>CM063523.1:50596552-51196552 GCA_032199755.1 Ambrosia artemisiifolia
CGGGTTGCAACAGTGGGATGAAAGAAAATCGGTTAACGATTTGATATGATTTGAAAGGAAATGAATATATGTGTGTTAGGTTGGTGGAATTGAATGGGTTTTTTTTTGAAGGTTCAAAAATGGTGGATATGATAGGTGGTGTGATGAATAGAAAATGATTTATACAAATGTGAAGGGAAGGCAAAATTTTCAATTTGGACACTTATTGCCCTTTTTGGTGACCATCCTTCAATTATTATGTGCGATAATGATGATGTTGCAATTGTGAGAATATAAAGTTAATTTACTACTAACACCCACCGTAGTCGGACGTTAATTCCGGCGCTAAACCCATTATCTAAAAGTTCAAACTCCGCCAATGACAAACCCTGTAATTTTATGGAACACGAAAGTATCAAGAACGTAATCATATGTAATTATAAAATCATTATTATTAATCTTGGGAAATTAATATAAAACAATGTGTGATTTAAGATATAAATAACAAATTAGAAAGTAAGAATAACATTATGATCTAAGGGACGAAAGGGCACTTTTGGGTACCTCAAATCGAGAACACCACCCATACCTATTCAGGTTTCACAAATCGGGTAGTGAGTCTGGGCAGAAGTTACCGAGTTGGGTATGATGATGATGATGATGTGTGTGTGTGTGTGTGAGAGAGAGAGAGAGTACTGTCAAAGGGGAAGATTCATGGTTCAGAATACTGTTGCCATCTATTAAGGTTTTTTTGGATAATATAAAGTAAAAGTGAGCTCTAATGCGTGATTGGCGAAATATGTGGTAGTTTGAGGTTACACCTGTTTCTCCCTAATGATTATTGCATTTGGATTCTTTTGTGAAACAACATTTCATTTCATTTTATTTAACTTTCTCAAAACAAAATATTGAAATACATGAACATTATTAGTAAAACATACTGATATCTTCTGGATATGTAATAGAAAATTATCTAAATATAATAGAATAGCAATATATTTTTTTATAGTAATCAAAGTATTTTCTATCCCTGTTAACTTATTATATGGTTTATTTCCTCTACCCTGTCTTTCATAGCTATTCATCTAACAATCTTTATTCCGTATTTAGGTCCATCATTTCCTCTCCTTTCTCTTTGTACATCATGAGTGGTTTTTGCAGTTTAAGTGAAAACACATCTACAAACACCATCAGCATCACCATCTTGACTAACAATCTATTAGTTACAAACTTAAATGAACTCACTTTTCCGTTTAAAAAGAAACTTAGCTAACATTTAACAATTACTTTTGAAGCTGTGACATAGATATAGTAAAGTAAATACTAATATTTTTTTTGAGCGGCTAGATCAAGTGACAGCGTGCACACAAGACCTGGGTTTGATACGGCTCACCTACGCCAAGGGTACTTTCAAGTAGGAATCGATGAGGCCTCCTATGATTCTAAAGAATACTAGTCTCCACTCCACCGAGGGGCATAGAGACCGTTATTCGAACCCCAGCCGTCCCAGGAAGTTCCCTCATTATTCATGCTACAAGTATGACTCAAACTAGATACATCTCCCTAACCTCAGAACTAGCATCATTGTTAATACCCACTCAACTTATTTAAAACCCCAACTTTAGTAGATGGTAGATTATTTAATTACCATTAAAGTGAACCAAGATGTAAGTTACACTGAAGAAGAATCTTTGTAAGTTGAGGTGGGTGGATTCACATGGGTCGACAGTTATATCACATACTTCAATGAAGCTTTGCTTGCAAAACATACTTATGGATGTCATGGCCCCTTTATCATTTGTTAATGTTCTATACCTTAGAAATTAAACGTTTTATTTCAACTATCATCATTTATCAGGTACAAAACAAATTTCAGAATACAAAACTACCAAACCCCCGTATACTCACACCTATTGTCATAGATAATAATAATAATAATTGAAGAAACAACGAGTATAGATGGGGATAGTAGGTGTGTGGTACGACTCGTGTTCGCTGCAGGATATAATCCTTGGCTCACGACGATGGTTAATCTATGGTTATATGCATAAACAGTAAGCAGAATAATGTAAGAGACAACGATATAAGTGGTTCGATCTCGTAAGATCTACGTCCACTAACAAGAGATGTTCTTTTATAAATACAAAGTACAAGTAATGATACAAGTGTATTGTTTCTAATTGGTCAAGGATTGATTACCCTAAAAAGGAGATGAATGCCTCCTTTTATAGGGGGTAAGTGGGCCTGGACAGCCAGGCCCATTTCAGGTGTTGACGGGCTTGGGCCCGGGAGCTTTTGGAGTCCACTTAGTTGGATCTCAATTCCTAGTTGGATAAAGTGGTCCAAGTTGGAGAGGCTTTATCTTGATTGGGCCACGTGGCGCTTCGTGATTGGATGGCCGGGCGGTGCTCTGCCATTGGTACACGTGGCGCCTTCTGGCTGGATCTGCAGAGGGACTGTTTTTCTCCTGCTGTCAGGCTGTGTCAGGCGGCTGACCAGTTGTCAGCTGACACCTGATAGGAGGTGGCCAGTTGAACTCTAAGGGGGATGAATCCGGCGCTGTCAACTGGTGACACTGCGCGGAGTGAGCAGCGCAGTTTAAGCGCTGCTGCCTTTTCCTCCCTTAGTGTTGTGTTGGCCTTCTGTGGGCGCTGTTTTTTGGGCGCTGGGTAGGGTGCGCTTTTGATAGCGCTGAGAAGCGGTACCCTACCCCTTCAATAATAATAATAATAATAATAATGTGGTGTGACTACATATTATCTATTTTTCACTTCTAAGTTTCAAAATATCTGATCAGCACTACATGCAAATGTTTATTACGGTTCTCAAGGTTCTCTACCTACGATTTCAATAAATACAAGACTTTCTTACTTTAGTTTTGTTATTTGAGAGAACTACACAATTAGTCCTTGTGGTTTACCATTAGTTTCACCTTTGAGTATTAATATCATATTTTTCCAATAAAAAATCACTCAGTTTTTTTTTTGAACGGCAAATTTCTACTCCTTGTGGGACTTGAACCCATAACCTCCCCCTTAGGTGTTCCTAGAAGCTTTTGCTTCTACCATTGGGCCACCAACCCCAATGAAAAAATCACTCAGTTATACTCATTTTCATATTTATGACAAATATCAAAATATCATAAACATGAATTTGAAACACAGATGGTTATTCAAAATGCAACAACATTGTTTAGCCAAGTTTCACTAGGGTTTGAAGCATATGGTTATTCAAATGCATATGAAACAACTCGAAACGACAATCACACAGAGGTATTACAAAACCGTGTTCAATTATTCCCACGCAGACGTGGATAAACTTGTTAACGGAAGTATACAGATACCTGAGGGATGTCAATGTCATTCTCGTCCTCGTCTTCACAAGCCACCATCAGATCCAAGTGGCGTCGATATGGCGGAATCTCCATCTTAGCCACGTTCCGGGCCAAGTCCACCACCTTCTTATCCATTCGCTCTTTATGTCTGGGAAACATACTGTTGTACAACAAACAGCTTCCACATGAAATGCTGTAAGCATCAAGTCCCTTGTCTGAAAGCCATTTGATGAGTTCTCTTAAAGTAGGGTTGCCCTTGATCGTCCACCTGTCCCACACGCTCCAGCTCAAGTCCTGGTGTTTGATGACTTTTGCTGGGACCGGCTCAGCTATGGAGAAAAGAGGGAGTGCCAGGTTAGCAAACGTGTTACGATAGTCTTCCACCTTGTGGCCCCCGTCGATAACTTTGTAGAGCTCCAGACAGACCAACCCTGTGGCCATTGCTGTTGACGTGGCGATTGCAGGGATGATTCTTCCAGCTATGAATTTGGCTCTCAGTTTGTCAACTTCAGGGATGCTGTAATTCCTTGCTCTCATGTTGGCCAGTCCCGCTATGAAATCCATGTGGTAGTTTGTGTCATCATCCTGCAAATAACCATTTGTGTTTTTATGGGTCCAGTCTCGGGTTGGGACATTTCCATTATGGGTCAAAACGGGCCAGGTATGATGGGTTGACGCCAAAAACACCTTTTGGTCCATTTCAATATAAATCGAATTAAAACACCTTTTTTTTCTTACACGTCAAAAATGTGGTAGCGCATGTAGGCCAATGACAAGCACTTTCTTGTCCATTTTTCGGAAAAAAAAAAAGATCACAAAAAAGTAGTATTGCAATTATTCAAAAGGTTTTATGCATTAAAAATACGTTTTTGGTGACTTTCAACTTGTTTGCCCCATATGAGATTAAAGAGAACCTCATATCAAATCGACCCATTTGTATAAATTGGGTACAAGTTGCAAGCTCAAATATATATATATGAAAATAAGTAAAAGTGGGAACCTTCTCAAATTGAATAGGTTTCATGACATAACCAGGGGGAAGAGTCTTTGTTCGTTGTTCCAGCTTTTTTATTAATTCCGCAATAACTGCATCGTCATCTATGGATGCTGAAGATAAACTGGTAGCATTTTCATCAGTCTCAATTTTGACACCCTGTCTTGGTTGGAAGTCAGGGACAATAACCCGGTCAACAGCCTCAGCGAGTTTCTGGGGGGTTTTAGCCCAATCAGGAATTGGGATTCCAAATGTTTCAGCCCGAAGAATGGAGCCCGCCAATACAAAGTTAAGATGGGTAGGGTCAGAAACAGAGAACTCCAGTGGACGTGGGAAACGCTTTGGGGCTGACCAAAATGGAGCTCCGGTACTTGTCATCGCGTCTTCCGGAAACGTAAAAATCAGTTGCTTCATACGATTAGAGAAGTAATCTTCAAACCTAGTATAAAAAATTATATATGTGACATAAACATAAATCAGTATACTGCATGAACAAAACATGGATCAGAACTAAGAAAAAAAATTGTGTAAGAAAGGCATTACTTTAGACGAGCCCAAGTGATGCAATCTTGGAATGTTTCACATCTTTCTCGGTCGAGACATTCAAGAACCCGTTCTAAATTATCCCGAGCCTGGGCATCACCAGCATTCTTCATTGCAGATGTATATTCACTTGGATTGGAGAGATATGCGTTAACTTCTGATGGGGTCTTCTCAAGTAACCCTTCGAACTCGGACCGAGCCCAAGTCAAACAATGGTCAATGTTATGTGGGAACGAATGCACAGTACACATAGGTGCCTGCTTCTCTGGCGGATCCCTAGAAGCACCATAGTTTTCAGTCAAATGAGGAATAACCATCTGAGTGTTGCACTTGGCACCGAGCGTACCAGACTCGAGAAGTGGCTTCTGGAAGTACAAGCATCTTTGATCAACATAAAGTCTAGCATTGACATTATCTAAAGCATTAATGACAACATTTAAATTCTCCCAGAAAGCATCATCAAAAACACTCTCGGTCTCAGAGCCCACACGGTTCTGCAAAGCTTCAATCTGAAGACGAGGGTTAATCAATTTAGCTGCAGAAGCAGCAACGGTGGATTTAGCTTGCCCGATATTCCAGTCACGAAACAAGAATTGCCTGCTGAGATTGCTTTTTTCAATGACATCGTCATCAGTGACTGTTAATTTCCCTTGAGTGCCACATGAAACACCCATTAAGGCCAAGTTTTTCAAGAATTCACATCCCAGTGCACCTGATCCTACAACGAAAGACCGAGTGTTTTCCAATTTCTTCTGGAATTTAGCTCCAAATACTGAAATCTGGGCATCATAACGAGTGTTCAAAGGTTTGTAGTCGCCGGGTTCCAATGGTTCAGTAGGGAGTGACTCAATTGAATCAAAGTAAAAGAACTGCAGAAACACAATGAAAAACATTAGACTAACTCAGGAATATGATGTCCACTAAAGGTGGAAAATTAAACACATTTACTTGAAATGGATTGATTTGGGTTGTGCTTACCTCAAACCGGCTGAACAGGTCAAACAGATGAAAAAGTAGCCCAAAACCTACTTTTAATATGTGGTACATACGACCTCCTAAATTGTTCAATTAAAAAACATGGACTATTATGATATTAACACACCCATTAACTGTTACAAAATTCAAAAATGAAAAGGACAATCATCCTACTTTGACCCGTTAACCAACCCACTCAATCCACCCATCTTGCCACCTCTAGACAGCACAATAACAATAAATTTAAATCGACAAAAGTACTAGTACGCTAACCTGAAGAAGTGGATGGAATTTTCCAGAGCAAGCCTTGACAACTTCTTGACCAACTATGCCACCAAACATAGCAGCCATGGGATTAAGCACAGCTCGAGCCCCATAAGCAAAATCCCGCAAAAGTTTTGGATTTATATCATCCAACTTTCCATCTCCCGAGCTTTCGTTCATGGCAGTAGCTATAGAAACCAGCTTTTGTGCATCCTCTTCTGAACCAGCAACAGGGAATCGCCCAAATTCACACCTGAACTTATCAAGTGCTTGAAAAGCCAGATGCAAAAGAGGCGGGCGATCAAATTTGGAAAAATCACTCAACAGAAACTCGCCTGGGGATCCAAGTGCTTCTTTTAAAGGCTTGAAATTCAGGAGCTTTGGCTGTTTGACTTGAGTCACTATACCACCTTTCACATATGTGCCAAACTTGGTGGTGTCTTCTTCTAGAAAGAATGAATAAGGTCTGCAACTTTTGACTTTTCTTGGTTTTCCATCATTAAGTTCTGTCATCCCATGAATTTCAGAAAACATAACAAGATCACCATCTTGGAACTCCAGGCGTTCGTCATCAACACATGTTACAAGTGCAGGGTTATCGTTACTGATAGATGCAATGATGCCAGTATGTGGCTCTTCACCATCAACATCAGTTACAGTAAACTCAGGGCCGAAATCACAAAAAATGTTACCAAAAAGTCCTCTGACTTCAGTCTTAATGAAAGCAATAGGAGGCTGATGGTTGTGACAGTAATCATCGAACTCAATGGCCGTTTTTAAGTCAATATCAGTAAAGACCACAGCCTGAAAAATAATAAATAAAAAAAGAACCGTCAATTTAGCTATAAAATACTGTGCAATTAATCTGATTATAAATAAAATTACTAGAGCATCATGATGACAACATTATTAGTGAAACAGATATGTTAGACATCATCCCTTGAGAATAAAAAGATAACGCAACATCCAAGTGTTATAGGTTGACCCAGGGTCCCATACAACACCGACTCACATCCAATGATTAAAGAATTGAGATAGGTTACACCGTTACAGCTAGTTTGGCTACAGATACACCACCGAACCAACTGTAGGGCTGGTTTTGCCAAACCTTAAGCTACAGTTACACCACTAAGATCAGGAAAATCAGACCAGAGTTTACCACTCAAATTCATGGGGTCAAGGCAGGGATAGATAGAGAGAGACCACTCAAGCTAGTTCATAGGGCATCCAAAATCAAACTAAGATACATAGTCACCACTATATTGAATTCAGTCCTAAGATCAACATTCAACTTGCCAAAGTTGAACTAGCATACGATCCGCTCTTAACTCACGAATATGAGATATTAACAAAGAAAATTTCTTCTAATTCTTCCCTGCCATTTCTTGTAAAGCTTTAATGCTTAAATAGGAAATGACAAAGCCACAAGTCCACAACTACATGTTTTCTAACTACTAGAAATGTGGAAATAAGACTACATGCATGAAAATGAAATTCAAGGAAATTAACACTTGAATTATTTAAGTGTATGGAATTAAAACGTGGCTAAGCTTCTCTGGGGGGCATCTCCCATACATGCATCTTGGTTTAAAAAAGCGCCCCTCAGGCATGAGGGGCTTAAAAACGCCTTTTTATGCCTGAGGAATAGGTGCTTGAGGTGTCGCCTTAGTCAGTATCAGGTCAAAATCAGGGTTTATTTGGGCCAATAGTCAAAATCAGGGTTTATTTTAAGATTTTTAAGTGTGTATCGGCTTCAATGTATGTTTTAATTATGTTTTTGAAGTGTTTTATAATTATGTTTTTCATGTTTAGGATTGATTAACAAGTAGAATATGTAGTATTGACTTGTATAAAATATTTTTAATTTTTTTTTTTTACCTTGGGCACCTCACACACGTGAAGCTCTCGCCTCGCGCCTCGGCTTTTTGAACCAAAGCGCTTTGTAGCGCCTCAAGCTTTTTTAAACCAAGACGTGCATAAAAAAGCAACATGGAAACATGGTGGTAACTGCCATAGTTGCATGGTGGTGTCTAATTGACGTGATTGCATGCAGAGACTAAAACGACCTAGTTGACTTAACTGACCGGCCGGTGGTTTTGGAGGACCGGATCCCCATCACCAAGTTATCAACTTAAAAGAGTAAATAACACCAAAAAAAAAAGATATGCAAATGACACATAGATGGAGGATGTTAGGCCCTGAATTCTGTATTATTAGTTACTTATATTACATAATACAATGGAAGTAATTATGGTAGATTATCTGATATTGTGGATGTACACAAATGAAAACATTCGACCAAGTATGTGAACATTTTCTGGGAAAGTGCTACTATGTCAAAAGAGAAAGTCAAGGGGGCTGCATGTGCTGGGTGAGGGAAGTAATAACAAAAATTGGTGATTATAGGGTTTATCCCTTATTTGAAAGAATTTGTTGAATTGTTGTACAGAAAAAATTCAAGAAATGAAAAGTTGTCATTCAAGCTTTAATACAAGATTGCAAATTGTAACTTCGGAAGAGTGGAACAAAATTTGTTAAGGAAGTCTGATCCAATCAATAACTTTCAAGACTCGAGAATTCTTTCGTGGGTTTCATTTTTAAGTTGTGTGTTTCATATTGGGGCTATAACGTGAGCTAATAATGAGAAAAGATGTTGGAACTTGCCGACTTGGGAAGGCGTTGAGTATTGAAGTGTTTATTATACTCAATCAGTAGATAACTGAAAGAGGAGTAAGATTAAAGCAAAAAATGGTTGAGGTGTGTGTTCTGATATGAGAAGATAAGAAATGTCATTTTAATGGGTTAGCAATTAGATATTGTTAATGCTAAATTACTAAGCCATTATGTTGTTCTAGCCCTAACTATGTTTTATATTAACTCCGTTGAAGAAATTAAACAAAGTTGAAAGATTATGGCTAAAATCAGACAGAACATGAAGTTTGTGTGAACAGTGATGGCTATCAGGCTATCCAGCTTTTGCTTGAATATAAATATGTATTTTGAAACTGTGGGTTTTCACTAGGCAGTTATCGCTTACCACGTCTGTGATATGTGAATACAGGCGAGATAGGCATATGGTAACAGATCTGAGAGTGTTAGGAATGGAAAAAAGATGTGAAGAATATATGGGATTTTAAATAGCTTAAGAATTTAGAAGAAAGGTTATATTTGTAAACGACGCTTTTAACTATGTATGGTTTTTATTTACGAGTCTAGACATTGTCAGCTATTGTTAAAAGTTACACCAGATGTTAGTAGCTCTATACGAGTTGTACTTTAGTTTGATATTTGTGTACTATGACATAATGATCACAACTGTCTAGTGTCTTAACTTATTTACAAAGGTATTTGGGTCTATTTGTTGATCATTTGATCTTAATGTTTCTGAGGCAAATTGTTTCATCGTTTCACTTGCGTTAAACACAAATCTGACGGTAGTAGCGGGTCCTTATATTTTGTTCCTTGACCAATACTCAAACTGGCTATCATCATAAGTTTTAACGAAGGGACGACTTCAATCAAATTCTTAGAGCATGTTTGGCTCTCCTTCTCCTTATTTCCTTATCTCCTTCTTCTACCTCCTTATCTCCTTAATAAAAAAGTTACAAATTCTTACTTATAACTTATCTCCTTTTCAACCCACAAAAACCTCCTTTTCAACACATTACCCAAACAAACTTATTTCCTTATTAACTTTTTGATTAAGTTAATAAGTTATAAGTTGGCCAAATAAGGAGAGCCAAACATGGCCTTACTTGTTTTCAGAAACAGGGAGCAGTACATGAGTTGTCTAGAGTTGATATCCTCAACAAAACAAGCCACCTTGTGTTAATTTCATTAACAGAACAAAATTTATAGGAAAGGCTCGTAATGACCTGTCCTACAAGAAAACTAAAACTAAGATTTCAGCTCTAGAGGAAGACATAAAAATTCATCTATTCTCTTGGATTCAGAATAGGTCCAAACATAGCTCGTTAAGTTAGTCCATATGGAATGTTTCCCCTCATTCCTGTTTTCATTAATGTTTGTTAGATGTATTTTGTCTGTTTTTACTTTCCGTTTATCCCCCATCGATGTTTCCTGGCTTCCAGCTGGTTTTAGTTTAATAAAATTGCAGTTTAAAAAATAAATAAATAAATAATAACAAAACAAGATGGTTGAGAGAAAAATGGATAATTGGTCACCTTAAAAAACCAGATAAAGAACATGTGTGTCCAAGCTTTTCCTGAAAGAAGTTCCTACTTCCTACACCCACAAATCTTAAAGACTGGTTCCCTTCCAGGTTCTTGGATTTTTTTTTTTGTCCATGTTAGTATTAAAGACAAGGGAAACTACCAGGGTCTAAAATGTGTGTCCTTGTGGGCTATTTTTAACCTATAAATGGTACTGGTATTAACGCCTACATTAAGAAATTTTACATGTCAAGTGAATGAATGCTATGTCTGGTGAAAGAGTCTAGTTTCACTAATTCTAGAGCAAAAAGCCTTATCTTCTATGGGTGTACCTAACTAATGAAGATAAGTAAAGCACTCAAAACCAGAGGATCAAACTTTTATGCGTTTTACATATAATTCTTGAATATAAACAAAATTATCTTTGTATATGAGTCTATTGTACATTTTTTCTTATTACTAACTGAAAGTTTAAATATCATAAGTACGTAGCTAGATATATTATAACCTACCAAAGAAATACAAGACTTTCTTGCCCCTCTGGTTGACTCAGCAATAATGAAATCCTTAAAAGACAATTTTAGCAGCAATGACATAAATAATGAGATTTTTTTTACTATATTAGGTTGGCAGTCCCCAATCACCTCAATCCATCCAAACAGCCAAACACTGAAACACATAGGTTTACAGTTTAAGAATTAAGATATGGCAAACGTCAAAGCAATTCCATCACTATCAATACTCCTGAGTTATTTGAAGATAGTAAGATGAGCACATATCAAGTTCTCATAAATTCCCGTCCATCCTAATAGCCAATTATGCTTATCTACGTGTTATGACTCGTGATGAAACCTACTAAAAATTCTTTTCCTTTTCAGGTGTAACAGTTCATTCCTCATGAAGCAAGGAACCTTTCCACCAGTTGGTAGTTGCAATTTGCAAATAGACACTTGCACTCTTATGTAAATATTGGCAAATACTGTAGTCTGTATATACCTCTAGACATTTATAACAGCCTCTAGACATTATTTAATTTAAACAGAGGATATATCTCTAGAATAATGAGCTGTGTATAATTACAAGATGTTCATATATTAATTTCTCGCAAATTTCTGCACTTCCTAATAGCCTATTGTGCTTATTTACATATCATGACGACACCTTCTAAAGGATTATTTCCATTTCAGGTGTAGCAATTCAGTACTCATAAAGCAAGGCACCATTCCACTTGCTGGTAGTTGCAGAAGACACTTACAGTCTTATTTATATAAATGGTAAATATTGCAGCCGTACCTCAAGACATGACTAAATATGAACAAAGCAAGTATATCCAGGATCAGCACAGATATCAAGCAACTATCTTTATAATGTTGTGAAACCTAGTTCAAGACGGTCAATGTACCTTAAGGTTATGATCCAGATATGAAACTTTCACCCGAGGAAGAATATTGTGGCAGGCAACAAGTGGTAAATGAATATACTTAACCAACACATTTTGTTAAAACTACCACTACACAAAATCAACGCTGAATATCAAATATGATTTCAATGAAAACCATTTGTGGCATAGTTGATGAAATATATGACTTCGCTGACCATACAACCACAAACCTTTCATGTACAAAATTAACATTATTTTTACATCTTGTTCCATTAAACCCATGTGATTTACTGATTACACTGAAGACCTAGTGCATTACGCGTGCATGTAAAGTAAATGGGTACCTGAAAGTTAGAAAGTTGTTCTTTAGTCAACTTTGTAGGCAAGGTGGACACTAGCACAGCATTATTAAGCTCCTGCAGCTTTTGAACAGAAGCTAGGGCTCTATTCTTGCCGACATCGCTCTCTGAAAAGATAAAATTGCTGGACAAATCCCACAGTTCCACACTCCCTTCATCATGCAATGTCACAGACTTCACACCAGCAAGTATAAGATTTTTTGCTGCAAGGAATGTTAAAATAATGAAGCCATGCAAAAGGACAACATGGTGGATCACAAAATGAAACCATCCAAACAAGAAAATCAGGTTATCTAACAAGTCCCGATATATGGACAACGATAGAAACGACAGCTACAAAGACAGTTCTGATAGTATAATATGCAACATCTCCAAGTAACTAATAATACACAGTTTAGCAGATAAAATGAAACAACTAATAGCATCACTTCCAAATACATAAGACCAACAGATAACCTCTACAAATAATAGATACTTCACCTTGTTCAGTCTTTTTACGGGGTGTTTGCATGTGTGTAAGATAATTATTGCAAGTTGAAGTTGCAATAATCAGTTTAGAGGATTTAGGTGAAACCCTGAAAGTGAGTGCGGTTATGATTTTATCATTTAAGGTATTCAAAACTGATTATTGTGCTACATAATTAGCTACCTGCCCTTGGATTAATCAACTGAGCATCTGATTTATATAAATGATAATCACTTTCAATTTGCACATCCAAACACCCCATTAGTAAACAATGTCAATTAAGCACAAGCATAAAGTAATCTTTAAATGAAGACAACTACATAATAAAACAGCTCCAGTTTAAGAAATTGTGTTACAAGAAAGACAGTGACAGTCAACATAATTAATGCCAAATCCTGTTATATATTTATAATAATAATAGAAAGACAAGAGCTACAAATGAAGTTCTAATAGCTAAACACTGACTATACCAACTCCAAACATTAACAATTAAGGTGATAGTGTGATACAGTATATAGCACTAATTGAAACCAATAATAGCATTAATACCCACTACATTAGTCAACAAATAGCTTCTACAGTATCATGTCCAGACTATAAATATTTCACCATGTTCGTACTTTCTAGTTAGTGTTTGGATGTGCAAACTACAACATGTAGTTGCAATAATCAGTTTTTGAGTGTTCCAATAATCGGATGGTGAATGTTCCAATAAACTAAGTATGGTAGTCATTTTCTGATTATCTAAGGTCACTATAACTAGGTTTGGAGAAGCATGCAATAAGTGTAACATCCCGCCCCTCTCACCACCAATATTGTTTGCTTTGCCCCGATGGGTTGCCTATCAGGGAACTCACATATTTTCCCACTTGAGCACGCTTAACTGTGGAGTTTTCTGCTCCACAACCAAGTAAGCCCAAAATGTGTTCGTGATTTAAGAGGCATTAGATTACTGACGAACCAAGAATCTCTCCTGTCCACGGCTGATGTGGGATTTGCTAGGGTGTCACAATGGTACATGTTAATCTTTTTCGGTAATTGGTACCCTTACAATGGTTATACATGGAAACTGACTATAGCCAAATGTAAAAGTACCTACCTATTTCTAGCTTTTATCAACTAATTATCCATTTTTTTGGATTTTTAAAAGTTACAGGTTGCAACTATCACTTGCAAAATCTACATCCACACACCCATCGGCCCATGGCAATTAAGCACATGCATAAATTGATCTCTAGCAGACAGCAGCTATGACGCATTTGGAACAATAACCATAATGTAACTAAAAGAGAAAGCCAATAAAAACAGCTTGCATAACAAGAGAATCCACATCGAAAAAAGAACAACCAGATGCTGGTATACAATTATACATGTGAAACATAACCCTGGTTACAAGAAAAATAAACCAGAGCACTTGAACTAATTGCAATCAAAAGATCAAAGTAATTACATTAAAAAATAAAAGATACAATCACATTAGGCATATACAGAACTAACTATTGGTGCAGACCCCTATCAGAAAGTGAAAATTACTTTATAACCATTAGATAAAAAAATTAAAGCGCCATGTTTACCTATCTCTGCACCGAGTCCTTGCATCCCAGAAATCAGCACATTAGACGCGAACAGCCGCCTCATAGTCTCACGACCATACACAGCAAGCTGTCTGCTATGCAGATCCTCATCAATATCCTGCATATTCACATCCTCTAGCCCCATACCGATCGCACTACCTACAGTCCCCGCAGCAGTCGTTCTAGAGAACATCAACGAACAAAAATAAGTCAAACAACCAATCCGTACCTTCTTACACAAATCATCCCTACTACTACTACTACCATCAACCGTATCTACTTCACCAGACCTTCTCTTGCGTAACACACGAACTAAAAAACCGCTAAAACCGTCACAAATCCCCATGGTAACTAAATTCAACAAAACAATTTCACTAGATTCGAGATCGGTAAACACATACAACAAATTACAGTTCAAACCCTAACCCTAGGTATTTACATAAAAAAACATAATAAATTAATAATAGTAAGCAATATATGATTCGATCTGGTTACAGAATATGAATTGGAAGCAAGGAATAAGATATAAGAAAGGAAACGTACCGATTGAAGGTATATGGAAGCAGGATATTCTTCGAATAGTGTTTGTTGATTGTTGTTCTTTGCTTGTTTGGAGTGGTTGAAGGACTGTTTATGAAGTGAGAAGAGAGAATATTATTATTATTTAAAGGGTTTGTTTGGGTTGTGAATATTATTATTATTAATATTATTATATTGTGAGGAGGAAGGAAGGAAGGCGGTGTAGGAGGAAGAGAGAGGACCTTATTATTAGAAGAAGGGGAATAACGATATTTGATTTTGTCGTCGTTGGTGGGTGGGTTAGCTAAACTTTTTGGACAAGTTTTCTGTAAGTTTTTTTTAAATGGCGGAAGTTACGATACGACATGTTAACTGTTAATTGGCAGTTAACTGTGAGTAGATTAGTATTTTTGGCGGTAAAAAATCACTAAGCGAGTATTGATTAATGTGATTTGTACAATCTCTACAGAACGTGTAAAAAAAAAAAAAAAAAAAAGAGATCTTCGAACTTAAGACGTGTAAAAAAGGAAAACGAGATGTGTAAAAAAGGAAAAGAAAAACGAGACTCCAAGAGGAGAATGTTGCTAGTAGACCGGGTTTTATCGCAGTTGGCCTTTAAGTGACGGGTTTTCTCCGTGAACTGATGTAAAATTATTGGTGGACTCGGGTTACTCTCGGAGTACTCCTTTGTCCAGTGGGTACTTTGAGAGTGGTCGGGATTGATTTGTTGGTCGTTCAAAAAAAAATTAAAAAAAAATTAGAGGACAATATAAGACTATGGGGCTGTTTGGTAGCCTCTTAATCAGCCTCTTAACCATTCAGCATTCAGACTGTTTGTTTCAGCATCTGAATGGAATGATTAAGTGCTGAACCATTAAGCTAATAAGGGATGCTGAATGATTCAGCTCAAAACCATTCAGAGCCTCTTAACCATTCAGTCCATCTTAATGATTCAGTACTTAATGAACCAAACAGCCCCTATGTGATATAGGGGCGTCCTTGGCCCGTCGAGCCCGTCCACCCGGTCAAACACCCCCCCCCCCCCGGGCCTAACCCGGCTCAAACGGCTGGAAATGGACGTTGTGGCCGTCCATGGTGATTGGTTGGTTTGAAAGTGTGGGTCCCTCCTATTTAATATTATAACCGTTGCAATTTAAAAAATTACCATTTATCCCACTATAAAAACCCACCTATTTTTCAAACAATTTTTACAAACTATCTTCATTTCTTCTCTAAATCTTTACCCATTTTTTTATGAAATCCACCAAAAACCAAAACCCCCTTCTCTAAAAATAGCTTGGACTTCCGATAACGAGATCAAGTTGGTGACGGCCTTCATCAATATCAAAGGGACGACGGGCGAAAAAGTAAATTCGTCTTCGTTTTGGAACAACGTTTTGGCGGAATACAATCGTTTAAGCCAAACAAATCATTGCACTGCGGATCAACTCGCTGGTAAGTAGCGGATTTTACAAAGAATGTGTATGAGGTGAAACATCCTATTTCAAGCCACGATGGAGGCGAACCATGGTATTACCCAACGAGCGGCAATCCAACGCACACAAGAAGACCATCGGGCTGCTCACGGGGAAGAATTCATCATCCCCATATTCTCGCATGACAATTGTTGCGTTTTTTTAATGTCGATTTTTAGGTGTTTTTTAAGGTTTCGGTTTTTATAAAAATTTGTAGGTTTCTGCCACTTTTTTTATTTTTAGGTTTCGGTAACTTTTTTTTTATTTTTAGGTTTCGGTAACTTTTTATTTTTATTTTTAGGTTTCGGTGTTTTTTTAATGTATACTTCATTGTAACTTTTTTTAATATTATGTGACTTTTTATGTTATTTATTTACTTATTTAAAAATTATAAAATAAAAAATAAATGGTAGTCAATAGGAGTGGATGACTACATAAGGAAGACTACCCCGCACCCTTGGGTAGTCCTCAAGTTGTCTAAATCCAAGGGTGGCCCACTTTTTGCTGACATGACCGCAAGGCTTCCCAAGCTTTACCTCAACCATACAACATAGTCTAAGTGACAACAAAACCACCACACTAACAAACCATACTAATAGTTATTTCAACATACACATACACATATTTACATTTTATATTTCAACACACACATATTTACATTTGCACTAATTTTAACATTGTTTTACTAATTTCGTGAAAATAACATTAAAAATGACGGGCGGCTAATCATGCATCAGGTGGTGACGTTGATAACCAAAAGGCAATGGGGTAAGTGTTATGTGTCTTATGTCTAAGGCTTGATACAAAATCACCATTGAGCCGATGGTCTCACTAGAAACAACCTCTCTATTCCCACGGGGTAGACGTAAGGCTGTCTACATCTTACTCTCCTCGTACCCTAACTTAGTATGATGATGATGATATTTGAATCTATGGGAAGAGATAACGTACAAAATATAATTAACGTAGGAAGGATCCACAACCATCAGATTTAGGCGGTGTCATGATGGTAATTATCAACCTTAATCATGGTCGGCTTAAACAAACCAAGGGTAAATTAGGAAAAACGTTCAAAACTTTTTCAAATCGAAACAACAGACTTAAAGCGAAACTTGATTTTTCATCATTTCAACTCGATTAAACATTCTGAATGATTACACAATCAAAATAATAAAAAAAAGTTGATTACATTGAACAAAAACGTAAGATCAGTATTTGAATCTAAAAATCAGAAAAAAGAGGATGATACTGGGACGATTAATCTTACGAAAAACATAGGATTATGAATAAACGCTCGTATTAGTTGTCAAATACTTTCAATTGTATTTCAAGAAGGATTAAACATAAAAATTAGGTTAACAAGAAGTTGTAGACGAAAAAGACGAAGTTGGTGATAACAGAGTGTTTTAAACGCATGTTTCATCCGTGTTCTATTAATAAAGTGCGTTTAAAGTTAATATGGTGGGAGAAACAAACAAACGCACGTACATGTTTTCAAACGCACGTTGTAAGACGCATTTGTTGTATAATTCAGATGCACATGAATTACAAATTCACAGGGTATAGTTTTTTATTTTTTCCGTACATGTAATGATGAAAAAATTTATAACACAAATAATCAAATAATACTTATCTAGCAAGCTCCAGAGTTTTTTTTTTATTAAAAAATTAAGGGTATGAAACATATTTTCTCCGTAACATAAATTTCCATTTTCAATCTTCTATCCCTATAGTATTAGGAATACACAATTTTATATAACATTTTTATAACACAAAAAATCAAATAATAGTTATCTAGCAAGCTCCAGAGTTTTTTTTTTTAATTAATAATCATTCAACAAATTTATAATATATTAAAACCATCGTAATATTCGATATCGAGTTTTCGCATGTTATAATATGTCATGTACATTTTGTAGAACAAAAATTACTTCTATATAATTTAATCATGATCAATTGACCATAATTACATTAAACATTTGTTTGAAATAAATTATAAACGAAAATTTTCGTCTCCGGACATAGAATCCAGTGACGTATAGTTTAGATTAGTCATGTTTAGGTATATCAGTATAACGTTGTAATTTCAAAATGCAAATCGTTACCTCCGATTAAAAACACAATTTTCATTATTGATTTCTCGATTTCTAATAGTATTATCAAATTTATAAAACTTTAACTTTTATAAAGGGGTTAGGATCAAATACACAGTGGAAAAAAATAGGAAGTCGTATGAAGAGTATCAAACGGACTCCGATTGAACTCATCCAAGCGGCATTAGAACGAACCATCTTATTGAATCCTACGACGTTAATTTTCATGTCTTCGTTTTTTGGGGTTTTAGCTTATAGTTTTTACAATATGCGTTATATCATTGTGTCTTTTTCTTATTTTCATCATCGTGTCATTTTCTAAATTCATCTTTTTTTTCAACATTGTGTTATATTTTTTGGCACTGTGTTATATTTTGTGGGTCATTATGTCATATTTCAAGATCTATTATGTTTTTTGTATCCTTCTCACACTTCTCATTTTTGTTACACTGTGTAGAATAACTTGACCATTTATAAAGTACCTAATTTGTATAAAAAATTATTATAACAAAACATGTAGCATTATAAATTATCTTTAATATGTTTTCTATTTAATGTGTTCCAAGTAGTTATAGAATTAAATGTCATGGGTTTTTATAAACATCACTTAATTAAACTTGTACCTTTTAAAATTTAATAAGTCCTTGTCAATTGCTTTATAATATAGTATAGATAATAAGCAAATTGATGTAAACATTGTTTAAAAACCAGACAAACTCACACTTGTTACAATTTAGCTTTCACAATTCTTTTTTTGAACGGCCAACAAACGATGTCCCAATTATCCAGGGTACCAACCAATGATTACAAAAACACCCCATACGTTCCACCGGGAAGACACGGTGTATTAGATTATTCATGGCTTTTGCTTGTTTCACAACTATCAAATAACTAGTAAAAAACGAACCCGGACATCAGAGTGGGCGTGCCGGAGTGGTTATCGGGCATGACTAGAAATCATGTGGGCTCTGCCCGCGCAGGTTCGAATCCTGCCGCTCACGTCTTCTTCACCTTTTTGATAGTTTTTTTTAATGTCAACCGTTTTAAAAGTTAAAACCCAAAACATAAAGCAAACAGATCTCGAATATCTTTCTCTTCGATCATCTTCTATCTCCTCTTATTATTACTCTTCGCTGTCCAAGTTATTAATTCCTAATTCACTAGGGTTGTCATTCGCTACACATCCTTTCATTTTGGAACATTATTATTATTAATCCACCGATTCCACTCACTACTACAATCCTCAATTAGGTCAATTTATTTTAAACGTTCATGTTAATTTCGTCCGTACAGTGCTCCATTTGGTTTATGAATTAGGTCAATTTTGTCAAACATTTATTCTTAGAAGTATGTGATTTGTGATTTTTTTGTATATATATATTTGATTTTAGAAGAGTGTTATTATAACAGAAGTTGTTTTTACTGATTTCAGGCTGTTTGATGGCATCATCCAGCAAAAAGGAGCATGTGATGGAAGATGATTCAGAGGAAGAAGAAGAGGTATAGATTATTGCTTCGTTTTTTATAAACGTTGTGTTACGATTTAGTTTCGTCGTGTTTTTTTAACAAAAGTAGTTGCATTGGTGATGAAAGTGGCCTATGGTTAATGCTAAAATATGTTTGGGTTATGAAATTATAAGAAAGGAATCAAGGATTACTGATTAGGTATTGTGTAATTTGCTGCCTAAAGAGGAATGTCGTTGGTTAATTGGTAAGAAAAAATATAGGTTTTCGTTTGGAAAGTATCTTGTTTAGTCAGTATGTTTAATAAAGAAAAGTCGGTAGGAAAATCAAGTATCATCATGCCTTGAGGGTGAAGCTTGGTTTAAAAAAGCACGACACGCACAAAAGCGACAAGGTCTAAAATCAAAGCGCAAAGTGTAATGCGTTTAAGTGGAGGGCTTTTCATGCACGAGGTGCAAGGTGCTTATATAATTTTTATTATATATCCTAGAGGTTTTTAGCATCCCTTACCCAAAATATAGGACTATAGGTATAAAAATGTTTATATATGATTTAATGTATAAATCTCTTAGATGTACAGCCGTTTTAGCCACATGTATAACACTTTGAAGCATAAAAACACCCCCTATACAAGAAGCTCGCGTCTTAGTGGGATTTTTTTCAAAAAAGCTCGCTTTTTGTGCACTTCATATACGCAACTCGTCTTATGTCACACAAGGCGTAGCTCTTTGCGCCTTAGGTCGCCTCGCGCTTTTTAAAACCAAGGGGTGAAGGGTGCACCTTTGGGTAGTTCGGGTAAATTGGCTACACCGCTCCTTATGCTTCGGGTACTTCATTTGACAACTTCGTTTTGGTTCATGAACCCGAATGCTTTTTGAGGAATAACGAGGTGGAAAAATGGAGGACGCCAACTGGGTACTTCAGGTAGTTTGGGAACACAACACCTTGCAATTTGGGTACTTTGGGTAGATATGAGGTGGCACTCCCTCGTTGGTGGGTTCATTTGGATACTATGGGTTCATTTTGGTGTGTCCTCTACGGCTGAGTAGATACAGGAGCTAACCGTTACTTAATTGTTTATTACTATGCAGTTTGAACATTTTGATGACTATACCCTAGCTTCTTCATGGGAAAGGTATTGTATAAATCTGCGAAACCTTAATGCATTCGATAATGTGTCATTTTGAAGCTGGAAGAAACTAATTTTGCTAAAAAAATTATTTACAGGTTCATATCTGAAATTGAGGCTGTTTGTCGACAATGGTTAGCTAGTGGTCCCAAAAATTTGTTGGTATGCTTCATCTAATGAGATACTAGTCCAGTATGCATATTTGTTTCACTCATCCATGGAACATTATAGTTATAATATACAATACTAAGATTAATTGTTTGTTCATTAATTCTTGTGTAGGAAAAAGGAGCTGTTCCGTTGGGGGAACCGAAGAACTTGTATAAGGTCAAATCTGAGCTGAAATATGCTATGAAAAACTATTGCATGGAGTACTACTTTGAAATTAGTAATGCTGGTATATATGACACTTCTCTTCAGGTTTCAGTTTCATCATAACAATTTTTGTTGCTATTGTTATTAATTAATATAATCATTGTTGCAGTATCTCGATCAGGAAATACTGTAGATTGGAATTCCACTTCACATGACCTGCAATTGTCTTTTGGTGTTAAAGAATTCATGGTATTAATAGTTCATCATGTTAACATTCATAAGCTACTGTTAAGTAATCAGATATCACAGCACTAATGTTTCAACGTAAACAGGTGATTGCACCCCAAAGTGCCAGTGGGGTTATTCTTGACTCACCAGAGGCTAGTAAGCTCCTAAGTGCCGTTGCCATAGCCTTTTCAAATTGTTCAAGGTGAGACTGTTACCTACAATAATTATACTTCTATCATTATACTAATTAAATGATTGAGAAACAAGAATTTTATAGATTTTTATCTTAGGGTTCTGATTCTATGAACACTTTAGTTTGTGGCCAGCATTTGTTCCAGTGCACGATCCATCTAGAAAAGCTTACATTGGGATCCAAAATATGGGGACAGTTTTTACTCGAAGATTTGAGGGAGATCTTATTGCTACCCAGGTTCCAGTAAAACTCATGCATTTGGAGGGATTATATGAGCTCTTTGTTTCTAAGTTTGTGAGTCACCTCCTCACAGGATCTTAAATATAAATTAATTTATAATATTGTTTATCAGCTGAATTACTAATGATGCAGGCCTTCTCGTCATCAGACCTCTCAACGCATTTCTTCAGAGTTCATTTCACTATGAAACTAACATACAAAACACTTCCTTATGATGACGATGACAACGAAGTGATAAAATCTGAGTATGAGATTAATGAATCTGGACAAGAAAACGGTGTTGATAATCGTAACAAGTTACAATGGGATGATGATTGTCCTTGGAGTGAGTGGTACACTGCAGAAGACCCTTTAAAAGGTAAGATATTTAAGAGGATTATAAATCCATGTATATTTGAATTGGGATTTTTTTTTCGTTGGTGATATTTAGATAGTGTGTATGCAGCTTTTGAACTTATTGCCACGTGGGAAGAGAAAACTGTTGAAAGCTCCATGGAGATGGCTGAGCTGGAAAATGCTTCTATCCATGAAGCTCATAAGTGGTTCATTGTTCCTGAGTTCTCTTCCTATCTGTAAGTAGTTCTTTTGTTGGTTCTTCTTTCACCATTTGTAATTATATTCTTTAATGAAGTGACAAATTTTATTGTATAGCACGGGTGATTACTTGGGAAAGATGGTTGGATTTGCTTCACAGCTTGGGCTTTTAATTGATGCATTGGCTATGTCCTTGGACGTTAAATTCATGGAAGATTTTGTGTCAGGTCTGAGGTTTACCCATAAATAAGTTGCCTGATGGTGTGTGTATTATATGTTTTTTCTTTCAAACAGTGTTAAAAATTTATACATTACTGACTTCTTTGTTATGCTTCTTTACAGCGGAAACATCAGGATCTGACAAACTGAAGTCATCTGCAGTAGTTCCCCCACCTACAGTTCTTGATCGTGTGCTCAAAGATCTTTGTCATGAAGGTACAGTTTCCTTTTTTGGGATATAAACTTATTTAGCACTTTTATTGCTTCATAGAATGCACATGTGGTCAAAGTATGCTTTTCTTTCTTTTTTCTTTTTGTATTTTCGTGTGCCATTGTGATTCCTTCGTCCTTGATGCTTCTTTTTTCTTCATTATGAAGTAGGTGGATAGCATTACAAATCATCAATGATTCAATGCCTATAAACTAATACTCAAATTTCATGACAGGACCTGGAGTCATATCTCATGAAAGCAGCCACAAAAGTTCTAGAATTATAAAGGGTGCTCCCTTGGAAACTCTGTTTGCTCAGTTTTGCTTACACTCGTTATGGTTTGGAGACTGCAGCATACGTGGTAAAGTTCGTCAAAATCTGAAACTAGTAACTCAAATTTTTTATATACTAAAATGTACCATTATATGTTTAGCCATTGCTGTACTATGGATAGAATTTATCAGAGAAGTTCGTTGGTGCTGGGAAGAATCACAACCATTGCCACGAATGCCAGTCAATGGCACAATCGACTTATCAACTTGTTTGGTCAATCAAAAGTTGCAAATGGTAATACATTGAAAAAAGTTTTAAGATAAAAATATATGATTTTTTGTTATATTTATTATTATTTTCAATATGTTGCTGTTTGTCAGCTTGCAATTTGTATCGAGAAAAGGCGTCAGCAGCTTGACGACCAGCAAGATGGTGTTGGTGACAGCAATAGTGATTCTCCTAGTGTTGAGGTTGAGGTAGAGGTAGGTTGGCATTTGTTATTTTGCTCATAAGTGAAGATATCATCATATATAACTATAATTTTATATTATATTAATGTTTTATTTAACAAACTGCAGGCAAGTGATGTGACTAATGAGGACTTATCTCATACATCGAGGGCCAAAGAAGGTTTAATCAAGGAAAGTGTCAGGTGAAGTAAGCAAGTGAGAACTCCTTGGTTTTTAGTTATTGAACACGAATCAGCATGCAAGATGCTAAACAATTCTTTATACACCTGCACATGGCTTAACTTACTCTTGTGTGTGGTGTACGTGTTATCTTGCTGAATATATATAATTAAAACATTTCAGTACAAAGTCCCATAGTTTTTAAGTTCTCAGATGTTTTAAAATTGTCTTGTTATATATATTGCAGCACCTCAACTTCCAATGCTAATTTAGAATTTTCAAATAATGATAATAAGAGGAGGGGATCAGCAGGTGTGGTGGAAACTATGATGCTTTTGAACTCACCCAACTACATGCATGCACCATTCACTCAGGTTAATTTGTTTTTACATGGTAACTTACTCCTTCACAGTCAATAACTTGCCTTATTGTTTTTTTAATAGGATCCGCCAATTATGACTGAAGATATGCATGAAGAAAGGCTCCATGCAGTTGAAGTCTTAGGCGATTCGTTTGTAAGTTTTAACATATTCATGATGTAAGGATTTAGGATTGTAGTTGTTTGATGGTGTGTTTGGATTTTTATTTTTGGAACTAATTACTTGATGATCTCATGTAATTAGAAATACTCAGTTTGTAATGATTTGATAAACAGATTTTGCTTCTGATTGGCTGATTAAGTGTCAAATAATCAGTTTCATACAAGCAATTATCATAAGGTGTATGAATTGCCTATTACAAGAAAGTTTTTCTCCCAATCTATGATACCTCTCTCCCTTATTTTCCCCACAAAAATGTGGTTTATTTTTTTGTTTATATATTTTACTCATTATTATTTATTACTTTAATAATCAGACTGTGCCAAACATCTGGTTAGTCCATGTCATAATACCTGTCCTTTTTTACAGGAAAATATGTCACTTTTGGTCATATTATCTTATAAGTTTCATAAATAATCAGAATTTGCCAAACACAACATCTTTTATCTGATCATGAAAAATCTAAAAAGCAAAATCCATATGCAAACACGATTTTCTACACCCTATTAACCATTTCCAAAATTCACACCTAAACACCCACAAAGTTAGCATTTTTGGTTTTTTTATCTACAAAATAATTATTGTTAAGTAGTTTCCTTTCTAAAAACTGAGAAGTTTTCTGTCTAAATTGTCAGAGCTTCTCTGGCCAGTTGGAGAAGGACATCCTATCTTCAGGTAACAAATATAATTTTATATTTGATTGTTTTGATGAGTTGTGATTAATAGATTGTCACGTTATGATTTACCATTTGTTATAAGAGTGGCAGTTTTGATGTACTTATTAACGGGTCAATTTGGGTTATGCATTATCTCTACATGTCAAACACGTATAAAAAAGCTAGCTTGACACCAAGCAAGTAAAACGGGTTAAAAGGTTGAAAGTTCCCCAACTTAAAACCTTATAAATTATTATTTTCAATAAATATTATTACAATCTAATAATTTTTCTAATCATATTCATTGCAAGAATTATTAATAAAACTGGAAAGGATTTGGAAGGGTTTTGGGTCAACCCGAGCCATTCGACTCTCTCATTTAGACATTTAGTCAATCTGCCTCTACTATTTATCTTATGCTCAAGAAACACAGATATCTTTATTTTCTTTTCTTCTATTGATGCCTTAACTTTTGGTATTACTATCTGTAATTTGAACCAGACATGTCGGCGTTCAAAGCTGCAAATCCAGAAGCTACTTTTGAAGATTTTATTCGATGGCATTCCCCTAAAGACTGGGAGGATGACTCATCATCATCATCTTCTAAAAAGAAATGGCCTCCTGGTGGAAAGCTTTCAGAGAGAATGTCAGATCTGGGAAATTCATGGCGCAAAATTTGGAACGATGCACCTCCTTTACCAGCTTTAGAGCAAAGGCCACTTATGGATCCAAACAGAGAAGGGGAAAAGGTGCATACAAGCATAACTAGTTTTTACATATATTTATGAGTTAATTGCCAATTTAGTCCCTGAGGTTTGTTAAAAATTGCCACTTTTATCCAAATCTTTTTTTCTTGTCAATTTAGTCCCTGTGGTTTCATTTTCTTGTCATTTTAGTCCCTGAGATTTGTCAAAAATTGTCACTTTCATCCAAATCTTGTTAGTCCACAGGGACTAAAATGACAAAAAAAATGAAACCACAGGGACTAAAATGACAAGAAAAAAATATTTAGATGAAAGTGACAATTTTTGACAAACCTCAGGTACTAAATTAGCATTTAACTCTATATTTAAATAGTCCTTTTTTTTTATAATTTGAACTGCATATATTAATCAAATTTCCAAAACCTTTTACTCCAAAGATACTTCATTATCTGGAAACAGTTCGTCCGCATCAATTGCTTGAGCAAATGGTCTGTACCGCTTTCCAAGCAGCAGCGGATACCCTTAACCAGACTAGCTTTGGTGGGTTAAAAAACATGACCACAAAAATCGATCAGTTATACCCCACCATGGCTTCTGCATTGAGACCTTTGCAAGGTAGGCATCATTTTTTTGTCTTGGTTATGATTCATGTTACATGTAATCTATTGGGGTGTTTGGATTTGCATCATGAAACTAGTTCTATTCTCATGACTTGAGATCATGAGAATCAGTTTTTTTTTTGTGTCTGGATTAAGTGATTGTGGATATGATTATCTATTTTTGGTTAAATAATCTGTTTCAACAAAAATTTTATTACTTAAAAAAAAAAGATTATCAACAAATAGTTTATTAACAAAAGTTGATATAAATAAATTATTATGTTTCAGTCTTTCAGATTTTAATACTTCAACAATAAACGGTGTCCTTTAAGCTGGTCATTCTATCTGTTGCTTGAATAATGGGAAATTGTCAAATGCTCAAATAGTTGATTTACAGATTCTTGATAATCCATTTTTTCATATAATCAGTTTCAAGATGCACATGCGTCCAAACACTCCCTATGTAATCAACCTCATAGGATTTATCTCTGAACTGTAGCAAACAAGTTACATGGGGATCCTGAGATAATCGAAGACTTGAAACGACTTTGTGTTGTATTTGAGCATGTGGAGAAACTACTAACATTAGCAGCTTCTCTTCATCGCAAATTCTTGCATGCACCACGCCTGTCACAAACCATTTTTAACAATTTCTACAACTTCTATCTACCCAAAATGGGAAAAGCCTCAGTTGGAGGAGACACAAACAAGGTATGTCGAAATTCTATTTTTAAAGTAATAAGATGGCTTTTTAATACTTATGTTAGATTCAGATGTAACCTGGAATCCAGCTGGATAGGCAAAAATGTCGAGTTTCCATTGGACATGATTTGGCGCGGCACTTGCCATGCTACCGTTATTAAATCTTAAAATATGACACACCACCTTGCAAACTCAGCGTTTTACCTATCAAGCTGGTTTCCAGGTCACCTGATGACACAAACCGTCTTTTAATGATTTAGTGGGGAAAAAAAACATAAATTCCGCTTAAGGCTTAAGCAGAGTTATTACGGCCTTAACCCTTTGAAGGCCAACTTTACCTGGCTCCAGTATTTACAGTCACCGAAAAAATGTCTTGTCAGGAATTAGTGAATAAAAAGGAAGAAGTAAGGGTGAATGAGAGAGATGTGGTTACAAGTATGTTTGTTCAACCATCGGCTAACCAGTCTTGGAGGAAAGTGTTGAGCATGGGGAATTTATTAAACGGGCACGAACCAATGTTAAGGGAAATTGTGTTCTCGTTGCGTGATCGGGTGGACAGCAGTTACCATGCTCCTAGGAGTCAATGGAGTCATGAGCAGGAAATAGAAACTCACAGGATGTACATTTGTGGCACATCAAATGATTTAAGGGTAGCTTTATCAGTTACCTCTTGTGATTGATAAATATGTACTATTATCTAGTTTTCAAAAATCATCTATTCATGGTGTTGATTTGTGTTTAAATTAATATGATAACTTTTTATAGAGTTTTATTTAAATATACAGAGATGGGTGGTAGGGATAAAAATGGACCCGAACTGTATGGCAAACATGTAACCGGATGCATTTGGGATGGATATTCGTGTATTGAAACACACATACATGCTTGTATTTATCTATTTTTATTTGGCCTTGCGTCACACTTTTTAGTTTTTTTTTTTTTTTTATCAAAGTTTAAAATACTAAGAAGTATATTTTGAAATCTAAAGGGATAACTGTTACCAAATTAACGGGTATGTCTGATACCAATGTTTTCAGAACCGGACCGAACGTTGAACTGGAGTCCCAAGCGGTTCACCGGTCCGACCGGTCCAATGAACCGGCCCAAAAAACGAACCAACCCCCCCCCCCCCCCCCCCAAAAAAAAAAATAATAATAATAAATAAACGGTCCGATCGGCCGGGTCGCCGGGTCAAGGCCGGTTCAATACAATAATGATTCGATGTATCAACCCGGACCGGCCGGGGGTCTGTTTCCCGGTCCGACCGGCCGGTCCGGGTTTCAAAACCTTGTCTGATACCTATGAGCCACGGAGGAATCCCCGATAGGTGAGGTGTATACTTGACAAACATGAGAGTGAGGATCGTGTATATGATACAACATTAATTTTATAATCTAGTATGGAACTGGAAAACATGTTGCTGTTTCATAATAGTAATTTTTTTTATAAAGATAAAACTAGCACTATAATTTATTATTTATAACAATGCTAATTTCATTGTCATCTCGAAGGTGGTTTAAACATAAGCTTGGTAAACCACATATCTTACTAATTTTTTTTATAAAGATAAAACTAGCACTATAATTTATTATTTATAAACGCTCTTTAATGGAATTTTAGCTTTAGCTAGTCGTGACCAAGAAACCACCGGTTTTGCTTGGTGGGCCAGGAATGGTCACACCGATAAAAATTTATAAACAAATTACTAAAACTTGTTCTAAGATTAACAACGTTACAAAACAAACTAAATGTATTGAATATATATATTTTTAATGTTCTTTAACGTTGTATTCTTAAAGTTGCATGATGATTTACAATAAATGAAACTTCTATTTGACGTCAAAAAAAGGGTCATGAAAATGGAGTTTATTAAAAGGGTTCGTTTTCAAGATGCCATGAAATATAAAAGGCTGTGTTGCCCATCATTTTCCATTTTGTGCCTTATTTAAAAGCCAAAATCGTATTTGAAAACGATCACTGAAAAGTTGACGTGACTTTGACGGGGTTTGTGGAATATTTTTCGTATATATACGATTGCGTTTAATATAGAACCAATTTGTATCATAAATTCATGGCAAAAACAATACATAAACGTGTTTATGCGTTCAAGTTTATGGCTAACTTCTAATTAGTGACAAGTTTATTACATATCAGGCTTAACTATTAAACATACACGTATGTTTCGTACAAAGAAATTGTTTTCGAGTTTATTGCCTCCCCCTCTCTCTACACATATACTAGCTAGTTACTAATTAGTTTATTTTTTATTTTTTTTTAATTTTTATGAACGGCCAACGAAACTTTATTCAAAACGCTAACAAGATGCTAGCAAACCAAAATCCGGGATACATACTCCGAGCCACAAGCCCAACTCCAAAACACAAAACAAGAATCCGACAAACAAACAACCAAAAAATCGGACACTAACGACACTAACCCATCTTTACCGTATTAAATCTACCCCAAGACTCTCAAGACATGTCTGTCATTCTACCACGATTCACTATCCACAAATGACTCATTACTTTAATCTCTTCCAGAATTCGCCGAACCGAAACCCGCTTTTGAATGAAAATATGATCATTCCTAGCTTTCCAAATACTCCAAAAAGTAGTGAGCACAACCCCATAAAAACGCCTTCCAAGCCCGAGCCCCATTTTTTGCAATCAAGTGGAAATTAAGTATGTCACGAACATGGAAGGCGAAGAAAGTCGGAACGTGACACCAAGAGAACTTGCCATACCTCCGAGAACACCGGACAACCCGTAAAAAGATGATCCACCGACTCCATATTCGTCTCACAAACACGACAAAGTTGTGACCCAACCTGGATACCAGTCAAAATTGTCGTTTAGAATAAGGTAAACTAGTAAAAATAAATCAGCGCATAACATGTACTTTTTTTTTTTTTGAAACTTAACTTTCATTAAAAGAAACACCAACAACACCAACCACCTATTCCTAAGACGGGAATAGGAAGCCGAAAACCATAAAGTTTACATCACATCAAAAGAACACCATCTATCCCAATCAACGACACCACATTTAAACCTATGTTTATACCACAGAAATCCCAAGGTCTTAATGTCCGCAATCATGTTGACAACCTTTGGCTCCTTACCTGAGAATATAGTTTCATTCCTCGCCTTCCAGATCCTCCAACAAGCAATTATAATTATCCCATGTAGCACCAACTTCTTATTCTCGGTAGTGTCGCAATGCTCGTGCCATTCCACCAAATCATTGACATGAAACAAAAACGTACCTGGAATCTTGCACAATGTCGATATGCCTTGCCAAATGCCTGCTGCAATACCGCAACCCATCAGAAGATGCTCAATAGATTCTTCACAACTCTCGCACCAGACGCAATTTTGATTATCTATCCATATGCCCTGTCGCATCAAAGCCACCTTAGTAGGCAGACAATCCAAAAACGCTCTCCACATAAAAATATTACGTTTGATATGAACCCACTTACTCCACGTGAACCAAAACAACCTGTATTATTAGAGTCCGCTCCACGTAGTGTGACACCCGGCAAATTCAAGTTAACAACGTCGTCTAGATTAAAGTCTACCTTAGCGAGTCACGCGTATTCTGTACTTAACTGGGTTAGTTGAGTCGGGTTATGGTTCGGGAACTGTTATGTGAGTCTAGGGAATCATTAGATGTGGCCTAGAGGATCGTTAGATGTCAATCATTAACCAAGTGTACAAGGGGTGACGATTCGGGGAATCGTCAAAGCATAGGGAACAGGCAAGTCTCGAGTCCCGGGGATTGGTGAACGAGTGTAAATGTGTTTATTTGCAAGTGTTATGTGTTTACAATCATTATGTGACTTGTCGGTATGTGAAAATGTGTTAACATATGTTAAAACGGGGTTTAACGCGCAAAATGCTTGGAACAATACCCTATAGGCGATTAGGGTGAGCTAATCGCCTATAGGGAGGCTGCTAGGAGGCGATTAGCCTCCTCCAGGTGGCGAGTAGCCCTCCTAGGTGGCGAGTAGGGGGCTAATCGCCTAAGGGGGTGGCGATTAGCAGCCCTAATCGCCTGCAACTGGACCATAATCGCCTGCAACTTGGGTTACGACTAAAAACGACTATAAATACAATATTTGACCTCCTAAACTTCATAACACTAACCCTAGTCGCCCCACAACTCATCCCAACACCCACACAACCTCTGGAACACGATTTTGGATCAAACAACTTGATTTCAAGCCTATTTCATCAATCAATCATAAACTAAGGTGTGGTTTTCATCCATGCAATCTTTTCTAACGTTTTTATTGAATCCCTAATGGTCCAGACCTGTTCATAAACACTTGTGCCTTCTGTAAATCGTTAATAATCGTTGTTGTGTGGATTCTAGATGCTATGCATGTTGTATGTGTAGGTTTTAATTAAAAGATTGGATTTTTATGATTCAAGAAGGATTATTAACATGATGTTAGGGTAGTTACTGATCTATGGTGATGGTTTGATATAGTAATCTGATTGATTGTTCATTAGGGTTGTGTTTACGCATGTTAGTGTGATGATTACATGATACTTGTGTTATGTTTTAGAAACATGATTGCATCCAGGGCTGCTAGAACAAGGTTAAACGATGTATTTTGATCTAAACATGTTTAGGATACTTGTTTGTTTGATATTGGAGGTTTACACACGTTCTAGGGTTGATTTGGAGTGTTAAACGCGCGAAAAACCAAATCTGGGGTGCAGGTGGCGATTAGCAAGCATAATCGCCTAAGGTACAGGCGATTAGCAGGCTAATCGCCTGCCATGATAGGCTAATCGCCTGCTCTTCATGCAATTAGGGCCTAATCGCCTGCTATGTTGTGTTTTTGCATGCTGCATGACCCTAATCGCCTGATAAGTTCTGAAATGCATGTCACATGACCCTAATTGCATGCAAACTCAAAAATTTGCATGTCACATGACCCTAATCGCCTACACTGTAGGCGATTAGCATTCATAATTGCCTGTTGACCAACGTAATTGCTAGTTGACTTTTCCTAATCGCCTGTACTGCTGCTGTATGTATATTTTAGCATTCCGAGACCCGTTTTGACACCTAGGAACATGCTAGGAACCCCGTAACATGTCTGATAACTTGGTAACATGTGTTCGGGTCAACAATGTGTTAATGGAACTATGTGCTAGAGCTTGATGGACTTTAACGTATGTTAAGTGTAATTGCATGATTGTGTGTTTGTGAATACTTGTGTAACACGGGAAACCTCGGGTCACCAATGGGATGTCGAGTCTTGTACGTTGGGTCATGTTAACAGTAAACGTGTTGTCAAACAAACTTGGTTAAGGTCTGGACATCTAGGGACTAACTAACCTACGGGTTATTAGTCTAAGAACTTGTAACTGTCATATGTTAGGTCGCCGCTTTACGGGGCTAGCATAGCTTGTTGACTTATTCTGTTATCTGAAGTAACGCAACCTAAGGTGAGTTTACGGCCCCACTTTACTTGGTTTTCGTTTTCGGGGGAGAAAACATGTGTTAAACAACTATTTGGTAACAACTGTCATACTATGGGTTTTCAAACGGTTTACTATACGATCTTTGGAAGTCCCGGGGGGAACCATGAATGTGCTGGTTTGCACAACGGGGAAATGTGAATAGCGCTATTGGGAGTGACCAACCCCACCCGTCGGCATGGAGCGCCGGGCGGGTGCATATTGTCTCAAACAGGAACAGGTTTACTATTCGGGCACAACATCTGGTTTGCGAGTTAGTAATGGTTTTCCAATCGTAGTAGTAATGGTACATGCGCCTAGCTAGCGTACTTGGTTTACAATTGTTATAGTATGGACAGGTTATACTTGGAACTTTGATTACAAACCTGTAAACTCACCAGCATTTTTGTGCTGACGTAAACTCTTACATGTTTTCTCAGGTCGCTAAGGTAGCAAAATGGAACTAGGGCGCACGCGTCTGCACGGCGTCTAGTTAGAGTTGCATGGTTTTGAACATTAAACATTTGGTTTTGTTTTGTTTATGTAACGACATTTAGCTTCCGCTGATGTTTGGGATTTTTAAACTATGTTTTTGAAATTCATTTAGTATTGTTTATTGTGATCATTGACTTGGATCCTGGTTTGTCATACGCCTCGCGGTAAAACTCCGCAAGTGGATTTTGAGGGTGTGAGACGTAGCCACTTCTTGACCGATGCCACTGTGAAGCCAATATCATCACCAACTCTCCAAACCCACCTATCATGAATGTTTTGCAATCGCTCATCCTGAACCATCCTCTCAAGTTGCCGTTTTGCATCCATCTCTTCCACGGAATTAGGAGTCGGCTCCATTCCCAAAACAGCCCCGGAACATTATTTGTTAATCGTAATCTGTCACAAACGAGTGTCCATTTATTCTTTTCAAGCATGAACAAAGATGGAAACTTGTCTTTTAGCGGCTCCTCGCACACCCACACATCTAACCAAAACCGAATTTGCTTACCATTGCCAAGTTGACCCTGTATCATACTCTTAAAGCCGACACCTTGAACTTCATGTTTATTCCAAAATGTAACACAATTCTTCCATACGCCGGTAATAGAACTATTCAATATATATCCTTACAAAACAAATGTAGGATGCATTTATGATGAACTCCAATATGTATACAACTAATTTTGAGACGTGTAAAACAAATGCAGGGTGAATTTTATTGTGTATGATAAATATCGATATGTGTATGATATATGTAGGATGAATTATGATACGTGTAGGAGAAAGTATTTTTGACAAAATAATATTAATATATAAACAATTAAAATATTTAATGTGTTGGCAACTTGGCATTATGTCATTTTTTTTTCTCACACTAAACTTTCTCATTTGATCCCCGCACCCCAATGTTAACTTAGGAGTACTCTTTTGACGGTTTCGTTTACTTAACATTCTTAATTTAATCCTTCAATAATTACACTCATTTTTAATTTACTTTAAAGGGTAGATCATGTATATCCAAAAAGTCGTAAGCTTTCATAATGTCACAATCAGTCGGAAAGAGACCCAACATCTATTTGAGTGGTGGGTGGGGGAAAATAATCCACTCCAATACAACCTCTTCATTTTTTTACATTTATCTAATTCCAATTATTATGCTTGTGTACAAAAAATAAAAAAATATTACACATTCTTAAAAGCAAATATATCACATCATATATGTACTCATATGGTACATTTTTGTAAAAGAACATTTGACGTGAGTTAAAACTTATATTTCTCTTTAGTGTGTTTTTGAAAATTCGCATGGATTGAACGGTCCAGTCTGATTGGTTAAATGTAAAATTTCCAAGTTGTAGGCTTGATTATGATCTAATGGACCGAGTAGAAACAAATCATCTTATTTTAACTGACCAAATCAAATCATAGAAATAGAAAAGAAGGTTAGTGCTTTTCTCTCTTTGTTGGCCACTAGTAAATATTGAAGCCTTCGGTTAATATTGAAGCCTTCGGTTAATTTAACTGTCAGCTTGTTTTAACATGTACAAGGATGGAATTTATAAGGGGCGAGAGGGGGCGGGATCCCCTATTTTTTGCTTCCAAAATGTATGTAAAGTTATATTGTTAATTAGAGTTTTTTTTTTTTTAATTTAAATAAAGTTCTTATGCAGTTATACCTAGTTATATATGATAATTTGTTTAAAACAGCTAGCTATATATTATCTATAATAATGTTTTTCAAATTTGACACTTAAAATCCACACGTCTCTAGTAATAATTTAAGCATCCTTGATTAAAAAACATCAAACCATAATAAATTATGTCTATTAAAAAATTAGATTCTTAGTTCATACTATTTCTTGGAACTGTTTTTTTTTCTTTGGGTCTTTATTTAGTGAAAATACTAGTTTTTCAAGAGTAATATTTTTGGTCCGTTCAGTTTAATTGTTTAACTTCCGCCACTAACGTGTAGATGAAAAATAATGAAAGTTACCTAATAAAAATTTGTAAAAGTGACTGAGCTTTATAATTTAAATATAACTACTATATCGTGGTAGGCGAAAATAGCTTATTTATAAATCTATACGAATTTAAAGCATTATCAATACAAACTTTACAAAAGCAACAAAAAAATAGTATCTTATCAATTAAAGCATAAATAGAGTGATTTATTATTAATGGTTTTCAATCATATATTTCCAATAAAAAATATAAATCTATAATCTATAATAATCTACAACTTATAATAAAAGAATTGAACTTTGATTATGTGGCATTCAATGGAGGCCTTAACCCCTCATTGAATGTGCCACATGGCATCATGTAGGATTTTTTAATTTTTGAGTTGCGTTTTATTATCTTTCCAACGAGTACCATAGTGCTATATAAATACGGAGAAAAAAACAACTATTTTTGTGGGGTTTTGTTTTCAAATATATTTTACTCTACTAATAAATCACAAACGATAAACTTAACTTCATAGGCAGAGATTTTTTTTTTTATATTTGAATATGATAACTTATGGCAGAAATTTGTTTAAAATAAATAATAATAATAATAATATTATATTCATTAATCATGTAGGGGAAAGATCCGGTACAAATAGCTTTTTTGGTAAGAACTGTAAGAATCAAAGGAGGGTATTTTTTTAAAATTTTTTTTTTCAAAATTTTTTTTCCCCATATTGTTAAACATGTATTATAGTATTGAAAACTAAAAAAAAAAAAAAAAAAAAAAAAATTTGGTGTAGAGTAATTACGTGTAGAGTAATTACATAATTACTCTAGTGTAAACTAATGTATTTACCTTAATGACGTAATTACACTAAAAAAAAATTTTTTTAAAATTTTTTTTTTGTATTATTCATCTAGAAAGAATGTTTAAACACATGGGAAAAAAAAATTCTAAAAAAAAAAATAAATTTTTTTTACCCCCTTTGATTCTCACAGTTCTTACAAAAAAACTATATGTATTTGATCTTTACTCTAATCATGTATTGGCAAATCATTAATTATGTTGTCATATTAGATATTTTATTATGTTATATTAGATATTTTAACCCCGGGACACTCCCGGGATAAAAGCTAGTATAATTATATTTAAATTATAACAAATACGTAACTAGTTGATGTCACAACTAAATATAAGATAATTCAAAATATACATAAAATATAAGGCATCCAATAAACATTGGTGAAGTAGTTGGTTTCATTTTCAAGATGTGAATTGATTACCAACCCACAAAATAAAATATTAAAATGGAAGAAATTTCTGAAAAAAGAAAAGAAAATCATTGCAACACAAACAACTCATTCTTTTAGTTGCTGCAAAGGAATCCAAACCAAAATGCAACTTGCAACATGAACATTACACTACACAACCTTTAGTTTCACATGTAGTTAACTTTATGTCTCCACCTTACATATCATATAAATGTTATACTATAAATCCTACTATTCTTATGTTATACAATACAATCCTACGATAGTATGTTATACGATACAATCCTACGATACTATGTTATACGATACAATCCTACGATTATTATGTTATACGATACGATACAATTCTATGATATATGATACACACGTACATGTTTAACAAAGGTGTTGTTTTACAACATGTTTTTTATTTTATTTTTTTTTCTTATTCATATAAATTATTTGATATATGACAAAACTGAATAGTCACAAGTCTATTTCTCTCCAAGAAAATTCATCCATTCGTACATTCATTGATTCATTCATATATTTCTTTTCTTTTTACGTCCCATCCCCTCTTTCTCTCTCTCTCTTTCCTCACAAATCAATCAAAACCTGAAAACAAATCTTCCTCTCCTTCACAAAACTCATCATTTAACCACTTCCCAATGGATTTACCATCGGGATCCGGGTCAAACGACCCAGGAGAACCTCCCGGCCCATCGCCTGTTTCAACTTCTGTTTCAACAGGCGATGGTCCCGGGAGGTCAACAACAGTTGCGGTTGTTGCACCAGCACAACAACAACAACCACAACCAGTGCAGGTTCAGCAACAACCGCAACCATTAAGCAGATACGAGTCTCAAAAACGCCGAGACTGGAACACGTTTCTACAATACTTAACCAACCACAAGCCGCCGCTAACACTCTCGAGGTGTAGCGGGGCTCACGTGATCGAGTTTCTAAAGTATCTTGACCAGTTTGGAAAAACAAAGGTGCACGTGTCCGGCTGTCCGTACTACGGACAGCCGAACCCGCCATCACCCTGCGCCTGTCAGCTCAAGCAGGCGTGGGGTAGTCTGGACGCACTTATTGGTCGGCTTAGAGCCGCATATGAAGAGAACGGTGGGAAGCCAGAGGCTAACCCGTTTGGAGCAAGAGCTGTAAGGATGTATTTAAGGGAAGTGAGAGAGAGTCAAGCTAAAGCTAGAGGTATTCCGTACGAGAAGAAGAGGAAGCGGCCTGCGAGTGGTTCCGCGGTGGCGAAAGTGTCGGTTGACGGTGGCGGTGGTGGTGGCGATGATGGTGGTGGTAGTGGTGAAGCACCGGGTACTACCACTAGTAAAAATGCTGATTAAAGTGGATTAGTGTTTTTACAGTTAAAATTTTAAGAGTAAAAAAAAATATTGCTTTTTTTTTTAAATAATATTTTTGTCTGGCAATTGTAATAAAAATTCCTTTAAAAATATCACAATTTTAGTTTTTAGACCAGGTGTAGTGTAGCGTGAAAATGGGCGTGAATTTTGCCAAAGACGCCTCAAAATGTCAGGTACACCGTCCGCTGGGCGTTTTGGGTGGTTTTTAATGTAGTTAAAGTTTGGAAGATTTTTGTATACAGTTTCGATTTTGCATTGGAAAATGTAAATCAATATCTGTTAGATGAATGTTTTTGTCTCGTTAAGAATTTTTAACATGAATGTTAAAGATAAAAGTTTATAAATTCGAATAACCTTATTTTATGATCACGAATCTAGCTAGGTTTTCATGTCTGCGTAATAAACTTTTGAAAGAATTTTACTTTTTTTTTTTTCATTATTTTATCATGTTAATGAACTATTGAAATTGATCGAGTCGTCTAGCTAGACTGTTCAAATCGAAGTAAGTCGGCTTGTTTGAGATTCGATCAAGTAGTTTGGGTTTGATGATTTATCGGTTAATGGTTTAGTCTGGTTTAGAACTGGCTATGACTGTGTAAACAGAATGAAGCCTTTCAATTTGTTATGTACTAGGGGGGCAAACTAGCCGAGCCGAGCTCGATCAGGCTCGAGCTCGATTAACTTATAAGAGCTCGAGCTCGGCTCCTTGGTAATTTCTCAAGCTCGAGCTCGGCCCGGGCTTGGCTCGTTTATTATCTTATTAATTAATATATTAAATAAAACTAATATAAGTAATAGTTCGTTTAGGTTCGTGAGCTCGATAAGTGAAGATCGAGCTCGGGCTCATTTACTAAACAATTTTAAAATAAGTGGTAAATATTATTAAATATTTTAGAAAAATAATAATACACTAAGCTCGATAAGGCTCGACGAGCTTAACATGCCAGGCTCGAGCTCAGGCTCGATAAATAAACGAGCTTCGTTTTAGGCTCAAGCTCGGCTCGTTTCGAGCTTTTTACCAAGTCGAGCTCGAGTAGCTCGCTAGCGGCTCGGCTCTTTTGCACCCCTAGTTATGTATAATTTTCATTGTGAAATATTTACTTATGTATATGTGAATTATAATCATGATTTATTTTAGTCTTTTCAAATTTTTAATACAAACTAGTTTTCAAAACAAAACAAAAAATTGGTTCATCTGCAACTTTATATACACGATTTTGCTCTACAGTGTAATCTTGTCAAATTAATAATTAATAATATCTTGTTAAATGAAATGATTTATTTTCTCCGGTCTCGAAGTGTTTGGGATTGCTTTTTAAAAACTGATTATGCATTTTGTTGCAGTAGGGGTGGAGCTGCTTTATATTGGTATTAATGTTATCGTTAAAGATAAATAAGTAAACAAATCAGTTTTCGTTTTTTATTGTCTGGTTGTTAAATTTTTTTTTTAACGGAGTCTGGTTGTTAATTGATCTTCTATACACCTGTATGCTATTACTACGTTAAGCAAAGGTTTATTGGTTGTTAACAGAAGTAATAATGTATGCACAATAAACTTCCAAAAAAGAAGTTTAACCTTTTACACTATTTCATCTCACATGTCGAATTTAATATATGTCAATTTTTTTAGTATTTAGAATATCTTTGCTCACATTCTCGTTTTGCAAAGGGTTGTAAACGAACAACGAATAAGGCCTTGTTCGTGTTTGCTTGTTAAGAAACAACGTGTTTATGAACTATTCATAAACACTTATCGAACAAGATTTTTTGTTCGTTTGTTAAGAAATTAACATGTTTGTGTGTGTTTGTTAAATTTAGGTGTCGGACAAAAGCAAACACAAACAAGTGTTCATGAACAAAATCGAGTATAGACTAACACATATTAAATTTTGAATAAAATCAACATTTTCATCGCAAATTATTCACTCAAAATATACTAAACCAATTATCCATACATACTTGACATAATCTTGATCATATAATTACCATAGTGTAATGTCTCATACAAACACAAAATTATCATATTAAACTTGAAATCCTCATTTAGTCCACCCAAAATAATAGTTAATCAAAATAAGTAAACTGATATTAATATGTAATACTATATATATTAAATTATCTATCAGAAGGAATTTTAAAGTATTTAAATTAAAAAGAATTAAAAATAAAAAGTTAAAAATCTTAATGAACTATCGAACACAAACAAACATAAACGAACACGTTATCAAACGCTCATGAACATAAATGAATGAACGCGACCTCTGTTCATGTTCGTTTGTTTAGTTAAACGAACACAGTTTCTTGTTTGTGTTCGTTCATTTTACTAAACGAACAAACACAAACGAACTTCTTGTTGAACAGTTCAAGAACTATTCGCTGAACTTTTGTTTTGTTTTCAGCCCTAAATTTTGCCGTTTTACACTCTGAAATTTAATCATAACAATTATTATTTTTAATAATTATTATGACTAATCAAGTTTTTAATAATGAAATTACCTTCTTTTGTAATTTCCTAACTGGCATGGGTCATTCCTAGAGTCAAGGGCGGAGCTTTTATTGGGGTTGGTGGCCTAATGGTAGAAGCAAAGCTTCTAGGAACTCCTAAGAGGGAGGTCATGGGTTCAAGTCCCACAAGGAGTAGAAATTTGCCGTTCAAAAAAAAGGGCGGAGCTTTTAAGGGGTGTGGAGGTGTCCGGCCTCCACCATTTTTTTGCTCAATGATATAAATTTATGGTTTTTTGTCCGAATTTTTTTTACGTATTGAGTCTGACCCCCTCTGTTTTAAAGTTCCGTGACTTTCGCCCCCTCCGGAAAAAAAATAATAAAAATTCAAGCTCCGGCACTACCAGAGTTTTAAAACTTCTTTTTATCTACGTATTTTGAAATTTTTTCGATTTTGCATTGAACTGCCAGGAATATTTCTAGAGAACTTTAAAAACTATTTTGTGATGTACAAGACTTAATTGCTCAACTAATCTTACTTTTAGAATTTACAGTTTCTAGTAGCCTCCACGAGAGCATTGTTGTGACACCTTGAGCAAATATCATACCTTTCTGTTCTGTCAACATGAGTGATAACAAGCTATAAGGAACACATTGTTTCTAATATCACCAACGCGTTTGACGTAATGACTATTGATGAGAGGAGAACTTCACAATTAAGTATGTTTGAGTGGGAGCAGTCCATGATGCATGGGTGCCCTCAAGAAAGTGTTTCAATTTACACAACCAAAACAAACCATTAGTTCCTTGTTGGCACCATAGACGATATCAGCTGATATAAGAGGCTGAATGTCACACTTACATTATAGTTTTCACCTTACATGGTTTGCATTCTCCTCAATGCCTCCAAAGACGTACAAGTTATATCAAGTTATCAACACTTAGCTAGCAATGATGTATTGTATATATCTTTATTAAAATAATAAAATAATAAATTATAATAAGAATATATATAATCGAGTAATTATGAATGCTTGAAAAATCGTTTTAAGATGTTGTCTTTACAATAAGAAATCATATATTTTTTTTTCGTTTACTATACAAATCACCTTTTAAAAGTACATATCTAAGATGGTCCCTATAATTTTTGGGTGTGCACTAAACTCAGATTGCATACACACACGTGGGGACGCCTTCAAAGCTCTTCAAAGCTGAAGTTTCAGTCTTAGTCTCAGGTGTTGCTTTTTTACATTGGTTACCAATCAGTATTTAGAATTTCTTATAATATTAGAGACTAATTTTTTAAGGGCAACTTTCATTAACAAGCTAACAAGAACCTAGATCAAAACAGCCACAACATCAAATTAAAATTGCACAAAAGTAAATACCTTAACCAAAAAAGCTTTGACCGAGGATCTATTCAATATTCACTGATTTGTGCACAAAAGTAAATACCTTAACCAAAAAAGCAAAACAGGTGAAAGATCATTTACTAATGAATTGCCATATAACCAAAGAAAAATAGTAAGACGTAAGAATTGGACTCACCACATAAAATTCACTCCATCAGACTCACGTCAATATTTCTCTTTCCTATAGCCACAAGAGTCAGAAGACGGTCCATTTTCTCTTTCCAAGTAAAAACGTTAATCTTTTTCGAGATCCAAGTATTCCATTCCATAACAAACTAAGCCGACTCAAATGAAGCACTGAACAATATTTTCTTCATAGATGCCACCGAAATGTTACCATTAATTCGCATCATTAGACCAAACCCACTTATTGGGCCTTTGAGTCATCGAAACTTGCTGTAACAGATTTCCACAACCCTCCAGCTCAATATTTTCAGTATCATTAAGATTCTCCTTCTTCCATCTCCATTTCCTTGAGATGTTCTGCTCGATCCTATCATAATAATAATAATAAATAACCAAACAAGATTTATCTTTCTTCAACTCAAAAAGATTAGGAAACAAGTCCCTAAAAGGTTTATGCGTAACCTATGGATCAACCTAGAATTAAGTTTTGTCCCCCGACCCAATCTCCCCTTAATCAAATTAACCAAACTCATACTAGAATTTGCCAAGCAATTCCCCAGCTTAGCTATAGAATTCCACGGACCCGGGAGGCGTTTCTCATGAGGAAGAATAAGCCACGATCTATTAGTCGTATGGAGGGATACGATGACTCTTCTCCAAAGGGAATTAGGCTCGGTCTTGAAACGCCACCACCACTTTGTGAGAAGAGCAATGTTTGCATCACGTAGTGGAGTAAGTCCCAACCCTCCTGCCTTCATAGGAGTAGTTATTCTCTCCCATATAACTATTAGACATTTTCATTTTCTCTTTGTTTTCACTCAAAAAAGTTACGTCTTTTCGCCTTAAGTTGGTTGATCGATTACCTTAAAAAGGGCTTTTGTATAAGGAGAAAAAGTATGAAAGTTTCCATGACCTCTTTCAATAACTTGAGTCTTCCTCCAACAGGAAGAATTGACGATTTCCACTTATAAAACACCTCCAATACTGGATTTCCATTGGAAATTCGTAGACCTGGCAATTTCAACCAACTTGGTTAAGTTTGGGTTATTTTGGGTTTAAAATTTGACTTTGTGGGTTGAAATGGGTTTAGTATAATTTTCAAGGGGGTTAGGATGGGTAATTTTAATTGTAGGATATAAGTAAGTGGGTCAGGATGGATAAATTAAAAAAAACAAATGGGCCAGGATGGGTATTTTTAGATAACCATATACAAATCTGAATTAAAACTCACCCAACACCAAAAGCGTTAATGCCTCATAGAAATAAATGTCATTAAAACAAAAAATTATTTTGGGTTTAAAATTTGACTTTGTGGGTTGAAATGGGTTTAGTATAATTTTCAAGGGGGTTAGGATGGGTAATTTTAATTGTAGGATATAAGTAAGTGGGTCAGGATGGGTAAATTAAAAAAAACAAATGGGCCAGGATGGGTATTTTTAGATAACCATATACAAATCTGAATTAAAACTCACCCAACACCAAAAGCGTTAATGCCTCATAGAAATAAATGTCATTAAAACAAAAAATTATTTTGGGTTTAAAATTTGACTTTGTGGGTTGAAATGGGTTTAGTATAATTTTCAAGGGGGTTAGGATGGGTAATTTTAATTGTAGGATATAAATAAGTGGGTCAGGATGGGTAAATTAAAAAAAAACAAATGGGTCAGGATGGGTATTTTTAGATAACCATATACAAATCTGAATTAAAACTCACCCAACACCAAAAGCGTTAATGCCTCATAGAAATAAATGTCATTAAAACAAAAAATTATTTTGGGTTTAAAATTTGACTTTGTGGGTTGAAATGGGTTTAGTATAATTTTCAAGGGGGTTAGGATGGGTAATTTTAATTGTAGGATATAAATAAGTGGGTCAGGATGGGTAAATTAAAAAAAAAACAAATGGGTCAGGATGGGTATTTTTAGATAACCATATACAAATCTGAATTAAAACTCACCCAACACCAAAAGCGTTAATGCCTCATAGAAATAAATGTCATTAAAACAAAAAATTATATCTTTTGCATTTGTTGATAACACCGGTCGGTTCGAAACCGTTCAGGTCGTTAACGAGACCGATCTCATCGAAATGGTTCGAGTCGGGAGCGGGATTGAACGAGTCGAAACAGTCTGATTTGTTGATCGGCCAGTTCGGGTCGAAATGGTCAAGTCGTTGGCGGGCCCGGTCGGATCGAAACGGTCCGGGTTGTTAACGGGTCCGGTCGGGTCGAAACCGTCCGGGTCGTTACCAGGCCCGGTCGGATAGAAACGGTCCGGGTCGCTACCGGGTCCGTTCGGGTCGAAACGGTCTGGTTCGTTACCGGGCCCGGTCGGGTAGAAACGGTCCGGGTCGCCACAGGGCCCGGTCCGTTCGAAACAATCCGGTTCACTACGGGACAAGTCAGGTTGAAACGGTCTAGGTCGTTACCGGGCCCGGTCGGGTAGAAACGTTCCGGGTCGCTACCGGGCCTGGCTGGGTCGAAACAGTCCAGGTCGTTACGGGACGGGTCAGGTCGAAACGGTCCGGGTCGCTACCGGGCCCGGTCCCGTCGAAATGGTCCGGGTCACTACGGGACGAGTCAGATTGAAACGGTCTGGGTCGTTACCAGGCCCGATCGGGTCAAAACGGTCCAGTCGCTACCGGGCCCGGCTAGAACGAAACAGTCCGGGTTGCTATAGGACGGGTCAGGTTGAAATGGTTTCGGTCGTTACCGGGCCCGGTCGGGTCGAAACAGCCCGGGTCGCTACCGGGCCCGTTTGGGTCGAAACTGTCTGGGTCACTACGGGACGGGTCAAGTTGAAACGGTCTGGGTCGTTACCGGGCCCGATCGGCTCCAAACGCTCCGGGTCGCTACCGGGCCCGGCTGGAACGAAACAGTCCGGGTCGCTTCGGGACGGGTCAGGTTGAAATGCTCTGGGTCGTTTCCGGGCCCGGTCGGGTCGAAACAGGCCGTGTCGCTACCGAGCCCGGCTGGGTCGAAATGGTCTGGGTCGCTACCTGGCCCGGCGGTTCGAAATGGTATGGGTCGCGAACGGACACGGTCGTTGACGAGCCAGATCGGTCGAAACGGTCTGGATCGCAAACGGGCCCGGCCGGGTCGAAGCGATTCCGGTCACTAACGTGCCTGACCTTGGTCGAAACGGTCCTGGTCGCTAACGGATACGGTCAGGTCAAAACGGTTCGGGTCGCCAACGGGTCCGGTCGGGTCGAAATAGTCCGGGTCGTTAACGGCCACGGTCCAGATCGATAACGGGTCAGTCGAGTCGAAACAGTCCGGGTTGTTAACCGGCCCGGTTCGAAATGAAATATTTCGGATCCCTTAAGATTTTATTTTTAAATTTATTTTTGTTTTTTATTTTAATTTTTTTTTACTTTTTTACTTTTTAATTTTTTTATTGTTATTTTAATCTATTTTGATGTGAGCTTATCCTAATCCAAACCATCCAGGCCCAAACCCATCCTGACCCAACCCATCCTAACCTATTTTTTTAATTTACCTATCTTGACCCACACCCATCCTAACCCAAACCCATCCTAACCCAACACCCAAACCAACCCAACCCACCCATTTTGCCACCTCTAAATTCGATTCATGTTGGCACCTACAATCAAGCCTAACATAAGAACAAAGAAGGTTTCATGTTATACATCTAATTAGAGTAATTAATACGAAGCCCCCACACCAAATGACACATCCTTAAAAGCCAAGCCATGTTTACAATATTCTCCTTTGACCATTCCCCTGTTCGAAGCGCATCATCCAATTATAAATAAAAGGTCCAGTAATCATGCATGAGAAGTAAAAGGGCCACTATTCGCACATTAAAACCTGTTGAACAAACCCACCTCTATCGCCCTCTTAATCATGCACCATGCACGAGAATGCTTCCATCCAATTATAAATAAAAAAGGGGATAAAGGATCCCCTTGTGTTATTCCTTTTGAAATTGAAATTCACACGAGGGCGAGTTATGTGTTGCAAAACACATATTTTTTCTTACGTTGCTAGCATGTTTTTATTCATTCATTCATTTAGTTAGTTGTTTTATTAGTTTTTAGCTTATTTTGATTTAGATATGTTTCTACAGGTAGCCATGCATAAAAGGAACATAAATCGAGGCTAAATCAAGGAAGAAACACGCACACGGGAAAAAGTTGTTAAAAGAAAACAAAAATTCAGGAATATTAGTTCTTAGAGCGTCACCAAGAACACATAGGAAGATCTTCAAGACACGCTAAGAACCCGAAAATCAGCACACGACTAATTTGGATTTTGTGCCACGCGAAGGCTTTAAAACTAGCCATAGCGACGCACGAACCTATAAAAACTGGGAAAATTCTAATTCGATTATAAAAACATTCCAGCCCCATTACTCTATTAGTTTGTAACTTTTGACTTCTGGAGCAACCCTAGGGTGATTTTGAGCGAATTTAAACAAAGAGAAGCTAGAAAATCAAGAGGGTTGGTAAATCTCAAGTGTTTTCAGTTAGCTCTAAGTTTATGTTATCAAACTTGATTTCTCTGACTTTGTTTACTGTTTTCGCATGTTAAGATCTAACATTTGTGTTGATATTGATCACGAGTATCTAAACTACCTAGGCTACCAGTGAAGGGATAGGGAGCCTAATCCTGGTGGAAGCGGCATCTCTATCCCTCTTTTCAACAAGTCTGCGCGCCAACTGGTTCCGCCACCTGCGGAACCAAGTGGCGGAACTCGCTCCACAATCAAGAACCAACAAGCACGTGATCCAATTCACACCATTACTCCAAAAGGATAGACGCGCGTGCGCCCACGCGCGGAATATCCCTTTGTGACCAGCTTTTGGTACGAGGTACGGAAGATCAAGGATCAGAAGGATTCACGAAGATCTGGGGCAGAGCATGCGCCAACCGGATGGCGACACGTGTCAAGGTCAGTCCAATCACCGCTGACATGAACAACGACTTGATTGCTTCCATGCTTCCACCATATTGTCGTCTACAGTAGCAGACATGCTTACCTGCTGTCAAACGTCACGTCAGACGCCAGCAGGTAAGTCAACCATGTTGTGTTAGACAGCATGCCGTCGACGTCCTATCAGGGGGCGCCACGTGTCAATTCAACAGAGCTAGTCAACAACTTGTGACGTCAGCATCGTGATCCAGCTTTTTCCCGGCTTTTTGTTGGGCCAGCTGCACCAAGCCCAAGCACAAGCCCAGATCGGAAGTATCCTTCGTGGGCCCCTTCGACAGGCCCACGAACCCTCCTATAAATAGAAGACTTCAACTCCTTTGAAAAGGATCCGAAAAATACTCACTTGTAACTTAGAGCTAGGTTCATCTTGTACTACTTTGTAAGCTTCAAAGTAATAAACAACCGACTCCTTACAGTGGACGTAGGTCATACTCGACCGAACCACTTTCATCTTCCTGTTTTTACTTTTACCACACACACACTCACTCTTATTTCTCTTCTCGGGTTAAACCAACGGTTTGGGTAAAGGATCGTACCTGTAGTAACGTAAGTATAAACCACCCGGTGATTAGTGATAACCTCCGAAATACTTATTGTTTCTTCACCCAGGCTTTATGATAATTGTTAGGGCCATCTTCGAGAAATGTAAATTTTTTTTGGGTATGGGGCCACTACAAATAAACCGGGCTCATATATCTTAAACCCAATCATCATATATTAAAAATCATAACGCGACATTAATTATTATAAAAAACATCAAAATAAAAGTATTATACCAAAATGATCAAAATTAACTTACTTAAGCGAACCATGCGGCTCTCTCGCCCCTCACATATTAGGTCCACACTCCAAAAATTGTTTATAAGATGTTTAAATTTCAATTTGGGTTGAGTTTGTTTTGATGGGTTTAAAACTTTTAGTGATTTTGAGCCTTATTAGATTGGTTGATGTTTATATCACAATAGCCCACAAATAGATAAATATATATATATACAACTTTTTTCAAAAATAAAAACCTTCGGGCCCTCGGGGGCAGTGGTGGGCGACGGTGGTGGGTAGTGGGCAACGACGGTGGTGGGTTATGGTGTTTTTAGTAAAAGGTGAATGAAGGATGGAATGAAAACAAAAAACATGGGGTTGGATAGAAGGGTTTTGTGGGAATGAAATGCCTTGTAAAATGGGTGATTCCATTTATTTAACCAACCAAACACATTATTTTTCATTACCTCGCAATTGTCCATTTCATTTCCCTTTTCATTCCATCATACCAAACGTTATCTTGGTTGTCTAATAAAAAAACCAAGATAAGTCCAACAAGATAAATGCCAGTTTTTTATTTTGTAGACCAACTGACTTTCCGTTTTTAAACTTTAGCCGTAACTCCGGAAGTTAGTTTTAGTTGAATTTTTTGGTTAATAACTAAATAGCCATAATCGATAAACCGTAACCAAAGTTCAATTATGGTTATGATTAAGAAAATCTAGGGGTGTAAATGACACGTAGCGGCTCAAGAGCTACCAGAGATCGGCTCGGTAAAAAGCCCGAACGAGCCGAACCTTAACGAGCCCGAGCCCGAAATATGGCTCGTTTAGTTATCGAGCCTGAGCTCGAGCCCTAGATACAAAGCTCGATTGGGCTCGCGAGCCTAAACGAGCCCAAACATAATTATAAGTTATTTATATTTCTCTTATAATTTATAGTCCACATCTCCAAAGCCCAAGTTTTTATTTCATAGGCCCATTTAATAACACTCGCAAGCCGAGCTTTTGCGATCTCGAGCCGAGCTTTGAGCTCGTTTAAGATTGTTTTCAAATCACCTCGAGCCTAGCCGAGCTCGAGCTTTTGATTTTGCTAGTGAGCCGAGCTCGAGCTCAAGATTGTAGGCTCGAACCGAGCCGAGCTTGAGCTCGAGCTTCATAAAACCATAACGAGCCGAGCACGAACCCAGTCAGGCTCGAGCTCGGCTCGACTCGTTTACACCCCTAAGAAAATCCCATAATCAAAATTAATAGTTACGGTTATAACTAATAATAAAAACTGACCCAAGCCGACTCAAACACACCCCCGGCCATCCTTCTATTGTTTGTTGACATCTACTTTAGGTTTCCCAAATCAGACATCGTTTCTCGAACGTGGATCGCCTAAGCCATCAAAATAGCAGTAAGTTGTTTTCGTGTTTCTTTCTTTACTTATTGCTATCTTTTTCTTACAACAATTAATGATATATGCAAACTAACGTGCTGCCCAAGTTTGATTCACAATTGATTCCACTTATAGCTTTAGCCGTTCAAATTCAACTTTTTTTACACACAAAAAAGAATATTTTTCATATCGTTGTTGGTCGCGTGCTATTTGTCATTTGAAATGCTTATCTTTGTTTATGAAGTTTCAACTTTTTGATTAATAATTTGTTACATTTGGGTTTTTTTTAGAGTTTATTTGAATGCTCCAGTTTGGTTCTTAGATATTGTATTTATATGGACTACAGTTGTCGAAGGCGCAAAGGGTGAACCTTGGGCCTCAGCGCAAGGCGCTTAAAAAACAAGGGCGTTTATAACGAGACACATAGTATAATATACCTTTTAGGGGTTTTAGGCTTGTTTCAGACATAGTGTAGTTGTTTTAGGTTTATTCAGGTTTGGTTAGGATTGGTATAATTGTTTCAGACATGTTCAGCTTTTTGGACGATACTTGGCCTGAAAAATGCGCCCGAGGGACTGAAAGTGTGGTTTTTGAATCGAAGTGAAAAGTGCGCCTCGGCGCGCCTTGACAACAGAGATTTTAACGTACGTATACCTGATAATTTCCATTGAAGGAAGATTTTGAAGTTTTTCATTCTTTGGATGGGATGTGGTTATCAGATTTCGAATTTGATCTGATGCAGATATTGCAATCTTTGCTTCCGCACTGTTCACATCCCTGCATACCGCGTATTACTTTAAAACTTGAACTCCATGGGTCCTTTTTGATAGATGTGATATAGTATGCACTATGCATGCTTTATAGTGAATATGCAATATACAGAAGTGCGTAGTTTGGTCCCATTTGTTTATACTTTAATTCAATATTGGATATCAAAACCTCACATATATAGGTAATTGATTATAGTATCATCAACTTGTAGAAGTTGTTACATAGAGTCATAGTAAGTCGTGGTTTTCTAAGCGTTATCTTTTTATCTTTTTCTTAAGTCGTACTGTAACCTCGTTTAGGATGGATGAATTTTTATGATTAACAAGGTTTTTGGGCGAATTTTTTGTTCTTTAAGCTTCACATGATACATAAGTTGCTTTTACCTAGAACATGATTAAAAAAGACAAGCATTGCATCTATGATCTATACGCCTCATCGCTACTGCATTGGTTAAGTTAGTCATGGGTATCTGTAGTGTAGAGGACACTCTAGGCTATCTAGTAGTATTTAGTAGGCTGGTTTTGGGGAATTTCTCTTTGTTACATTATGTGACATGATTGTACTCTGTTGAAAAACTAATTCCGCTTTTCTTCATATTTGGTGTTTCAGTGTGAATTGATGTTTCAAAATATTTGTTCCATTTTACTAAATGCCAGTTTCTCAAGTTCAACATTAACTATATGTTTGGTGCTTGTATTTTTCATGGAATAAACTTGCATTTTCTTACAGAAGTGATTTCCTAAGCTGCGTCGTTATCTATTTTTATATGCATTATGCAGTCTATCTGATTACTTATTTATAGTTAAAAAGAGCAATTTTTTAACCCAACAAAACTTAAAGGGGAACTTTCTATCCAAAACATCTTAATAGGGTAGAGCTGTCACCTATCTTTGTTACTTTGTAAGAGGGCATTATTTACCACTAAACAATGTAACATTTTGTTATTGAACAGTGGTATGAGTTTATTTTTGATATTCATGTTTTAATGTGGACTGTGGAGTATATAGTGTTTGAAACAATCTTGGTTTTAAAAAAGCGCGCTTGAGGCACGCCTAGGCGCAATGCCTGGCGCCCTAAGGATCTGCTCCTAGGCAATTTCCAGGAAGCGCAGAAAAACCGCAATTTTTTTTTATTTTTTTTATTTTTGGTTTTTTTGGCCCTGAGGCGCGCCTTTCGTACCCCATGAGTTTTTATGCTGAAACATGTTGTACCTTCGGTTTTTTGGCTTGTACATATAGGCAAAATCATATAAAAACCTTATTTATAGCTATATTTTAGGTAAAGAAAGCTAAAAACCTATGGGAATATATAAAAAAAATTATATAATTAGTGCGCGCCTCGGGTACCAAAAGCCCACCGCTTTTGCGCTTGGCGCTTCACGCCTCGCGCTTAGACCTCGTCGCTTTTGTGCGCCTATCGCTTTTTAAAACCAAGGAAACAATGTATATATTGGGAATTATTTGATCCTTTGATATGCATTTTTTTTTTGAAAAATTTAAAATTGATAAAAGAGGACATATGAGATTTGTGTTGAAAAGAACTGATAATAAGTTGATGGAACCTTATGTCCTTATAATGCACATTGTAGAATATTCAACCAACTAAAAATTTGAATTTCTCTCTCTCTCTCTCTGGTAATTTTAGAATCAAAATCCAAATCATATTTGTTAGCTGTCACTTCATTTAGGTTTATGTTTCTTTAGTTCTTTTCTGAACTGCTTGAATTGTTTGACCTGAACATTAAATATAAAGGTGGCAACATAGGCATGTTGATTTCGCCATTTGGGTCAGGTAACAACCAAAAGGGTAAAACAGGTCCCATCAGTTAGGGTTGACTAGCCACCATTTTTTCATCCTTTTAATTTTATTATACAATAACTAAAGTATTATATATCAAAATACAAAAGTTACACTATTTAAAACAATAATCCACTTTTGGAACAAAACAATTTAGAAAAGGTTGTAAGCATTTAAATACATTTTGGGTGACTTTCGACCTGTTTAGCTCATTACATGTACTTTTCTAGACCGTTTTAAAGGATACCCAATTAATCCCTTGGTTTAAAAAAGCGCGAGGCGCTTTGAGGCACACACATAACGTACACGAGACGTTGCTCTATTAGTTTATTTACAACCAGAAGCTGCACCCTCTTACCTGTTTTACATATCAGCCGTTTTATCAAGTAAACCTTTCATAGTTTCATCCATTTGGTTGTTTATACCCAAATTTTGACCCTGTCGCCACCTTAAGCTCCTCAAGCCTTAAACGCGCCTTTTATTCTTTGGTGCCACACTTTATTATAGTTTTGACATATAATATGTACTTTATAACTTCAGTATCATGGCTGGTGTCTCTGGAAGTGAACACAAGGAACCGATAAACGAGCAAGAAGTTGCAGCCAAATATGGCAGCATAAGAGCCGAAATGAACCAAATTTACTCCAAAATCACAGAACTCGAGATGGAAGTAAGTGAACACTCATTGGTCATTAACGCTATACAGCCACTCGACCCTACAAGGCGTTGCTACAGAATGATTGGTGGCGTGCTCGTTGAAAGAACGATCAAGGAAGTTTTGCCAGCTGTTCAACAAAATAAGGAAGGAATTGAAGTGGTGATTGCTCGACTGAATGAAGCTTTGGAGAGGAAGAAGAAAGAGTTGACTGATTTTGAAACCAAGTACAAGATCAGGATTAGGAAAAACGATGGCGAATCTGTGGATGATAATAGCAAGAAAGAAGGATCTGCACAGGGTGTTCTTGTGGGTCCTGCTAATGCGTAGTGTTTTGTGTTCGTTAAATCCATTTCGTTCAGGTTACCGTGCATTTTGTTAAACAATGAACAAGAAGATGATCCGAAGATTTGTAAGATTAGTAGCGGTTTTGGGGGGGGGGGGGGGGTTAGTTTTTGTTACTTTCAAATTTCGATGTTTTGAATTTGAACTCAGGAACTAGCTTTATGATAGTAAGATTTTGTGGCTTAACAAATGGTTGGTTTCGATAAAATGTGAGCTGTGGTTTTAGTTTACGTTTCAAATAAATCAGGATATTCTGATTGTTTGGACTTTTGACATCAATACAGAGTTACTTCCTTCAGAAACTTTAGGCGAATACCGACAGCAGAAGCATGGTTTTGCTGAGCCGTTTATCAGCTACTCGAGAGCAAATTGATAAAAAGCTCAAAATGAGTCATGCTTGCCGAGCCTGAGCCTCAAACAGAGCTCGTTTAGTTATCGGCCCATAAAAAGATCGCTTAGACTAACGAGCCTTGAGTATTTTGGGTTTTAACTCAACTCTTTTCATATCTTATATGTATCACTTAAGTAATACCTAGGTCAACTTGTCCTGAGTTTTGGCGCTTGTAAGGTATTACAGACAAGCTCGAGTCGAGCTTTGGCTTGTTTAAGGTTTTCGCTTTTGAGCCAGCCAGAGCTAATCACAAGCTTCAATTTCTGTATGCGAGCCGAGCTCAAACCCCAAACATAGGCTCGAATCGACCTTCAGTAGTGCACGATTCGGGCTAACGAGTCACGAGCTGAGCTGAGCTCGAGTAGCATGTGACCTAAACTTGATTCAGTTTGTTTACGCCCCTAAACTTAAAATACACCAAAAGGCGAATCATTTAATATTCATTTTATTATATAAACCATCAAAAAGTCTATACCATAAGTTCATAAACCTATAAAAGTTAATAAAATAAAATGAAAATAAATTCTTGTTTCATTTCTTTTTAACACAAAATAAAGTAAAACATGAAATAGACTATACTAACCCAAAAAAAAAAAAAAAAACCCGCAGACCACAGTAACCAGATACACCTCCACACACACGATCCCACCCCTTATCATCATCATCAACCATTCAGCCAAAAAAATCCTGAACACCACGACCAGCAAAAACCCGATCAGAAAGCTCAGCCAAAACCGCATTAACAGTAAGCAAAACGACACTGGAACCAGCAATAACCCCCAACACAACTCCAGTGATCCCTACCACCTTATTAAACGCAGGCCACTCAATCCGTCCAATCTCCTCAACTACTCCATTCAATACACTCTCATCCTTATTATTATTATCTCTATCCATCATGGCCTTCTTTATCTCTGCACCCAGTTCAGATAATTCCTCATCAGACGGTTGTGGTTTGTTTTCTGATTCTGCTGTAGTGGGGTTCTGTTGTTGTTGTTGTTCGTCTGTGGCGTTGCGGATGACGGTGAAACGATGGTTGTTGGTTCTGATTTTAACGGTGGTGGTGGTGATGAATGGTGTTGAGAGTTTCGGTTGATTTATGGGTTTTGTTATAGGAGGGAGAGAGAATTGTGTGAGAGAGAATGCCATTACTTGTTTATGGAGACTAGGAGTTTTGTGGTAGTGATTTTGTATATGATTTTGATTTATGGAATCGTCATTCTGCTAGTCCGTTTTGAATCGACAGCCCGTTAAGACTGGCCTAACGATGTTCTGTCGGGCATCCTGCAGGATCGAACCCCCTTCAGTGGATTTGTCATCATTATTGCGCACTAAATGCATCATTATTTGAAGCATGTGGGGATCCAACTTGAGTCTCCTAGGGAGAACTCAATTGTCTCCATCACTTGCTTTATAGGTCATTGGTAGGGCTGTAAACAAACCAAACGTTCAGCAAACAGTTCGTGAATTGTTCGGCGGGAAGTTCGTTTGTGTTCGTTCGTTTAATAAACGAACGAACACAAACATGAACAAATGTCGCTTTCGTTCGTTTATGTTCGTGAACGTTTGGTAACGTGTTCATTTATGTTTGTTTGTGTTCGATAGTTCATTAAGGTTTCTAACTTTTTATTTTTAATTTAAGTACTTCAAATTTCTCATTGTAGATTATTTAATATATATTAGTGTATCACATATTAATATTAATTCACCTATTTTGATTAATTATTATTTTTGGTGGATTAAATAAGGATTTCGTTTAATGTGATAATTTTATATTTTTATGAGACATTATGTTATGTTAATTATGTGATCAAGATTATATCAAGTATTTTTGGGTAATTGGGTTAGTATATTTTGGTGACGATGTATGTGATAAAAATGTTAATTTTATTCGAAATTTAATATGTGTTAGTTTGTCCACTGTTTTTTTTTTCATGAATGCTTGTCTATGTTGTTTACATTCATTTGTGTTTGTTTGTTTTCACTTTTTCACGATACCTAGTTTTAACAAATAAACACAAAAGAATGTGAACATGTTCATCGAACACGAGCAGAAAGTCCCGTTCGATAAGTGTTCATGAACAGTTCGTGAACACATTATTTCTTTAACAAACAAACACAAACATGAAATCTCGTTCGGTAAGTGTTCATGAACAGTTCGTAAACACGTGATTTCCTTAACAAACAAACATGAACAAGGCCTTGTTCATGTTCGTTTGGTTCGTTTACAGCCCTAGTCATTGGTTATTGTTTAACTATTGATAAAATTGGGGGTGTTGTAGAATTTGAAAGAACCAGAAAACCTATGATATTTTTACACTGAAAGAGATAATGATAAAGCTATGGTGATCGGAACGTAAATTCAATTTCTTATGTTGTTCGCTTCAAAAAATCAAGGAATTGTAATTGAACATAACATACGGAGGAGAATCTTCATTCCAATTCCATTACATTTCACAAAACGAACGCTACCTATATATATACAAAAACTTAACTATAATAACAAAGTGTGACAAATTTACCATATCAGAAACCTTAATCAGCTTAGCATCATCTAGACCTGGCAATTTCAACCCATCTAGTTGAGTTTGGGTTATTTTAGGTTTAAAATTTGACCTTGTGGGTTGAAATGGGTTTAGTATAATTTTCAAGGGGGTTAGGATGGGTAATTTTAATTGTAGGAAATAACTAAGTGGGTCAGGATGGGTATGTCTAAAAAAACAAATGGGCCAGGATGGGTATTTTTAAATAACCATACAAATCTGAATTAAAACTCACCCAACACCAAAAGCGTTGATGCCTCATAGAAATAAATATCAATAAAAACAAAAAATTATATCTTTTGCATTTGTTGATAACCCCGGTCGGATTCGGGTCATTAACGGACGACCAGGTCGAAACAACACGAGTCGTGAACGAGATTGATCTTATCGAAACGGTTCGAGTCGTTAGCAGGCTTGAACAAGTCGAAACGGTATGGGTTGTTGACCGACCCCGTTCGGGTCGAAATGGTCTGGTCGTTGACGGGCCCGGTCGGGTCGAAACCGTCCAGGTTGCTAACGGGATCAGTCAGGCCTAAACGGTTCGGGTCGTTACCGGGTCCATCGGGTCAAAACAGTCTGGGTCACTATGGGACGGGTCAGGTTGAAATAGTCCGGGTCGCTACCGGGCCCGGCTGGGTCGAAACAGTCCGGATCGCTATGGGACGGGTCATGTTGAAACGGTCTGAGTCGTTACCGGGCCTGGTCGGGTCGAAACGGGCCGGGTCGCTACCGCGCCCGACTGGATCTAAACAGCCCGGGTCGCTACGGGAAGGGTCAAGTTGAAACGGTCCGGGTCGCTACCGGGCCTGAACGGGTCGAAATGGTCCGGGTCACTACGGGACGAGTCAGGTTGAAACGGTCTGGGTCGTTACCGGGCCCGATCGGATCAAAACGGTTCGGGTCGCTACCGGGCCCGGATGGGTCGAAACAGTCCGGGTTGCTACGGGACGGGTCATGTTGAAACGGTCTGGGTCGTTACCAGGCCAGGTCGGGTCGAAACGGTCCGGGTCGCTACCGGGCCCGGCTGGGTCGAAACGATCTGGGTCGCTACGGGACGGGTCAGGTTGAAACGGCCAAGGTCGTTACCGGGCGTAGCCGGTTCGGAATGGTTTGGGTCGCTAACGGGCCCGGTCGTTGACGAGTCTGATCGGGTCGAAACGATCTGGATCGCTAAAGGGCTCGGCCGGGTTGAAACAAATCCGGTCGCTAACGAGCCCAGCCGGGTCGAAACGGTCCAGCCGGGTTAAAAATTTTATTTTTAAGTTTATTTCTGTTTTTTTTTTACTTTTTAATTTTTAATTTTAAATTTTTTAAAAAAAATTAATCTATTTTGATGTGAACCTATTCTAATTCAAAGTTGACAGGTTTCGAGGACGAAACCTAATTTAAGGGGGTATATTTGTAACATCACGTTTTTGTTATATAAATAAAATGTCTTGGTTCATATTGATTAGTGAATGAAATGGGTCATTGATCGTCAAAACGAACCAATAACATGTGAGACGAATATTTGTGCATTTAAAATTAATTAACGAGTAAATGACAAGTAGTATGATTATTTGAGATATGAGATCTGGACGAGTGGTTAGTATTATAAGAGATCGTTTAATAATAATATAATTATATTTGAACGAACTACGTTTCTAATGAAACTTAGTTTGACGCGTAGATAAAAATTAGCTCGTCTTAACAGTATATTCGTATTTTCATAAAACGTTACATCTTAAATGTTATAAAAGAAAAACGAGTGAAGCAGCTGAATTAAATTATAATGATATAGTAATAATCTATATATATATATAAAACAAAGGTGTTTTGCTGACGTGTCGCTCAATGGTGCCTCCAACCTCCCCTCTATATTGCCACGTGGCATCCTTATTAAGTGTTTTTAGTGTTTTTTAATTAGTTTGGTTTTTATTAAAAGAAAAAAACCCTAATTCACGTCAATTAATATCCACCTCTTCCTTGATTCACCCAAACCCTACCAGCCTCTCTTCACTTGGATTCTCCATCTTCCACAACCACCTTCAATTCCCCGATACAAGACACGATCTCCTTCTTCAAGGTAACCCTACTGTGTTATAATAAATGAAGTCTAAATGTTATAGTTGTTATATTCAAATCTGAGTAAAATTTTTATTTATTGTTTATAGTCATCATCTTGAAAGCTCAGTAATAGTTTGATTGATTGTTTACTGAAGTTTATTGTTGTCATTTTTAATGTGACTAATATATTTATTAATCGATTATAATTGAAAGTGTATGAACATGTTTAAATCTGAGTAATAAGTTGATTAATCAGTTGGGGATTTCTTTTTTGTTGATCTGGAATTGTATGTTTTGGTTATCTTCAACATCACCGACACTGTCCTTCGTCAACTCCTCTTACACCGGCCTCTGTTGTCTGCTAACAGAGAGATGACGGTGGGCTTTTGGTTTTCAAGCAATGGCCCTGGTGAGTTGATGATCAAAACCGGTGACCAACATGGGTACGAGAAGCGGCGACAGGGACTGTGTTGGCTCGAATAGGTTAATCGATGGTTAGGGTTCAAGATGTGGCGGCTTGAGTTTTCCAACGTTCAGACATTCCGAAAAGGCTAGGGTTCCGGCGAAGATGTGGTAACTTCCTTTCCGCTTGCGTGTTCCTTTTCGGTTACATCAGTAATCAATGAGCTTTGATCGGGTGTTCGACAAAGTTGTTGACAGTTAGGCTTACATTTATCAGTTTACAAACTTAAAAGACGTACGATTAGATCTCTTTAGATTTTGTTTCGATTCCTTATTTGTTTTTTTAATTCCGATATTAATTCGTTTTTAATATAGACTACTGATGATGCCTTCTTTATGTTGAAAAAAAGGAATAGGTCTACAATTATGAAGCAAAAGCTAAGTTCTAATATCTTTTGGAAGATGGTCTGCAACTGGTATGAATAATCAACCTTAAACATTCTGATATTAAAGTTTTTAGGCACTGATTCACGCATGAAATCATCGATAATATTGGGTTTGAAGTATATATCTATACAGAATTATAGCTCTGTATCTTATTAAAATATTTTGAAAAGAGGCTTGAAGTATTTTTGATAAGAACATATGCCCATTTAATTGATAAGAACCACAATTATAGTTCATAATTTCTTAGAAGTTTTCACTTTTATGGAGATGTTATATTATTACCAAGGGAAGATACAACTGTTTAGGAGCCTTTAACAGTCTGTCATCCTTTTAAATTTAGTAGGATTATCACATAATCAGTTAGTGGCTCACATTTCTGTTTCAAGTAATTGGAGATTTGGTTTGGTAACTTGCGCTTAAGACACATAGGAGAGGCATTTGCGATCCAATCTTTGTTCATATGCTACATTAGTCGGATTATTAGTTAAAACCGTGGGTTTAATCTTTTAAGTTTGACCAATTAAGTTTGAACTCTTTGTGGTTTTGTTTTTAATTTAAACTTTGTTAACATGTTAAGAAGGCCCTTCAATTGGTGACAGCTGTGAAACAGTTTAAAATTGAAATGTGTACGAGTTATTGGTTTATATTGTATTTGAAGAAGTCCGAGGTTCCAATGTTTAAAACCTAAAACTTAGAATTATTAAGGTTTCTTATGACTTTTAATTGGTTGTTTACATTGTAACCTAAGTATGATGTGTGAGTGTTATACTCTTACATCGCTATTTCTGTTTGTATACTTAGCATTTGCTAATAGATTTTATTCTTTCATATACAACTAATATGTACTGTTTTTCAGGTTGATGCAAATCCAGGTTATTCTTGACTAGGACGGAAATTTTGTGAATCATTTATAATAATACCTATGGCCGCCTTGTGTTTAGACACGTTTTTTAACAGGTGAGAATCATGACTGAGTTCTTAGACAACTAAATTATGCTAGCTGTAACTTAAGATCACGTATAGCAGTAGTAGACAAATGCTCAATAACAGCCTTTCAGACTCGTCTAATGGGTGCGAATAATATACCCCTACACCTACATTATATATCCGATATCTCTTTAGGCACCAACGACGAATAATAATAAACAACGGTCGTATTTACAATTAATCTACCATATATAAAGTCTAATGGTGCAGGATCTTAGATGTATCATATTTGTTGTGTGGAGTGTGATTGCATCTAAACTCTAAAGTCTTGACTTTAGAGTCAACGGAACCCATGTGGACCATCAATAGCCAATTTGTCATTTATACTCTTAACATAGTCATAGTCATAGTCAACTATGAACTACCTACCAATTAAAATCACTTATTTCTGAAATTATTTAATTATAATCAAAATTATTTTATTTTATTTTTCCTTAATTAGCTTACGTTTCAATTTACAGTTAATCTCAATTATTGTCATGATTATAAAAATTTAGTGACGTAATTTTCAGGTGGGTCGTTTGCTTATTTGAGGGTGGAGTTAGGTGACTTTGTGGCGCTTATTGCAGCCGAAAAAATCCTCATACAGTATGTCATAGGCGAAGCCGCGGTGGCACGTTCTTGGACTTCCTATTTCGCCACCCTGTGCAACCATGACTCCGATGACTTCCGTATCATTGCTCATGGGCTTACTAAAGACTACAACAATTTAGACCCGATTGCAGTCGCAGTCATAGCCATCATTTGTGTCATGGCGGTCCTCAGCACCTTGTGTATTAAAAGTTGGATTTTGTTGATACTATGTGTTGATTAAGTGTTTATTTTGTAACATTGGGTGATATGGTGAGAAGGTATTCCGCCAGACTTGACTTGATCTGAATGACTGAGTTTACGTTTCGTATGTTTTCTTCTTTTATTTTTTTTAATAAGTCATATTAGATTTTTCAACCCCGGGACCTTCCCGGGGTAGTTAGCTAGTAAATTATATAAAGATACAATTGGTAAATTTGTTTTGTGAGAGCAAAAAACTGTTGCTAAATGTCACTTCAAGAAGCTAAATGTCACTTTTTTACGTCGCCACGTATGTGTTGTTTTACGCATGTCTTCCCAATCCAACTTGCTTCTCTCTCACACCTCATCCAAACCCCCTCTCTCTCACACACTCTCTGTCTCTCTTTCGTTCTTTCAGTCAGTGTCTTTCTCATTGACACCACCGCGCATACACAACCTATTTGATTTATTCGTTTTGAGAAGTGGTGGGAGGAGACGACGGCTTCCCAGTCGCAGAACTGATACCTCATCCTCCTTACCGCTCATACCTCATCGGTTCATCATCTCTGCCAACCAACTATGGCTTTGGTTTCGTTTCTTTCTGCGAATCATTGTTAACAGCTGTGTTCTCTTTCTGCGAATCATCGTTTCTTTCTTTGGGTTTCCCTTTTAATTTCTTCTATACTTTGTACTCTAATGTTTCTAGGGTTTTGATTTTCGGTTTTTATTTGCTAAACACATACTTACGGCAGTTTCTGTGGTTCAGATTTGAATGATCCAAGTATTATCATCTCGCGCTGGTCCATGCGACAAGGCACAAGAGATGCAGCAGTGGATACAAACAACGACGGGTGATGTAGTATTCTGGTACAACCGTCACACTGACGGCTCAGGCGAGGCTCCGGCGTGTTGACCTATATCTCAGAACGGCGACGGAAAAAGGAGGCGAATTCAAGCACCGGTGGTCTGATCCACCGATGGCCGTTACGACTTAGGGATTTGACGGCAATTTCGATCTGCTGATGCTGGTGGGTGGTAAACATCAACCTCAATACGATGATTAAGGTAGGTTCGACCTTCATTTGAGGTTTTTTTTAAGTTGATTTTTTTTAAAAGTCATGTTTGTTTGGAGTGTACTGTGTGGAAAAAAATATGCACTTCAAATTTATTTTCGTTAACAACTCAGATTCAAGCAGCTAATGACGCAATTATTGGCGGAAATGACAGCACTCGGGAGACTTATGCTGCTGTTAAAAATTCAGTCTCTGTTTCGTGGCTATTTGGTAATTAATAGCTATAACTGACCTATTGATTTATGATTAACATGTAATTGAAACCTAATTATTCTTAATATATAATTAAAAGCTTATTTTTGTTTTATCAATCAAAATTGTATTGCACTGAAATTGGAACCACTATTGTTATTGTTCAAACTCTTACAGAGGTAAGCATTGAAACATATATGTAGGGAACTTGATAAATGACACTGAATAGCTCAACAATTACTAAGGTAATGATTGGTTGTTTTATTAGGTAATTCGGATCTATTGCTCATTTGTTTTTGTAGCAGGATTTGATTTCTTAACTGTTTTGGGCTATCGTTGTAACAGTGTTGCCCGCTCTTTGTAAACAAGACACGATCAACCCGCTGTCCTAAGTCGATAAAAAGATCCGGTAAATGAAGAAATATATCATCACATGTACCTTCCCTGTCATTAGATTCCCCTGCAGCTTCTTGGACTAATCTCAGCAATGGCTGATGCGGCGGCTTTGACTGCAACGGCTCAGATGTCTTTAGGTGACGTGGAAACCAGTTTTTGGTATGAACAAAAAAAAAAAAAAGATGGAGCAGCTACTAGGAAGGTTAGGTAAATGACAATTTTGCCACTAATGTATGGCAAATTTCACATTTAGTCACTACAGTTGATACCTATGCTTGATAAGAGACTCACTAATATATATTATAGTGTGTGTTCCGTTTTTTGTTTGATTGCAGGAGGATCGAATTTCAAGCTTATAGACAAGAATGGGCAGGTGCAAGGATCTTTAAGACCAATTATAAAGGTACTTAACCCGGGTTTATTTGATTCAGGTGAAATATATGCTTTCATTTGTCTTTTGGCTAATTGTGCGAGCGTCAAGATTTATGGTTCTGTTGATGATGTTCGCCATATCTTGACATTGGATTGATTGTGTGTGACGAAAAACAAACCCGAAGTGAAGCGCGGGCGTAACTCCTAATGCTAAACATAACCAACTGCTACTATCTGTTGGACGCACTGTGTCGCCGATGTAGCTTTTGAAGGTGAGTCATCATTATTATGGTAAAACTACCTGTTGTAGTTGTTTTTTTCCTGCATATAATTAAATGTAATTACGCATGATTGTTGTGCAGCTCGAGTGCTCGACAACACATTTAATATATGCCCGTTGTCTCACCTGATGTAAGTTTTGATACTTTGCAATGTGAGTTGATTTTGGCATCATTACGAAATACATTTGTTGAATATTTGCAGTCAACAGATGCAACTTTATTGGTTTGCGGCATGTGTCTTCGTTGTTATCATTCTAAAACTATTGAATATTCAATTGCATTTTTATTAGTTTACCAAAAAGACATAAAGAGTACATTATCCTAATCTTTATGGTTGGTTCAAGACTTCAAGCTGCATATTTATATTTGAGTTAAAAACTTTTTTAATTGTACCTATGCTTGATAAGAGAGTCACTAATATATATTATATATGTGTGTATGTGTGTTTCGCTTTTGTTTGATTGCAGGAGGATCAAATTTTAAGCTTATAGACAAGAATGGGTAGGTGCAAGGATCTTTAAGACCAATTACAAAGGTATAGCCGAGCGACCCTTGATGGCTATAGCGGTTACATCATGGGCTCGAGCCGCCATCTCAGGGTTGTCGAATGAGCCTAGCCGTATTCTTGATTTCTTCTTTGGCTCTCCGATTTCCGTTACCCATTTTCCCCCGCTACGTTTAGGGACACCGTGGTAAACCGCCGTTTCTCCACCGTGGTTCTTATTTTTCTTGAGCTCATGGTATGTATGTTCAATCTTTATACGCAATTTATCTTGCCTGTTTGTTTAATTTTTGTATCCCATAATATTTTGACCACATAAACTTTTAGAATATAATATTATCAAAATATGTGATATGTTGTTTATATAAATGTTTAATTAAGTAGACAGGGGACCAACACCTACAGGCTACAATAGATGTGTAATTTGCAAATGTATTTAGGCGTGCTAAGTGTCATGTATGATGAGTTGTTGTTGGCGCGTTGTGTGTGATGGCAGCGAACCATTTAGCTTTGTCTTTATGCCTGTTGAATCTACTACATACTACAACTTTGACTGTGACTCCATCAATTTGAAATCAGCTTCAAAAGTAAAACCATATACATGACTTTGAAATCATATTCAATAATCAGATTATTAATGGTATTGATAGTAACAGTTTGTTATAACACTTGCTTTGGCTTCATGTAAACTCAAAAGAGACGAATAACCAAAAGTTGTTGTCCATGCTACGTGTGCATCACACTGACCGTCCGATCATCGACTATGCAATTACATTTTATGTTTCTAACGGTTTCTTTGTATCCCAAATGGAGCTTGGCAATTGTTCCGCTCATTCGAATAGGGAAGCTAAGTCTTATGTTTTGACGCAATAGTCGGACCACTTAACCAAACGCTTCCCTTAACAAGCGGTCTATATAACGAGACAGGAGTAACCCGGTTGCCCCCGCCGCCGCAACGCGCGGCGGGTATAAAACTAGTTTAAAACATTAAAAGAATGTACGTGTAGTTGTTTGTCTAAATTTCAATCAAAATCCTTGGTACGAAGATTTCTTTTCAATTAAGAAAATTCACAAATAATAATAAATAAAAAGAGCCGACGTAGCGAAGTCGGCAACTTCTCTGTATATATTAGAACATGTATGACATTCATTAATTCACAATTTGATCACCTTCCTCATTCAAAGCAAAGGTACGTAGGCATGATCCATATTTATTTTAATACGTGGTTAGGATTATATATATAAAATTTGATGTAAAGAAATAGTAGGAGTAGGGTTAAGATGATTGACCCATTATAATAGGGCATATGAAATTAGCATAACATGTCTAGCACGTGCACAATTAGATTGTGATAATATACAACACTTTGATTATGATCGGTTAAAAGATGAATCACGAGTTGTAAAAATATGACAAAATTGCAGAAAACGTCCTTTATGTTTACCCAAAATTGCAGGTTTAGACCTTTAACTTTAAAAGTTGCAGGATACCTTCTTTATCCAACTTTTGGTTGCAGGATACCTCCTTTAATGAACTTTTGGTTGCATAAAACATCCTTTACCACTAACGGTGTTAATTTCTGCTGTTAAGTTACCCTCACATGCCAAGCATGTGAGGGTATTTTCGTCAATTTGTATTTAAAGGACCTTTTCTGCAATTAAAACAAAATTAACAACATAACAATAAATGAGGGACTAAACTTGTCAAAGTTTGGAAGTTTTTAAAACAAACTCATCCTCTCTCTCTCAGACTCGTTTTTCCGGCGATGGTCGCCGCCGGCGACCACATTCCGGCCAAGTACTCCGACGAAGGTCAAAAGGCGGTTTTTTGGGTTTGTAGTTCGAATAAACACAACCCAGTTGACCCGTTTCATAAGAAATTGGGTTGAAATCACTACCTTTAGAATCTGATTGTTATTATCAATGTTACAGCTATGAAGGTTTGAAACCCCCATCATATGAATTGATCCCCCACCAGTTTAATTAATACAAAGCTCTCTATTTCATTTTAATTTTAGAGTTTAATATCTTGTTTTCCTCTTGTCCCTTGGCACTGTTCTAGATAGGAGTGACTACTTTAGAGGGAGCTTAATGGAAATGAGTGGGTAGAGGGGTGAATCTTGTATTAAGGTGCGAATGAATTAATGTGGAGGCCAGTCAAATAAGAAATATATGACTCAGCAGCAAGTGGCAGCAAGTAGAGTGGATGATAGACATGTCGGATGACTTAGCAGCAGGTGGCGTTAATTACCAGGTATCAACACAAAAAAAAAAAAAAAATTAAAACCACAAAATTTGAGCCATTTGCGCTACTCGATTAAAACCACAAAATTAAAACCCGTTTCATAAGAAATTGGGTTGAAATCACTACCTTTAGAATGTGATTGTTATTATCATTCGTCGGAGTACTTGGCCGGAATGTGGTCGCCGGCGGCGACCATCGCCGGAAAAACAAGTCTGAGATTGCAGAAAAGGTCCTTTAAAAACTTCCAAACTTTGACAAGTTTAGTCCCTCATTTATTGTTATGTTGTTAATTTTGTTTTAATTGCATAAAAGGTCCTTTAAATACAAATTGACGAAAATACCCTCACATGCTTGGCATGTGAGGGTAACTTAACAGCAGAATTTAACACCGTTAGTGTAAAGGATGTTTCCTGCAACCAAAAGTTGGATAAAGGAGGTATCCTGCAACTTTTAAAGTTAAAGGTCTAAACCTGCAATTTTGGGTAAACATAAAGGACGTTTTCTGCAATTTTGTCTAAAAATATTAGGCATAATTAGTAAAGTTATAATTTTGTCAGACTAGAATAGTTGTGCACTGTAATAACAGTTGTTATGCAAAGGGTTTATTAGAGCTAGAACACCGGTTCATAGACTCAAGTAGTAATATGGTGTATTAAATTCTAGATCGTGGTTGAAGTTGTAAGAAGCCCAAATAAGCAGTGAAGAAATTCTGTTAAGGTGAGTTACTTAAACTATTTTTAAAACCTGATACTTGCTCATAAAACTGTTTTGGTGGTGATTGATCATGTATATGCATCGAACCATAGGTGTGGCATCCAGGGTGTTATATATATTATAATGATCATTATATTTTCCATGAGTGGACATACACTTACAGCCTCATGGGGTGTATCTAGGCTGTATGTGTGAATATATAATGCTTAGTCCGGATTATGATTATGGTGACATGCATGGAGCTCATACTTGATCAATAAAATTGTTTATGTGATTGTTTTACTGATGAGTCAGTTTATGTGGCTCACCAGTTGTGTGCTGACGTATTTTTATTACTCGAGCATGTATCACAGGTTGATGGTGTAAGGAATGGGAGTTCCTAGCTGAGAGTTGGAATACTTTAGACGGTTCATCTTATTATAGTTAAGCTTTGTTTAGCTTGGTGGTACTTGGATCGCACTGGCTTGTAATAAACACTCAGGTTATGTAATGAGATTACGTTTCCGCTTTAAGTTTGCACCGACTGGTCACTATAAGTGCCCCGACCTGGGCGGGGTGTGACAAGTTGGTATCAGAGCATTAGTTTAAGAGATTTAGGTACTCATTGAAGTATCTAGACTTAAACTAGGACTAGTAAGCCAAGTAGAAGTGCCAACCTTGGTAGGCAGATGCTAGTATAAAGGAGGATGTATAGGATTGGTATGCCAAACTTTATGATGGAAGGACCATATGGTAGTTGGGGGTATCATGGTGTGTATCATATATTGCTTTCATACCTGGCCAGTATGAAGATAATGAATGACACCACTATGATCTCGCAAATATCGTATTGTACTGAAATCAGTAGATGGTTGGAAGACATATATGAATATGGATGGTATTAGAATATTCGGAAGAATATTAGTATATATGTCAAGTCTCCGCATATATGTCAAGTTATTATGAGCATTGATGTTTATTATTGTAATTATTATTTCCAATTCTAGTATAGGTCAACACTTGTACTATTATATATTGTCTTTCACTGTAATGGACAAACCAAAAGGAAATTTACCTACTGTCATGGTATCAGAGCAATTCTGATCCATTCTTTTCTCCTCCCTGCTATAATATCTTTCCCTTCTATACTTTCTTCTTCGTGCCTTTTCAACACCACCTTCATGGACCCAAAACTTCATCCCGCAATAACCGTAAACAATATCAAAAATTTCATCCCAGACACTCTTGAGAATGAGTCCTGTCTATATGCAAACTGGGCAGAACTGTTCAAAATCCATTGCCGAGCGTTTCAAGTTCTCGACCACCTCGACCAACGCAAGAAACCATCCTCTTCTACTGTCAATGACAAAGAAAAAGAAGCAACCAAAACCTCCTCTTCTTCTCCCAGTGATGACGACATTTGGGATCGATTGGACGCCATCGTGCTCCAATGGATCTATGCAACCATCTCGTCGGACCTTCGCAACACTATCATAAGACCGGACTCTACTGCTGCATACGCGTGGGCTGCTCTCAAAAGCTTATTCCAAGATAATCAAGAGACTAGAGCCGTCCTCCTACAAAAGAAGTTTGCAAATATGAAACTTGACTCATTTCCTAATATCTCCACCTACTGTCAAGAAGTTAAAATTGTCTCCGACCAACTAGCAAATGTGGGTTCACCTGTTACAGAACGGAATCTCGTCATTCAACTACTCAGTGGACTCAACGAAGCATACGGCGGGGCTGCTTCAATTCTTCAAAACACTAAGCCTTTCCCTACCTTCTACGAGGCCAGATCTGCCTTAGTCCTTGAAGAAACTACCAAGGCAAACCGAGCCTCCTCTGAATCGGTACTCCACGCATCCCATCAACCACCTACATCAGCTCCCACCGGCACTGGATCTGGTTCCGGATCTACGACCACCAACTACAACATCCGGGGTGGCGGCCGGTCTCGTGGACGGGGAAAGACACGAGGTCGTGGACGGGGTCAAGGTGGTGGCTTCACAGCAGCGCCTCCCTCTTGGTCTCCCTCTCAATATGGCAGCTCTCCATTCCCCTCTGGTTACGGGTTAAATCAGTGGACTACTAGACCTCAATCTTGGGCTCCAACTCAGTTTTGGGCCATCCCACCTTGTCCATATCCCACTGGCCCAGTAACTCATACACCACAAACTAGTTCACAACAAGGAATATTAGGCCCAAGACCTCAACAGGCCCATGCCGCCACTGATCAGGTCTATACCGCCACAACACTGGATCAGGCTTTCAACACTATGTCTTTGCATCCACCCGATCATCAATGGTACATGGACACCGGGGCTACAGGTAACATGACTCATAATTCGTACAATCTCAATTCTTATTTAAATAAGATTTTTGCACGAAGCATTATCGTCGGTAATGGTAATAAAATTCCAGTCCATGCCATTGGCAATCACACTTTACCATCCCCATACCCACCTTTCAAAATAAATAATACCCTTTATGCACCTAACCTTGTTAAAAATCTAATTTCCGTCCGTCGTTTTACAACGGACAATAAAGTTTCTATTGAGTTTGACCCATTTGGTTTTTTGGTGAAGGATCTCCAAACCAAGGCACCACTCCTCCGATGTGACAGCACTGGGGATCTTTACCCGCTCAACATTACCTCAAGCTCCAAAGCTCATGTCTCTCCATCGTCAACTTTTCTCACAGTCTCCCAAGACACATGGCATCACCGTCTCGGCCATCCCAGTTTTCATATTTTAAGTTCTTTAAAGTCTTGTTTACCATCTACTTCCAGTTTTGTTAAGAATAAACATGTTTGTCAACCTTGTGTGTTTGGAAAACAAATAAAATTTCCATTTCATTTATCTACTAATTGTACTTATATGCCGTTCGACATAATTCACAGTGACTTATGGACATCACCTATCCTTTCCACAAATGGTTGTCGTTATTATATCTTATTTTTAGATGACAAAACTAATTTTTTATGGACATATGCTCTCGCCACCAAATCCGAAGTTTTCTCCAAATTTCTTGAATTCACCAACCTCATCAAAACACAATTTCATACATCCATAAAATGTTTTCAATGTGATAACGGTCGTGAGTATAATAACAACCTTTTTCATCAATTTTGCAAAACGAATGGCATGTTGTTTCGTTTTTCATGCCCCTACACCTCATCTCAAAATGGAAAAGCGGAACGTAAAATACGTTCTATAAACAACATCATGCGCACTATTCTTTCTCATTCTTCCGTTCCCAACACTTTTTGGCCCCATGCCTTAGAACACGCCACCTATTTACTCAATATTTTACCCACCAAAGTTCTAAACAACTCTACCCCTACCCATCAACTTTATCATCGTCCTCCAACATATGACCATCTTCGAGTCTTTGGTTGTCTATGCTATCCTCTAATACCGTCGACCACTATTCACAAACTCGCCGATCGATCTACCCCTTGCGTTTTTCTAGGTTACCCTTCACACCACAGGGGCTATAAATGTTACAATCTCAAAACTAATCAAATCACCTTATCTAGAGATGTAGTTTTCGATGAACATATATTCCCTTTTGTTATCCAATCCCCATCCTCTCAACCTTACCCACTCACCACCTCTGATCCTAATCCATATATTTGGCTTACTACTCAAAATTCATCACCTTCACCCATGCACACCAATCTCTCAACTCCAACTTTCCCACAACCGTCCACTTTTTCTACTCCACCACCCTCACCAATTCAACCTTCCCCTTCCGCTGCTTCGTCTTCTCCTCACACTACTCCACCTTCAACGCCCAACACATCATTTCCTACCACCACACATATTCCCTCCGCTACTACATCGACCAGTCCTACCTCTTCGACGTCACCAACCACAACTCTCGGCCCCTCTCCTTCCCCCTCCCCTCCTCCGGCTCCCCAACATCGGACTATAACCACACGCTCGATGTCGGGAATTTTTAAACCAAAGGCCCCTCTCAATCTCCACACCTCCACAACTATCTCACCTATTCCTAAATCTCCACATCAGGCCCTATCAAACCCGGACTGGAATAATGCCATGGTTGACGAGTTTCGTGCACTTATCGATAATAAGACTTGGGATCTTGTACCCAAGACTCCCGATATGAACATCGTTCGAAGCATGTGGATTTTTAGACATAAAAAGAAAGCCGACGGGTCTCTAGAAAGATACAAAGCTCGCCTCGTATGCGATGGTCGCTCTCAACAAATTGGAGTTGATTGCGGGGAAACCTTTAGTCCAGTCGTCAAACCGGCCACTATCCGCACGGTTCTGAGTCTCGCAGTCTCTCGTTCATGGCCAATTCACCAACTCGACGTCAAGAATGCCTTCTTACACGGCAATCTCAATGAAACAGTATATATGCATCAACCGGTTGGTTTTCGAGATCCAAAGCTACCTAACCATGTCTGCTTATTGAAAAAGTCGCTCTACGGTCTCAAACAAGCACCTCGCGCGTGGTATCAAAGGTTTGCGGACTATGTATCTTCAATGGGGTTTCACCATAGCCAATGCGATCACTCTCTTTTCATTTTTAAAAATGGCGACCATATGGCTTTTATCCTTTTGTACGTGGATGACATCATTCTTGTAACTTCCACAGATGCACTTCGCGACCGCTTCATGAATCTTCTTGCTCACGAATTCGCGATGAAGGATTTGGGACCCCTAAGCTATTTCCTCGGCATCTCCGTTAAACACGCAAACAATTCTCTATTTTTATCTCAAGAAAAATACGCCGTTGAAGTTCTTGAGCGGGCCGGCTTGGCTGATTGTCATCCCTCAGCCACACCCGTAGATACCCAACAAAAATTAAGCACAACGACTGGTACTCCACTAGATGACTCCACCGAGTATCGCAGTCTTGCGGGTGCCCTGCAGTACTTAACCTTTACTCGACCCGACATTACATATGCCGTACAACAAGTTTGCATTCATATGCATGCTCCCACCACAGTTCACATGAACGCTCTTAAGCGCATCCTTCGGTACATCAAGGGCACTCTCTCCTTCGGGCTGCACATCAATGCTTCTCCAACCACTTCGTTAGTTTCATACACCGATGCGGATTGGGGTGGTTGCCCAGATACGAGACGATCCACCTCGGGCTATTGCGTATACATGGGCGATAATCTCCTGTCTTGGTCGTCCAAACGACAACCAACTCTATCCCGTTCAAGTGCAGAAGCGGAATACAGAGGCGTAGCCAATGTGGTTTCGGAAGTTTGCTGGATTCGAAATCTCTTACTTGAGCTCCACACGCCTCCCACACATGCCACCATTGTGTATTGCGATAACGTGAGCGCCATCTACCTCACAGGGAACCCCGTGCAACACCAACGTACTAAGCACGTCGAAATGGACATCCACTTCGTTCGAGAAAAGGTTGCAAAAGGACAAGTTAGAGTTCTTCACGTTCCATCCCGATATCAAATTGCAGACATTTTCACCAAAGGACTCCCGAAGATTCTCTTTGACGATTTCCGCTCCAGTCTCAACATTCGGGATCCCCCGGTTTCGACTGCGGGGGTGTATTAGAATATTCGGAAGAATATTAGTATATATGTCAAGTCTCCGCATATATGTCAAGTTATTATGAGCATTGATGTTTATTATTGTAATTATTATTTCCAATTCTAGTATAGGTCAACACTTGTACTATTATATATTGTCTTTCACTGTAATGGACAAACCAAAAGGAAATTTACCTACTGTCAGATGGCCTCTAGGCTCATGCTAGTAGAACTTGTATATGCAATTTGCTATGGGAGTGTACACCTCTAGACATGTTGGTCTCGATATGGGAGGGCATGTCTCTAGATATGTCAGTCAGGTTATTCGAGCATATCCCTACTAGCTGGTATCACTAATTTTAAAGAATTAGATATTTGTGATTAGTGTCTAGCTTAAAGTGGTATTTTAGAGAACCGTGAAAAAACGTCAAAATGAGTGTCAAATAACTAGATCTCATATATAGAGAAACATCGTGCTAGGTACTTTATAATAATGTGTGTAGGACTTATGTTTGAAGAAATTTTCTATAAAACTTGGAAATAAAATAGTTGTTATAAGAAATATAGTGTTACGAAGTTTTAAAATTTAGTGAATAATGATAATTGAACTTCAAGTGTATAAGTTGGATTCAAAATCAAGGCTAGTGATTAATGAGCAGTAATATGTGACAAAATATCTCTATATATAAAATAAAACAATTATGTTAACATGCTACATTGGCTAGGATATGATTACAAAATGGTAAGGTATGGTATTTCGGAACATCTTGGAAGGAAATAAGAGTACTAGAATTAGAAGGTTTTATTTTTAAGGATTGATCAAAGTTGATTCAATTTTACATTGTATTTGGTGTATTAGTCATAAGTTTCGGCTTTTATAACTCATGAGTTATATTCGGTGAAAATTATAAGGAGATGAAGGTGATAGGAATGATCTTACTATACGAATAGTTGATATCTATTATGTACAAATAGAGACCCTAAGGATTTTTTTATTTTGTAGAAATTGTAAGAAACCAGACACTCGTCATGACCATAGAGAGCCATGTAAGTCTTTTTGACATTTTTAAAGATGACTGCCATAAGAGTTAAAAGACTAAAGAACCCAATAGAGTAAAATGGAAAGCTTTTGTCATAAGATTGAAGAAGCCGTAGGAACCCTGGCGTTATAATAGATACGTTAATCCTAGACAAATTCTATCCTAAGCTATAGTTTGATACTGGTATTGATAGAAATTCAATATTTGAGCCTTTTAGAAGTTCGTTTAACCAGGTTCTCTACAAGTTAGATAAACCATTTATAGTAATAATTGAGAATGGAAGGGAATAAGAAATTGGGAGTTATATCAAGGGTTGTACCATCTAAGTTAGTAAATACGTCGATACATATAGACTTACTATCAATGAAACTTGGATTGGTGGATATAGTACTAGGGATGGATTGGTTAGCCTGCCAAACTCGTATATTGGGTGATAAGAAGCAAATTCGAATCAAGGACCCGAAGGGGAAACCTTTGATAACTCGAGGGGGGAAAACCTAGTAAACCCATAAGTTTCAGTATGATGATAAAGGCAATTAAGTGTATCCGAAAGGTCAACTAGATTAACTAGTAAGTGCACCAGAGACTGAGGAAGATAAGAATTTAATAGAGGTGCCAATAGTAGTCAAATTTCGTAAGGCATCCCCTAAGGGTCATTCTAGATTATCTGCCGATAGAAAAAATTGAATTTAGAATCGACTTGAACCCGGGGGCAATCCGTATTGCTAGAGCTATTTATAGTCTTACCTTGACTTTCAATGGAGGAATTAAGAAACCAAATGTTGGAGTTACTGGATAAGGTTTTATATTTATTCTAGCACGTCAACATGGTTCATTGTCAGGACACAATACGATGTGCAGTGGTTGATACCCATAGCTAGGAGGTTAGGACACGATACAATACGAACATTATGAGTTGTTAGTAATGTTATAAGACCAACATATCTGTAGTATTCGCATATCTCATTAATTTAATTGTAACACAAACGCGTTGTGGATACACTCACTAGAAAAGAAAAAGCCCAACCAATAATAAACTTCATGCATTTAGAAGTGGTGTTAAGGTAACTCTCTTATACCAAATTAAGAATGCAATGATAGGCCTTAATGGAAAATCATATTAAAAAAGAATCGATAGTTAGTAGCCAAGATTATTGAGATCTATGAATGATAGTATCTTAAGTTTCATAATCGAATATGAGATTCTTAGTTCTGGCGGGTTATGGAATATGATACCAGAGGAAGCTCATAAGTCAAAATACATTGTATACCCTAGTAACAATAAAATGTAGGAGTTATGAAATGATTATTGTTGGCTGGGAAAAAAAAACATATCACAACATAAGTAGAGAAATACCTTACCTAAAAGTCAAGGCAGAGCAGCTGAAACCATTTGGCTATCTATAGGAACCTGAAATCCCATGAGGGGAACGAGAGATGATAATAATGGACTTTGTTTTTAAGCTTCCAAGATCGAGTCATGGACACAAATTAGGAAATAACTGATAGGTTCGCCAAATCTAAACACTTTGCCTATCCTTGAGGATAAATGAAATGTAAGTTGAACCTTATACTAAATAGATTGTCTTATGACACGATGTGTTTACATGAGCTATATACAAGGGAGAGATTTGTTCTCCTTAGGATTTGGGCAAGGTTCTAGAGAAAGCTGAGAACTAAAATATATCTGAGTAGTGGGCAAAGTGACTACACCAATCAAGCCTTAGAAGGTATACTACGTGTATACATAATAAACTTTAGTTAATAGTAAGGACGATCATTTAGCATTAATCAAACCTTCGTATAATAATACCTACCACGCCAATATGTAACGCCCCAAAAATGATACATAATAATAGTATGATGAGAATTGAATATGTATATGTATATATATATATATATTGGTAAGGATATAAGGTGTATGCGTTTGTATGTATGCGTATATATATATATATATATATATGTGTGTGTGTGTGGAAGGGTGTGTACCCCTAGTTGTAAGTAGTGCATTGATGGTTGTACACTTAGTAAACATAAGATTTACCAAGTTAGTTACTTGGGTAAATTGGTGGAAGTTTACTTGACAAAAGTGGAGGGGCTTAAGTTGAATAAAACCAAGTTTGTGGGTTAATAAGGGGGAGGACTCAAACAAAAGAACTCCAAGAAAAGGAGTTCACGTTTGAGGAGAAGGAGAAGACCACCCCCAACCCCAAACTCACTAATCAGCCCCAAATCCATGCTAAAATCGATTTTTGAGCTTGCATCTTGAAAGATTTCAAGTCATCTAGTGTCAACAAACATGAGGTAAGTGGTGGAATTTCATGGATTATGAAATACTAGGGTTCATACATGATTATGTGTGAATTCATGTGGAGACTAGTTGTAAATTGTGATTTAAACTTGTATGCATGCTAATTTTGTGGAAATATAGTAAATTGAAGAGGTTTCATGGGATTGGAGTAGATGTTGATCTTTGGGTATAACCCATGAACATTCTTGATTAAGTTATGTAGGTTGAAAGAATTTGATGTGTTGCTATATTTGATGTCTATTGAATGAATGGTATGTAATGTAGGGAAGAAATATGATGATTTATGTTATGAGCTATGAAGGTGTGCATGAAATGCTTGTACATTGTGTTTTAAATGTTGTATGCACACCAAGTGTTTGATGAAATGTCTAGATTAGTCTAACTTGTGAAATTGTAGGCAAGATTGGACAAATATGAAAGTAGTGTGATAATAGATGCAAATGATAGTAGGTTAACAAGAGGATTGCGTCTTAGAGAGTATCCGTGTGGGAATTTATTGAATTATATGAATTGGTAAGAAGTATGCATTAGTAGTGTGTACACTACGCTTGAATAGTATGATGCACACCATGTGATGGACAATTGATATGATGAATGATCTTGTATGTTAGTGAGACATGAATATGATGTTTATGGTAAAATTCATGTGACCTAGTATGTTAATATAGATGTATGTTTTTAAGAAGGAAGTTTGAATGGTAGAAAGTTGACTTTCCGCCAAGTCAATAGTGTGGAATAACATGGTTAGGCTCCCAAACTTGATTGTGTGATTAGAAGCACTATGTGATGCTTAACATGTTAAAACCATGAGATATATATATGATAAGGAATGGTATTACGTGATGTGAGAATAAATGTGGTTGTGAATGTATGTTTTAGATATGATAGAAGTTGACCAATGAAAGTCAATGTGAGATTTGATTAAGAAGGGTTGTTAGTGTGATATGATCACGTATGCTAACAATGATGTGAACATGGTGATATGAAAGGATAGGAATAATGGACTCAAGCATGGGAAGCTAATGGGTCAAGACGGAACAATTAAACACACATGAACTTGGAGGACTTGAGGTAAGTGATTCCTAGCCCAACTAGAATAATGAATTTATACATGTTTATATGTGAGAAAGTAGAACGGGAATCAAGGAATGATGGCACATTAGATATAGTGCCATAAGTCATTTTGCGGAGATTATAATGGATGAAACGCAGCTTCGGACGGATCGGTGTGGATGGGTCAAGAAGGGGTGGAAAGAAGAAGCAAAAGAAGGAAATGTGCAGGGTCCACCGTAAGGTACGGTGGCACCGTACCTTACGGTAGCCCCTGCAACCTTCCTTCCCACCGTAAGGCAGTAGAGAACTGCCGTGGGTTTTTGGGATCCACCGTAAGGTACGGTGGCACCGTACCTTACGGTGGCCCCTGGGAAGAAATGTTAATTTCTAGTTATTTTTGATGTTTTGCTTATGCGTGCGACCCGTAATTGCGTTTAACGCACCAATTAACATTGTTGGACCTTGTGTGGGACTTTGTAAGTGTGTAGCATGTAATAGTAACGTTGGGTTGTAAAACATGATCATAGTACGGAATGATACAAGTGCGTGTAGTTTAATTGATACGATGTTGATGTTATCAAATATTGGCAAGTAGATTGCCATGCTTGTGTAGGTTGAAAATGTGATGTATACATGAGTGCTCATACTCGGGTTTGAGTGAGAGTATCATGTACGTAAGGGTTAGTAACTATGCGTAGATTGAGTATAGCATCAAATGCGGTAAGTAGGTTACCATGATTATGTAGACTGTAGATGTGATGTACATTTGGGTTCTCATGCTCGGGTTAGAGGGAGAGAGTTTCTTGTATGTATGGTGGTATCATAGGCGGAAATTGTATGCTTGTATATGTGGTAGAATTATATGAAGGAATTGTATACTCGTATAAATGGTGGTATTATAGGTAGAAGTTGTATACTCGTACGTATTGTAGAATTATGCGAACAAATTGTATGCTTGTAAGCATTGTGGTATTACATGTAGGAGTTTATGCTAGTATGTAGTATGGTGTTGTAGGTGGAGGTATATGCTTGTATGAGTTGTAGCATTTCATGTGGGAGTTATACTTGTACGTATTGTATGTATTGTAGTAATACACGTGGGAGATTATACTTGTATGTATTGTAGAATTGCATGTAGGGGATCATATCCTTGGATGTATATATATATATATGTATATATTGCGAGGTTAATAACCCTTGTTATGAGAATGATAAGAGACGCAGGTATGTAAGTACGATTGTAAGAAACATGGAGGTTCGGATCGGGGTAACCCACCCGAACTTGAGAGAAGGATTTTTAGACAGGACCACAAAGTATTGTGGGATGTTACTTCGTGTCACGAGTAGATTACATGAGGTCACTCATTGAACTAACGTACTGGTTATGTGGTGGATGCAGGTTGTCTGGTTTACCTAATAAACCAAGGGAAGGACGGAGATCGAGCGAGGAGGCGGATTGTACGCGGTCACGGATACATAACTAATAGAGTCGAGTCACGCTGAATGTATTATGAAATAATTTAAGATGTAACACCAAAATCCTTAGTAGAACCGGTTTTCTAAACGATTAAGCTTGTTTTATAAATGAATTTTTCGGTTGGTATTTTTCCGCGGCGAGTTTTCTGTAAAACAGATTTAGGGTGTTACACAATATTATGGCAACACCATATGAATCCTTACATGTGAAGAAATATAAAACACCCATCCTCTGGACTAAAGTATTTGACAGCCTATCTAGCCATGAGGTCTTATATGAAATAACTGATAAAGTAGTTATGTCATGAAATGATAAAACAAATATTAGAATATTGAAACTTAGAAATGATAAAATACTACATAGGAAGTGATGACGAGACGAATAGGTCCTCACCTAATTTGTTCAAAGTTGACAGGTTTCGAGGACGAAACCTAATTTAAGGGGGGTATATTTGTAACTTCCCGTTTTTGTTATATAAATAAAATGTCTTGGTTCATATTGATTAGTGAATGAAATGGGTCATTGATCGTCAAAACGAACCAATAACATGTGAGACGAATATTTGTGCATTTAAAATTAGTTAACGAGTAAGTGACAAGTAGTATGATTATTTGAGATATGAGATCTGGACGAGTGGTTAGTATTATAAGAGATCGTTTAATAATAATATAATTATATTTGAACGAACTACGTTTCTAATGAAACTTAGGTTGACGCGTAGATAAAAATTAGCTCGTCTTAACAGTATATTCGTATTTTCATAAAACGTTACATCTTAAACGTTATAAAAGAAAAACGAGTGAAGCAGCTGAATTAAATTATAATGATATAGTAATAATAAATTTAAAACATTAAAAGAATGTACGTGTAGTTGTTTGTCTAAATTTCAATCAAAATCCTTGGTACGAAGATTTCTTTTCAATTAAGAAAATTCACAAATAATAATAAATAAAAAGAGCCGACGTAGCGAAGTCGGCAACTTCTCTGTATATTAGAACATGTATGACATTCATTAATTCACAATTTGATCACCTTCCTCATTCAAAGCAAAGGTACGTAGGCATGATCCATATTTATTTTAATACGTAGTTAGGATTATATATATAAAATTTGATGTAAAGAAATAGTAGGAGTAGGGTTAAGATGATGACCCATTATAATAGGGCATATGAAATTAGCATAACATGTCTAGCACGTGCACAATTAGATTGTGATAATATACAACACTTTGATTATGATCGGTTAAAAGATGAATCACGAGTTGTAAAAATATTAGGCATAATTAGTAAAGTTATAATTTTGTCAGACTAGAATAGTTGTGCACTGTAATAACAGTTGTTATGCAAAGGGTTTATTAGAGCTAGAACACCGGTTCATAGACTCAAGTAGTAATATGGTGTATTAAATTCTAGATCGTGGTTGAAGTTGTAAGAAGCCCAAATAAGCAGTGAAGAAATTCTGTTGAGGTGAGTTACTTAAACTATTTTTAAAACCTGATACTTGCTCATAAAACTGTTTTGGTGGTGATTGATCATGTATATGCATCGAACCATAGGTGTGGCATCCAGGGTGTTATATATATTATAATGATCATTATATTTTCCATGCGTGAACATACACTTACAACCTCATGGGGTGTATCTAGGCTGTATGTGTGAATATATAATGCTTAGTCCGGATTATGATTATGGTGACATGCATGGAGCTCATACTTGATCAATAAAATTGTTTATGTGATTGTTTTACTGATGAGTCAGTTTATATGGCTCACCAGCTGTGTGCTGACGTATTTTTATTACTCGAGCATGTATCACAGGTTGATGGTGTAAGAAATAGGAGTTCCTAGCTGAAAGTTGGAATATTTTAGACGGTTCATCTTATTATAGTTAAGCTTTGTTTAGCTTGGTGGTACTTGGATCGCACTGGCTTGTAATAAACACTCAGGTTATGTAATGAGATTACGTTTCCGCTTTAAGTTTGCACCGACTGGTCACTATAAGTGCCCCGACCTGGGCGGGGTGTGACATATATAGTCGATAAGATGTTTTATTTAAAAATTTCTTCACCCGTGAAGTTCACGGGTCTCTAACCTAGTTTATCAATATGGGTGTTTTAAAAATATTTACCAAATTGGGTGTTTTCCCCCTCCATCTTCTTCTCCAACCAACCCACCCACCCATAATCACCACCACCACCACCACCCTCCCTCTCCCCCACCACAAGAACAATAATAGTGAGTGTTTCTCACGTTGCATTAATTATCTTAAGTGTGTGTTTTGCACTGTAGGACTATAGTAGACCATCATAATTCTTTGAATTCTTAACATCTATACTGGACTACTTGGACACAATCTATATAAATAGCAAGCAAATTAACACTGTATGTATATATAGTGTTATCAATTATTAATTGATCTATTTCTGTTCAAAAAATAAAAAACTGATCTAATTCATAAATAACGTTCAGATAAAGTTCACACACTTCCATCTATCTATCTCTCTACGCCTTTATATTCACCCTCTCTCCTGCAACTTTCTTCGTTTCCAAAGAGAGGGAATTTCATACTTATTATTATTAATTTACTAGATATTTGCCCGCGTTTACACGCAGTTCACCAACGTACGATTATTTGGAGTAGTATAACGTACACGCGGTTCACCAACGTGCTTCTATTCTTACCACTTTAATCAACGCATCCTTATCATTATAATCAGCAATTATTGTAACACTCTATTTTCAACCTAAAAGCCAAGTTCAAATCCAAGTAATGAAAAAAATTAATCTAATAACAAAACCAATATTTACAAAACGTGTCTCGACAATAACATCGCGGCAGGGATCCAATATTTACAAAACGTGTCTCGACAATAACATGTAATCAAAATGTTTTAAAAAAATAATATATAGTGAACCGAACATCCATCCTTTGACAAGCGTGTCGGATTTTTTCCATTCTTCGTAATTGGGCTAGCCAGGGTTTTTCAAGCTACCATCAATGAAGACTCGCATAGCATGGCTGTCTATGAGGCATGTCATCTGTTTGCGCCACTGATCATAATTGACTTTACCAGAATTCATAATCATCATATATAGTTAGTTAGCTGATATTAATTCACAGCAGAGATGAAAAACTGAGATCAAATGGTTGGTTGTAAATAATGTATATGCATTCGCGTAATCTAAACACTATATAAATATGATGACACTTTAAAAAACGTTGGAGAAGAATTGAAAGATAATACCAAGTTTTTTTTCGTTAAATGTGCCTGCTGCTGAAATGAATCAACCGGTCCATGTCAAATGGTTCGCGCCTCTCAAACTTGTATTTGGATTTTTTTTCCCTGTGAACTGTGCTTCTCTGCTCATTTATACTGAAAATCAATAACTTAGAAGCTTGATAATTTGAAGTTCAAAAATTTGATATTTGTTATGAGGACATTATGTGAATAACATACTCAACAGCTGGGGCCCATTCACGAAAGCTTGCGTGCTATGAACTCCTTAGATTTAGGTTGTTTGAAAAGGGATGCTTCAGAAGCTTTTTAGCTGAAGGACATTTTGAAGTATCTTTAACCAAACAACTTGCAACCTGCTCAACTTTAGAATAGAGAACAGACAAACAGGTATGAGACATGATTGATCAAAAAGTGCTAAAGTAAAATAAATATAAAATAAATCATATTACCTTTGAAAACTTCTTGTCCCTCTTATGGCCAGGAGGTGCATTTTGTAAGGTCATGAGCAAAACATGTCATTATAAAAGCAACTTAAGTTGTGATACCTTAATTTTAGATTCCCCCCCCCCCCCCTCCTTAACAATTGTATTAAACCACAATTTTAATAAAAGATTACAGTGATAAAAACTTACACATCATTTGTTATTAAAGCAATGAGAAATCCTATTTGATGGTTCAAACATCATTCTCTGAAAGTATCAAGAGAAAAAATTAAAAAAAAAGAATTCTTCTCAGTTTATAATTAAAAACAAAAGAAAACCATTTAGACTTGTACCTGTTTTACGTTTTTGTTCATGGTCTTCTTTTAAATTTCTTATTTGACGTGTGCATTCCTTTAAAGCACCGTCTAAATGTGAGGCTCGATCTTCAGCAGTTAGTTTTAACAGAGTAACAGATTCTAGATGGCTATTCAGTGTTGCAGCTTCTGCCTCCGCCTTCTCCCAACCTGTTAGATTATAATTGCAGAAATATATAAATTTTATTGTAATCATGATTAAAAATGAAGTTTTTAATTAATTATGATTAACAAACAACATGAGACGGCTCCTTCAGCAACTTTAGAGTGTTTGACGAAAATTTCATGTGTGACAATCTCTAACTGGGCTTCAGAAAGTTATTCATTCAATTCCTTGACTTTATCTTCCAAGTTCTTAATATATATGATCATAAATGATGCAAAATGCATATGTCCAGGTCATGTTTATGTACATGAAAGTTATAGGGAAAAAGAATATGTAATCGTATACTAAGAAGTAACTATAACACCATATATTCCCTGACCATATGCAGAAGGGACCCTTGGAGCAAATTTCTCAGCCATTTCAATACCGTTTTTGTGACATCTCAGCTCATAACCTGATGAACAAAATTTAATTAAATATAACCACAAAACGCAATAATGTAAAATAAAAAGTAAACTGGAAAAGAGGCTGGGCGTGCACTGTTGGATTATAAGTTCAAGAAACGGGTGTGATTTTAACCTCTCGTTCGCGATATCTTGAAACGGGTTCTTCCCGTCAAATTCTGTTTTTGAGATCCTTACTTTTTCCCTCTTTCCTTTGCCATATTCTTCATCCCTGTTGAATTATAAGTTCAAGAAATGATTATGTTTAATATAAAGGTTTCTAAGGAGCAAAATGAAAGAAATGATTGGTTTACGGCTCACCATTCATCTCCAATATAACCAATAGTGATATCGCTCTTGTTCTCTCTATATTTCTGAAATGGTGCTGACGTGTCTTCGTCCCACCTAGGGACTGCAATTAAAAAACACTGGTAAAAAATACTCGCTAAAGCTTTTGACTTTACAGTTCTTGAAAGATTGACAGATTATAGGTTAATAACCATAAACCAGAATAAAGAATAAACAATGAAGTATATTTTACACATTGTTGCTGTCATCGCCTATGGTAAGCATATGAACCGTATCTTTTTGTGCCAACGCTTTTGAGTGATGTTCCAAATGGTTTGATTCTTTACGGTTAGTCAAGGTAATAAGCAGTTGACAGCAACAAATTTGGATTAAATGAGCTATAAAGACTACAAAACAACAACAAAAAATGAGAAATAAATATACGCTAAAGACCGTATAGAACTTTCATAATTTATATCATTTATACCTGCTTAAGGATGCATTGCCATAAGAAAGCTAAGGTGTAAAATGAGATCGTCGACAACATGAAATTCTTCGATACACTTCTCGCAGGCGATCTAAGCGCATCCTTCCTATTCTCTTTCCCGTCTTGAAACATCGATCCATTAACAATACTTTTTCGAGCAAGCGAGTTTCTTTTCATCAGATGTAACAAAACCAAACAACTAAAGATCAAAATCCCAATTCACAATACTTAAACTAAACTCAAATACATAAATAAAGAACCAAGAATCTTGAATCCATACCTGTAGAAGTAGGAGAGTTTGTAGGGGTATAAGGGTTTGAGCTTTTAGGGGTTCGTATAACATTGGGTCTGGGATAAGGGTTACTACCGAAACTCTTTTGCGTAACATTGGGAGCCAAATACCTCCACTATACTCCATCTCTTATACTTCATGGTACATAATTGTCTTCTTTCCCAAATTAATGTCCTTAAAACCTGTTTATATATCATATTATCGTATGATTAGCCAACAGTAACTGCAACTAAATAAAACATCCATATTTTACCAATCCAAATGACACAGATATATAACAATCATTCTTCATATCTTTATACATCCAATCCTACGTGAGTACGCGTATAATTAAAAAAATAATTGAAGTCTCTTACAAGATAAAACCAGCAAGTATCAATACAAGATCTTAATAACTGATGTGAACAACGACTTATGTAATCCCAAATAATTGATGGACCAATAACTTATCACTTATGTAAACTTAAAAAAACTTTTTCATAAAGAAAATATATATGCTCAGTCATCAATCAAGAAATAAGATAAAATTAAGTGGTGATGTTAAACAGATGCAAAAATATATATGCAAATAAAAGACAAAATGATCAACATTACTACAAACTTGAATTCAAAACTAAAACTCATACCTTACAATTTACTTGAAGATGGAATAAGCAAAACTCTAGATTTGGTTATAAAGTTTCGATACGTAATTAGTTGGGCAAATATCAAAAAACGAAAATGGGTCCAAAACACCACTTCTACTTTCAGATGTCTAAGAATCCCTTCAATGGTGACTGGAAAAAATATTTTTTTCAATTTTGTTGACCTAAGTCAATATCATTAACTTCTTGTGATGATATAATAATTTTAAATTGATCTAAATTAGAACTATCAGGGTTTTTGGAATCGAAATAAGCACCATAAACAAATAATTTATAAATATCATCATAATGTATACAATAATCATAATACATAATCAGTATGATATTCATTATCATCATTGGTATAGATAGCGGTCATCAGCTACAGTTAAGCGACTATAAAGTTAATTACTATGCGTGACTATAAAATGGTGTATAACCCATGTACCTTGATTTGGTTCATGTCAATTTCAGGCCATTCATATCTGAAATCTTCACACACTTGCCAACATATCGTTAGGACATGAACCCTAATCGCCGAACTAACCATAAACAACAACACACTTCACCTAATCGACGAAATCTGAATATTAGAAACAAATATCATCAAAATCAGTAAAAAGAAAAGGAGATAAAGATTAATCGGACATGTAATAATAAGCAATAATCATTACAGGATTAAAAAAACGAACAGAATACTAACAAAATTGATAACCGTGTGTGTTAAAGAAGAAGAAGTTTATAATGTTACCTTGAAGGAGAAGACAAGAAGGAGATGATCGGCGATGGTGGGTTCTGCCAGATGAGAGGGTATGAAGAGAAGAAAGAGGTGATCGTGTGTTTGTGATTTAGGGTTTATGAGAAAGAGGGATGTGAGGGAAGAAAGAGAAACGTATGTGTGAATGATTTAGGGTATTGATTGGGTAGGTTATTGATTTTAGGAAACTATTAACTCACCAATTTTGACCATATTTATGTATTTTTAGTCTAATTTTTATTTTTTAAAAAAGAAAAATTTTATAAATTACAAGAGAAGGACACATGGCACAATATGGGAAGAGAGAGGAATTGAGGTGAAATGAGGGAGTGCCAAGTGTCCTCATGGACTTTGTTTTATTAGATGTATAGATTATTATGGTGTTACAAAGAAGCGTTCGATACGGCCGAGGACTTGACGCCGTTACTAATTTCGGTAACGGAGTAAATGGAGAGAATATTAAGTTAACGGTGAAAAAACTCCCATATTGAAGTAGAAGATGGAGGGGGAAACCACCCATTATGGTAAATATTTTTAAAAACACCCATTATTGGTAAATATTTTTTCTAAGAACACCTAAAGGGGAAAAAACTCTGATAGAGTGGGTGTAATATTAAATACTAAGAGTCATGTGTATGAATCTTAAACACCTAATAATAATATTATGGTGTCTCGTGTAAGTAATAATAATATTAAATGCTAAGTCAAAAAAAAAAAAAATTCCCATGCAAAGGTTATATAACCGAAGTGTCTCTCACCAAATGGTCTATCATTAACTTTTTATACTCTCTCTAATACACACATGGCTACGAAAATTGTTCTAGGGTTGCTCATCTCAACTAGGGGTGTTCAAATTCGGATATCCGAATTCGGATTATCTGAAATTTCGGATAGTCAATATTAGGATCCGAATCCAAAATTCGGATTATCCGAATTTCAGATAATCCGAATTTCGGATTCGGATCATCCAACGGATAATCCAAAACTTAAAAATAAAAATAAAAAATAATAAAAAAACAAAAAAAAAAACGTTCTCTTTTATGTCTAATCCGTGAACTTGTTAAAAAACAAAAATTGAAGTTAGATAAACGAAACTACAACAAAAAAATGTAAAAAAAAACTTACCGTTTAGTAGAAGAGGGCTATGGAGCTCGGATACGAGGTGGACGGAGGCTGTTATAGAGAAGAGAATAGGGAGCGACTGCTACGGATTGAAGTAGTATGAACTTAGGGTTAGGAGGATTATGGATTTACGATTGTGTATTGTGTTATGTAATGTATATAATATTATATATTAATATATATTTTTAAATATTCGGATTCGGAAAATCCGATTATCCGAAAATTTTCAAAATCAGGACCCGAATCCGAAATTTCGGATTATCCGACTTTCGGATATCCGAAAATCGGATTATCCAAAATTTCGGATAATTCGGTTTCGGATTATCGGATTTTTCGGATTCGAATTCGGATTCACATTTTTTTGAACACCCATAATCTCAACTATGTTAATTATCAATCTTTACCATCATTTAGGTACGTATGAGTTTTTTAAGAGATAATTTGTAATGTATATTTCATAATATCATGCTAATCTTATATGTGTAGGTGTTGAAAACAAACATTCACCAAATGAAGTGGGCGCAAATGACGGCGGGGAAGAAGGCCGCTCGTGTCATGATGATTTTCCATTGCCAAATTGCAATATCAAAGAATGTCATGAATTATGTTTGCAACATCATCCGCAAGGAAGTGGATCACAATGTTTAAATAAAAATGTTGTGTGTCGTTGTGTGTACCCCTGTTAAAGGGGAATGTGTGACATGATAAATTATACGCTGGTCGAATAACGGGTTAAAATGGCTTGGTTTGGGTTGAAACAAGATATTTTAAGTACAGGTCGAAATGGACACTTTGTTGTCACTAATAAATTTTTATATATAATGAATATGTTGATATACATTGTAAGCTTTTATTAACATTTGTAGCTTAGAAATGATAAGGCACAAAGTATGTGCTTTGTTCCTGGCTTCGTGCTTATTGGTTTTGGACACTATTGGCTCGTTTTCCCTTTATGGTAACTCCACTGCGTTTCAGAAGTTCAATACATCCCTGTTGGAAGAAAATATAAATTTATATATATTTTTTAATATTCGGATTCGGATAATCCGATTATCCAAAAATTTTGAAAGTGAGGATCCGAATCCGAATCCGAAATTTCGGATTATCAGACTTTTGGATATCCGAAAATCGGATTATCCAAAATTTCGGATAATTCGGATTCGGATTATCGCATTTTTCTGATTCGAATTCGGATTTAGATTTTTTTGAACACCCCTAATCTCAACTATGTTAATTATCAATCTTTACCATCATTTAGGTACGTATGAGTTTTTAAATAGATGATTTGTAGTGTGTATTTCACAATATCATGCTAATCTTATGTGTGTAGGTGTTGAAAACAAACATTCACAAAATGAAGTGGGCGCAAACGACGGTGGGGAAGAAGGCCGCTCGTGTCATGATGATTTTCCATTGCCAAATTGCAATATCAAAGAATGTCATGAATTATGTTTGCAACATCATCCACAAGGAAGTGGATCACAATGTTTAAATAAAAAATGTTGTGTGTCGTTGTGTGTACCCCTGTTAAAGGGGAATGTGTGACATGATAAATTATATGCTGGTCGAATAACGGGTTAAAATGGCTTTGTTTGGGTTGAAACACGACATTTTAAGTACAGGTCGAAATGGACACTTTGTTGTCACTAATAAATTTTTATATATAATGAATGTGTTGATATACATTGGAAGCTTTTATTAACATTTGTAGCTTAGAAATGATAAGGCACAAAGTATGTGCTTTGTTCCTGGCTTCGTGCTTATTGGTTTTGAACACTATCGGCTCGTTTTCCCTTTATGGTAACTCCACTGCGTTTCAGAAGTTCAATACATCCCTGTTGGAAGAAAATATAAATTTATACATATTTTTTAATCTTCGGATTCGGATAATCTGATTATCCGAAAATTTTCAAAATCAGGATCCGAATCCGAAATTTCGGATTATCCAAAATTTCGGATTCGGATTATCGCATTTTTCTGATTCGAATTCGGATTCAGATTTTTTTGAACACCCCTAATCTCAACTATGTTAATTATCAATCTTTACCATCATTTAGGTACGTATGAGTTTTTTAAGAGATGATTTGTACTGTGTATTTCACAATATCATGCTAATCTTATGTGTGTAGGTGTTGAAAACATTCACAATATGAAGTGGGCGCAAACGACGGTGGGGAAGAAAGCCGCTCGTGTCATGATTATTTTCCATTGCCAAATTGCAATATCAAAGAATGTCATGAATTATGTTTGCAACATCATCCACAAGGAAGTGGATCACAATGTTTAAATAAAAATGTTGTGTCGTTGTGTGTACCCCTGTTAAAGGGGAATGTGTGACATGATAAATTATATGCTGGTCGAATAAGGGGTTGAAATGGCTTGGTTTGGGTTGAAACAAGACATTTTAAGTACAGATCGAAATCGACACTTTGTTGTCACTAATAAATTTTTATATATAATGAATGTGTTGATATACATTGAAAGCTTTTATTAACATTTGTAGCTTAGAAATGATAAGGCACAAAGTAGGTGCGTTGTTCCTGGCTTCGTGCTTATTGGTTTTGGACACTATCGGCTCGTTTTCCCTTTATGGTAACTCCACTGCGTTTCTGAAGTTCAATACATCCCTGCTGGAAGAAAATATAAATTTATATATATTTTTTACTATTCGGATTCGGATAATCCGATTATCTGAAAATTTTCAAAATCAGGATACGAATCCGAATCCGAAATTTCGGATTATCCGACTTTCGGATATCCGAAAATCGGATTATCCAAAATTTCGGATAATTCGGATTCGGATTAGCGGATTTTTCGGATTCGGATTCCGATTCAAATTTTTTTGAACACCCATAATCTCAACTATGATAATTATCAATCTTTACCATCATTTAGGTACGTATGAGTTTTTTAAGAGATGATTTGTAATGTGTATTTCACAATATCATGCTAATTTTATGTGTGAAGGTGTTGAAAACAAACATTCACCAAATGAAGTGGGCGCAAACGACGGTAGGGAAGAAGGCCGCTCGTGTCATGAAGATTTTCCATTGCCAAATTGCAATATCAAAGAATGTCATGAATTATGTTTGCAACAGCATCCGCAAGGAAGTGGATCACAATATTTAAATAAAAATGCTGTGTGTCGTTGCGTGTACCCCTGTTAAAGGGGAATGTGGGACATGATAAATTATATGCTGGTCGAATAACGGGTTAAAATGGCTTGGTTTGGGTTGAAACAAGACATTTTAAGTACAGGTCGAATTGGACACTTTGTTGTCACTAATAAAATTTTATATATAATGATTGTGTTGATATACATTAGAAGCTTTTATTAATATTTGTAGCTTAGAAATGATAAGGCACAAAGTAGGTGCTTTGATCCTGGCTTTGTGCTTATTGGTTTTGGACACTATCGGCTCGTTTTCCTTTTATGGTAACTCCACTGCGTTTCAGAAGTTCAATACATCCCTGTTGGAAGAAAATATAAATTTATATATATTTTTTAACATTCGGATCATTATCCGAAAATTTTCAAAGTCAGGATCCGAATCCGAAATTTCGGATTATCCGACTTTCGGATATCCGAAAATCGGATTATCCAAGATTTCGAATAATTCGGATTCGGATTATCGGATTTTTCGGATTCAAATTCGGATTCATATTTTTTTGAACACCCCTAATCTCAACTATGTTATATATCAATCTTTACCATCATTTTGGTACGTATGAGTTTTTTAAGAGATGATTTGTAGTGTGTATTTCACAATATCATTCTAATCTTATGTGTGTAGGTGTTGGAAACAAACATTCACCAAATGAAGTGGGCGCAAACGACGGCGGGGAAGAACGCCGCTCGTGTCATGATGATTTTCTATTGCCAAATTGCAATATCAAATAATGTCATGAATTATGTTTGCAACATCATCCGCAAGGAAGTGGATCACAATGTTTAAATAAAAATGTTGTGTGTCGTTGTGTGTACCCGTGTTAAAGGGGAATGTGTAACATGATAAATTATATGCTTAACGGGTTAAAATGGCTAGGTTTGGGTTGAAACAAGACATTTTAAGTACAGGTCGAAATGGACACTTTGTTGTCACTAATAATTTTTTATATATAATGAATGTGTTGATATACATTGAAAGCTTTTATTAACATTTGTAGCTTAGAAATGATAAGGCACAAAGTAGGTGCTTTGTTCCTGGCTTCGTGCTTATTGGTTTTGGACACTATCGGCTCGTTTTCCCTTTATGGTAACTCCACTGCGTTTCAGAAGTTCAATACATCCCTGCTGGAAGAAAATATAAATTTATATATATTTTTAATATTCGGATTCGGATAATCCGATTATCTGAAAATTTTCAAAATCAGGATACGAATCCGAATCCGAAATTTCGGATTATCCGACTTTCGGATATCCGAAAATCGGATTATCCAAAATTTCGGATAATTCGGATTCGGATTATCGGATTTTTCGGATTCGAATTCGGATTCAAATTTTTTTGAACACCCATAATCTCAACTATGTTAATTATCAATCTTTACCATCATTTAGGTACGTATGAGTTTTTTAAGAGATGATTTGTAGTGTGTATTTTACAATATCATGCTAATCTTATGTGTGTAGGTGTTGAAAACAAACATTCACCAAATGAAGTGGGCGCAAACGACAGAGGGAAGAAGGCCGCTCGTGTCATGATGATTTTCCATTGCCAAATTGCAATATCAAAGAATGTCATGAATTATGTTTGCAACATCATCCACAAGGAAGTGGATCACAATGTTTAAATAAAAATGTTGTGTGTCGTTGTGTGTACCCCTGTTAAAGGGGAATGTGTGACATGATAAATTATATGCTGGTCGAATAACGGGTTAAAATGCTTCGTTTGGGTTGAAACAAGACATTTTAAGTACAGGTCGAAATGGACACTTTGTTGTCTCTAATAAATTTTTATATATAATGAATTTGTTGATATACATTGGAAGCTTTTATTAACATTTGTAGCTTAGAAATGATAAGGCACAAAGTAGGTGCTTTGTTCCTGGCTTCGTGCTTATTGGTGTTGGACACTATCGGCTCGTTTTCCCTTTATAGTAACTCCACTGCGTTTCAGAAGTTTAATACATCACTGTTGGAAGAAAATATAAATTTATATATATTTTTTAATATTCGGATGATTATCCGAAAATTTTCAAAGTCAGGATCCGAATCCGAAATTTCGGATTATCCAACTTTCGGATATCCGAAAATCGGATTATCCAAAATTTCGGATAATTCGGATTATCGCATTTTTCTTATTCGAATTCGGATTCAGATTTTTTTGAGCACCCCTAATCTCAACTATGTTAGTTATCAATCTTTACCATCATTTAGGTATGTATGAGTTTTTTAAGAGATGATTTGTAGTGAGTATTTCACAATATCATGCTAATCTTATGTGTGTAGGTGTTGAAAACAAACATTCACCAAATGAAGTGGGCGCAAACGACGGTGGGGAAGAAGGCAGCTCGTGTCATGATGATTTTCCATTGCCAAATTGCAATATCAAAGAATGTCATGAATTATGTTTGCAACATCATCCACAAGGAAGTGGATCACAATGTTTAAATAAAAATGTTGTGTGTCGTTGTGTGTACCCTTGTTAAAGGGGAATGTGTGACATGATAAATTATATGATGGTCGAATAACGGGTTAAAATGGCTTTGTTTGGGTTGAAACAAGACATTTTAAGTACAGGTCGAAATGGACACTTTGTTGTCTCTAATAAATTTTTATATATAATGAATGTGTTGATATACATTGGAAGCTTTTATTAACATTTGTAGCTTAGAAATGATAAGGCACAAAGTAGGTGCTTTGTTCTTGGCTTCGTGCTTATTGGTTTTGGACACTATCGGCTCGTTTTCCCTTTATTGTAACTCCACTGCGTTTCAGAAGTTTAATACATCAATGTTGGAAGAAAATATAAATTTATATATATTTTTTAATATTCGGATGATTATCCGAAAATTTTCAAAGTCAGGATCCGAATCCGAAATTTCGGATTATCCAACTTTCGGATATCCGAAAATCGGATTATCCAAAATTTCGGATAATTCGGATTCGGATTATCGCATTTTTCTGATTCGAATTCGGATTCAGATTTTTTTGAGCACCCCTAATCTCAACTATGTTAGTTATCAATCTTTACCATCATTTAGGTACGTATGAGTTTTTTAAGAGATGATTTGTAGTGAGTATTTCACAATATCATGCTAATCTTATGTGTGTAGGTGTTGAAAACAAACATTCACCAAATGAAGTGGGCGCAAACGACGGTGGGGAAGAAGGCCGCTCGTGTCATGATGATTTTCCATTGCCAAATTGCAATATCAAAGAATGTCATGAATTATGTTTGTAACATCATCCACAAGGAAGTGGATCACAATGTTTAAATAAAAATGTTGTGTGTCGTTGTGTGTACCCTTGTTAAAGGGGAATGTGTGACATGATAAATTATATGATGGTCGAATAACGGGTTAAAATGGCTTTGTTTGGGTTGACACAAGACATTTTAAGTACAAGGCGAAATGGACACTTTGTTGTCACTAATAAATTTTTATATATAATGAATGTGTTGACATACATTGGAAGCTTTTATTAACATTTGTAGTTTAGAAATGATAAGGCACAAAGTAGGTGCTTTGTTCTTGGCTTCGTGTTTATTGGTTTTGGACACTATCGGCTCGTTTTCCCTTTATGGTAAATCCACTGCGTTTCAGAAGTTCAATACATCACTGTTGGAAGAAAATATAAATTTATATATATTTTTTTAATATTTGGATTCGGATAATCCGATTATCCGAAAATTTTCAAAGTCAGGATCCGAATCCGAATCCGAAATTTCGGATTATCCGAATGCAGGATATCCGAAAATCGGATTATCCAAAATTTCGGATAATTCGGATTCGGATTATCGGATTTTTCGGATTCGAATTCGGATTCAGATTTTTTTGAACACCCATAATTTCAACTATGTTAATTATCAATCTTTACCATCATTTAGGTACGTATGAGTTTTTTAAGAGATGATTTGTAATGTGTATTTCACAATATCTTGCTAATTTTATGTGTGAAGGTGTTGAAAACAAACATTCACCAAATGAAGTGGGCGCAAACGACGGTGGGGAAGAAGGCCGCTCGTGTCATGATGATTTTCTATTGCCAAATTGCAATATCAAAGAATGTCATGAATTATGTTTGCAACATCATCCACAAGGAAGTGGATCACAATGTTTAAATAAAAATGTTGTGTGTCGTTGTGTGTACCCTTGTTAAAGGGGAATGTGTGACATGATAAATTATATGCTGGTCGAATAACGGGTTAAAATGGCTTTGTTTGGGTTGAAACAAGACATTTTAAGTACAGGTCGAAATGGACACTTTGTTGTCACTAATAAATTTTTATATATAATGAATGTGTTGATATAAATTGGAAGCTTTTATTAACATTAATAGCTTAGAAATGATAAGGCACAAAGTAGGTGCTTTCTTCCTGGCTTCGTGCTTATTGGATTTGGATACTATCGGCTCGTTTTCTCTTTATGGTAACTCCACTGCGTTTCAGAAGTTCAATACATCCCTGTTGGAAGAAAATATAAATTTATATATATTTTAAATTTTCAAAATCAAGATCCGAATCGGAATCCGAAATTTCGGATTATCCGACTTTCGGATATCCGAAAATCGGATTATCCAAAATTTCGGATAATTCGGATTATCGCATTTTTCTGATTCGGATTCAGATTTTTTGAACACCCCTAATCTCAACTATGTTAATTATCAATCTTTACCATCATTTAGGTACGTATGAGTTTTTTAAGAGATGATTTGTAGTGTGTATTTCACAATATCATGCTAATCTTATGTTTGTAGGTGTTGAAAACAAACATTCACCAAATGAAGTGGGCGCAAACGACGGTGGGGAAGACGCCGCTAGTGTCATGATGATTTTCCATTGCCAAATTGCAATATCAAAGAATTTCATGAATTATGTTTGCAACATCATCCACAAGGAAGTGGATCACAATGTTTAAATAAAAATGTCGTGTGTCGTTGTGTGTACCCCTGTTAAAGGGGAATGTGTGACATGATAAATTATATGCTGGTCAAATAGCGGGTTGAAATGGCTTCGTTTGGGTTGAAACAAGACATTTTAAGTACAGGTCGAAATGGACACTTTGTCGATATTTAAAATTCAATGCCGGTGCTTGATTTGTAAAAAGAAAAATATGAAAGTAGATAGAATAACATAATGATTAATCTCATGAGCAATACTATTCTAATACCATGAAAGAATTCAAAATAACTAAAAACTATACTGACAAGATAAATAACGTATTTGAGCAAAATGTCTCAACAGTAGTTTTTTATGTATTAGTTTAAACTAGTGGGGTAAGGCAAAACTATCGTTTTGCCCCCATTCAGACACAAAATAACCATGCTGGTCTATGTTCACATCCTATTCCACCGTCAGATGCTAATTAATATATATATATATAATTTTATTTTTTTAGTTTAAATGTTCTGTTTTTTTAAATGTTATTTTTATGTTTTTTTATTAAATGTTACTTTTATGTTTGTTTATTACTTCAAATACTAAAAAAAATGATTAAATAATGATTGAAAGAAGACAATTAAGCCCCCTTTGACATTATGCTAAAGTGGCAGAATGAAGCCCCTAGAGACTCCATCCCACACACTTCAGCCTTAGAGCTAAATAAAAAAACAATATAATGTTAGCTCACTCTAGTAATGATATGGAGTAGCTTGTCCTTGTCCACACTGATGTCTAGCTTCACTAGATTAATTACAAGCTTTATAAGTTAAGAGTAAAGATCAACTATAAATGGGTTGGGGGTTGTTTGGCAGGATCTGTCTGATTAAGTACTGAATTATTAAGGGCCTGTTTGGTAGCCTCTTGATGAGGTTCTGAATCATTCAGCTCTGAATGGTTCAGCATTCAGACTGTTTGTTTCAACCTAAAAAAGGCTCTGAATGGAATGGTTAAGAGCTGAACCATTCAGACTTGGTGTATAGCTGAACCATTCAACCCTTAATCATTCAGAGCCTCTTAATCATTCAGACCTTTTAATGATTCAACACTTAATCAACCAAACAGTCTCTAAGAGGGTTTGAATGGTTCAGCACCCTTGTTAGGTGAATGGTTAAGAGCTTAATGGAACCATTTAGTTGTTTTTTTAGTTGAAACAAACATTTTTAATGCTAAATAATTAAGAGGTTTATTAAGAGGCTAAGAGCATTCACAGTAGGTTATGCATATTTATGTGAGAGAAGCCTCCATATTTTGATATGTGGTAGTAAATGGTTGTGAGTGAAGGATATAGAGATGTTACTGTTCATCTCTATATTTGATATGGAACTGTTCATCCTCTATAATTTTTTAATATTTTTGAAAGTGGTTGTGAGTAGAGGAGAGAAAAAAGATAATGATAAAAGTATAGAGTAAATATTATTTAATTGAAAGAAGTAAGAAAAAGTAGTGTTTTTAGATTAATTATGAAAAATATATGCAGAAGCTACAGTGAATGCTCTAACAAACACCACTTAATCTACTAAACATAAACATGAGGAGTAAAAAGGGATTTTTTTACATGTACGAGCCTAATCTTTTTGAAAAATAATCTATATATATATATAAAACAAAGCCCTTTTGCTGACGTGGCGTCCATTGGTTCCTTCAATCCCCCCTTGAAATCGCCACGTGGCATCTTAATGTAAAGGTTTTGATGTTTTTAATTTTTTTGTTTTTTTAATTAATTAAAAACAATAGACAATTGAAACCCTACAATCTGATTAACCTATTCTCATTCTCTCACATCTTTCTCTCATCCGCCTCTTCTTCCTTATCTCATCAGCCTCTTCATTCTCTCATACGCACCTCTTCTTCTTTCTGTCATCGCCCTCTTCTTTCCAATCAATAATACTTCTCCCAATCAATAATACTGCTTCATTCAATTTACGTAGAATCATTATTAGGGTTTGAAGGGAGTACAGTCTGCGTGTTACGGTTTCTGCAGAATCAATATTAGGATTATCAATTTGATGGCAATTTTGCAAACATGTTGTAGCATTAAGCCTTTGTCAACAAAGTCATGGCTTGATTTTGACCGAACTGTGTGTCTCAGATTTTGTGGATTACTAATATAGTTTTGACCTTTTTCTAGGTTTACGATTCTTTTCTTTGTATTGGATGAATTGAAGTAGATTTTCACAAGAAACAAAGGATTTCATATACTGGTTGCTCTGTGATGTTGAACCTAAACTGGGAACATGCGGGCCTAACCAATTAAAGGTATACATTACTTGATTCAGGCCAAGCTTTTGTTTATCATATCTATGTTATTACATATTATTATTATTATTATTATTATTATTATTATTATTATGTTGTGTTAAATAGCTGCTACACTTGCGTTTTGTTTATGATATGTAATTATGTATTAATGTTTAAGGATTAGGTTAGTTGATTAGCATCAGGGGCGCGAAGCTTGGTTCTTAAATCGACGGGGGCCGGACTCAATTTTTTCGATCGGTAGTGGCAAATCGGCGGGGGCCGGACAAAACCCAGACTCAATTTACCTACGAAAATCACAAATTTCCACTACTGAGCAAAAAAACAGGGGGGTGAGGGCCACCCCTGGCCCTTTAAATCCTTCGCCTCTGATTAGCACGCGGATTAATATTCTGTTGTTTATCTATTTAATCAGTGTTCACTGCATTTTTTTATTATTCAATGTTTAGTGCATTTTTTTATTTTATCTGTATGTTGTATGAGTTTGTTCTTGCTGTTATATATTCTTCATACAATGGTTAGTTTAGTAAAAGTAACTAATTGAATATTAATAACTATTGTTATATATTTTGTATAGTGGAGTAACAAAAAACAGTTACTGTAACTACTCATTTTTTAACCACATAAAATGACTTACTATGTTGAGATTGGGTAAAGAAACAATTGATCCGAATTTAAATATACATATGTGTAAAGCTCATGTGTCATGGATTGGTAAATAAGTTGAATGAGTTTGTTGCATTGTTACTAACTTGGCTGTATTCTTTTCTTTTATTATTATTATATGCATTTTTTTGGTAATGAAGTTCTTGAAGAAGTTGAGTTGGGAGGTCTTGAGCAAGAGGATACCTTCCGGCGGCTAAACTTGGGGAAGATGGGGATCTGTTGGAGCAAGAAGGGGTATACATTTATGTGTTTGTGTGTGTATAATTCTTTTCTATCTTAGTTGAATAGTATTGAAGGCTCATGAGTTGGTATATTGCATTAGTTAATTTTGTGGTGAAACCGTGAAAATAATTGAACCTTTCTTGATGAACGATGAATTTGTTTTTGTTGGGCTTCTTACTGAAAACTCTATTACTAGACATTGGATGGGGAAATAGACAAGTACTGATACCAACCAAACTCCCTACTACTTTCATTTAGGCTCATCAAAATTTTAATTTTTGTTAATTCTCTTTTTTTAGGTTTTTACATATTTGTTGGTTGATCCACAACAAATATTAATGGTCACAGTTGCAGCTGATTTCTGAATAATTGGCTATGAAATTGAGGTAATTTGAATCTTTGTGATATATTGGCTACTTTAGTTGCTATAGTTTTCAACATTGTTTTGATGGAATCAAAGTGAACTAAGTACACACAAAAACCAGTTGCAGGAATTAACAATATAGGTTGAACATGGAACTACATGTAAAACAATGTTCGTCTCGGAGTTCAACTTATGTTCTTAATCAGGTATATAACAAACGGTTTTCACTAACATGAAAGTATTCAAAAGTGTGATTGAGGTTTATATGCGATAAATTATTGTGTATGCTAATCTTATGTATTTGTGATATTTATATTTTTGAGTAAACAATGCGTTACTATGCAGAAATTGTGATGTTGCCATACACACTGTCAATTCTTTGGCTTCGTCGCATCAGAGGTTTTTGCTTACGGGAGTGAAAGTAGGTCTTTAAGCTGCTGACCTGGTGCATCATCTTCTACCAGAAAAACCACATTCTTTACCAGTAAGTCAATTTAACAAGGTTATGCCTGTTGAAGCTGGTGATTTTGTACCTTCTAAGATGCCTTTTACTGGAGATTCGTCTGCCAATAGTATTCAATGGCAGTTTGATGATTTTGTTGCATTGACAGATTATAATTAGAATTATAATTACTTAGACAATGACTCATCCAAGGTAATATAATATACATTGGCCTACTGTAAAAGTTATTTACTTATTTATAGTTATATACCTTATTACATGGTATTATTGAGTGACATGTAGGCTGATAGTGGGAAGCTAGGAGAGTCAGACGGGTCACAAATCCTGCAAGCCATGGAGATTTCTGGTGATGTATGCAGGCGAACCGATTATATGATGCCGGAATCAGACTACAGCAGACATCTTGGGATTTTTCAGGTTTGTAACAATGTAGTCAAATTTGAGATGGATCATCTTTTCATATTGGATAATGATATAATATATGTTTATCTTATTCTTTTAGCAGAGCATTTATATTCTTTCGACCAGTTGACTCCAGAAATATATAATACCAGCAAAACAATAGGCTAAATTGGCAACCTACTCATGGTGGAGCAAAGAACCGGGGATGGCACTGTCCTAAAGTTCCGCGGTGGTCGTGGAACACTTGGCTTCCGAGGGGTGTTAAAGAGATAGATAACAGTGGCGTTATGACGGACCATACAGCCTCAAAAGTTGTAGATGAGAAAGACTTGAAGTTTCATCAGGGCGCGACATTTGCTGATCCATTTGATGAGTGAAGGAAGAGGGTCAGGATGGTGGAAGAAGTGGTGATACTGGTTATTCAAACCTAAGCCTGCCAAATGGGCAATTGGGTAACAGGTCGTTTAAAAATATATCTGTTTGGTTCAATAGATTTTTTTTTTATATTTTAATTAATGCTTTAATTTAGATATTTAAATTTGGGGGAACAACTTGATTTGATGACAGATTTCGAAAGGATGATGATTAGTTGTTCCATCTAAAAGTTATCATTAGGTTCAATCTCAAATTCCTTATTTTACTCTTCATTTTTTTTTTGTAAAATATCAAACTTTAATTTCCTGACTGTCAACTGTGAATTTGAATTGATGTGTTAGGTTAGTTAGGTTTGTTAATTGTGAATTTTGTTCATGATTTCGGATAGAACACGGATTATTGACCCGAAGTTTATGAAGGATGGGACACCGGCGTTGTAGTGATCGTTGGCCCATATCGGAGATGGAAGATAACAGTAATGCACCAATGACATTGGTACGGGTGGCCTGAATATCCTATGTATGACTTACGGCATTGTCAGAGGTAAGCCAACCGCTTCTCTTTTATCTTCTATGGTGTTTGTTCGATTAAAAAAATCGTTTATTTGTGAAACCATTAGCTCATTGATTGTCTGTTTTGAAATTATCATGAGAGATTTTGAATTTAGATTATGATACCATTTAAATTGAAACTGAAGCTTTAATTTATTTTCCTGCTGCATATATGATTTGATTATTGTAACCTAGGGTTCTTAGGTCATTTAATTTTGTGTGGATTTGAGATCTGATTATACGTACACTTGCAACGATTTGTGTATTAGATATAAAACTATTGCTTTGAAGTTCAGGACTTAACGTTGACTATATTGGTAATCAAGTGACTTTTATAGTAAATCAATTTGTTGGTTTTAGGCTAGAAATATATTGTGGAGAAGTATGATCCAACAAATGACGAATTTGATCCAAACAAGCATAATGCTATTTAAGTTTAGATGCTACAAAGCCTTCTGCTACGGTTATAGTTGTGCTGAAGGTATGCTGCCACTGGAATAAAACATAATTGTAATTTACTTTTTCGTACTTTAGTACCAAATCGATGTGCGTTCATAACTAATAATCCTTATACTGCCATAAGCTCACTGTTGTTATGACCAGCAAAAACGGCCCTTCGTTGTAGTTTGACCAGGCTGTATTTCATTTATCTACAACCTCCGGCCCATTTGTTTCTGACCCGTCTTGCCTGCTGAATAATAAGAAAAAAACCATATATATTTGTTGCAAGAGCTCACCAATCCAATTATTGTAGCGGATTTCTAGACCTCTTTTACTGCTTTATTATTTTTTTTTATTTCTTGGTTTAGATTTCAATTTATATATCTAACTTAGATTAGCCTTGCTTGCAGAATCACTTGGCTTTTTTTTCCATGCTACCTACGTCTATTTTCGCTTCATGTGTTGCCAAAAATATGTATGTCACTTCCTCCTCTTACCTCACTCTTGGGATTGTTGTCATGTTCGCAAGTATTATGAAGCTCGATTTTGATAAATCCATGAAAGTGACCCAGTACAAAGGTGAGTAAAGACCAACAATAGAACAAAATTTAACACCCATCTTCCAGGATCGATTTTTTTACATTATTATATATAAAATGATTCGTCTTTTTTAACACCAACACAAGTGTGTGTTTCAAGTATCCAGATTCTAAGGGCCTTGGCCTTCTTCTGTTTCTATTGTTTTATAATTACATGAGATAGATGAAGTCTTGTGGAGTGTGGATTATTATTATTATTATTTCAGGGTGAAAAAGTTGCTGCTGTTTTTGCTTTTTGTGTCTTTTGACAAACAGAAGATTTTCAGATAGTAAAGGTGAGTCCTTTTTGGCTACAATTCCTTAAGAATTGCCCTCTTGTATTTTTAGTTTCTTTATTTTTTCACTTTATATATTAAAAATTCATTTAGAATTTTATATTCTTAAAAGTTTTATTTATTAAATTAATTATACGTCATTCGGTTCTTAAATCCGGTCCGACCAGTTAACCCGTAAGACGATCGGTTCAATGTCCGGCCTGATTTTAAAAACATTGTTTAATTGCATACGTCTAACAGTAATATTAATTTAACATAAAGCAATCAAAAGATATGCTAGAATTGATTGGCTGGCACACCCAAAACCATTATCGGTTGATGTTGATTTACTGTTAAAAAAAACGTTTTGCACATCTTATTCGATACCATTTCAAGTAAGCTACTTTTATTATAGTGACCCATTGAATGAATTTAATAGACCCAAATGAACACATTGGTAAACAAAAATTACTTAAATCAAACCATTTCTTGATGAATAGGTCAACATTACCAGGTGTGTTAAAAACAATTTATTGTTGTATCAAAACACAATAAGCAGATAAGCAGATCTAATAAGCAATCCAAACACTTGCAAAAGAACTAATTACATGTGTCTTGATACATTCTTTTTTCTTCTTTTGGCAGGGCCCATTGCTCATTTTGGAGGGTATCTAACTTTTCTTTTAGCCTCTTCCTATACTTTAACGATGTAGCTCGGTGAGTTTTTGTTTTTTAACCCATTCGAGCAGTTCCTTTTTAGTTCATTTTTATATTTGACCCGTTTGAGATAAGACACAACCCAAATGAACACATTCATAAGTAAATAAGCCGCAACAGTCACCTATATAATGTAGTTAATGCAGAGTATTTTAAGACATTTGACTATGTTTGGTTTGACCATGCTGTCTTGCAAATTGCTAATATACACTTTTCAGGTATATATTTGGAAGTAACTCAAGAGAGGAAAAGATAGCAATAACAACTCCAGTTTTCACTCAAGCATTTGATTCGGAGATGTCGAAAATGTCTATCCTTCGTTACTCATCAGCTCTTGTGTTTACTTTGTTAAAGACTTCAAGTTGAACTTGATAATGCAGATGTCCTCCTTCGTTACTCATCAGCTCTTGTGCAAGGTACCACAAACGTCTTCTGGTATGGACTTCGCATCAAATCCTATTCGGTTTACTTATTCACAAAAAGAAAAAAGAACATAGGGATCAGATCATGTATGTTTAGTTCTGATACATTTTAAATGTCTATTATAGGATTGATATTCATACGAACACAACACACTTCCAGAGTCTTTTCTTGGTGCGAGGAAAACGGACTGATGTTGGTGTCGGGAAAGGCGATGTAGGTGTTCACACTGGAAAACAAGGGAAGCGGACTGATGTTGGTGTCTGGAAAGGCGGTGTCGGTGTGCATACCGGGAAACCAGGGAAGCAGACGGATGTCGGCGTAGGGAAAGGTGGTGTAAATGTGAGAACCGGTCGCAAAGGGAAGCACGAGCAGTTTTGAATGTTGGTCTAGGTTTTTAAATGTTGTTTATAATAAGTTACATTATTCAGCAAAGCTTCACAACTTCTTCTTAATTATATTTTCTGATTAGGTATGGTTACTGGTTAGCTAGATATGTGATTGATGGATTGAATTATGATGTGGATTGTTGTTGATGATGTTTATGGTTGTAACAGGCGGCGAAGATGTCGAGTCGACGAGAAGAGGTTGATGAGGGACATAATCAGGTGCATCCGGGTCTTTCTTACTGGCTCTAAAGAAGATGTATGGGTTGGCTAGATCAGGTAGTTTGTTATTTTGTTCCTGCAGTTTCTTTGCACTCTGGATCGACTTTAATGAAAATTAACATGGTTTTTTTAAATAAAATATGCGTTATTCACCCTTTGGTAAGAAGTTTCTCCCCATGCCCCATTATATGAGGGGAGAATTTTGTCTCTTTGAAGTTTTAAAACTCTTTTTTTACTATTGATTAACATGAGAATTGATGTTATAATTCATAGGTGGAAGCTGAGGTAACAACGTCCGAGACATGAGATTGAGATCTTGGGTTGGTCAGTATGTTTGGAGACAGTTACATGCTCGGATAGCAGGGTATAATATGAGGTTATGAATGGGTCAACAACAATCAAATACATAACAAAATGGGTCAAAAGAATGTACTATGCTTGGTGGAATGATAATATCAAACGGCTCAATTTCGCTGCAAGGTAAGGTTGAATTTGCAGTCTTCAAAAAAATAAAATAAAATAATCCTTAAAACTGTTAAAAAACCACGAAGATATACCGATTGAATAACAACAAAGAAGAACAACAAATAAGAACGACGAATGCTAATAAAAGAAGTATAACAAAGAATCCCGGGGTTGAAAATTTTAATATGACTTAATAAAAAATAAGAAAACTCAAATCACGAAAAGAGTAAATAACTTAAACATAATCAATCTTAGTTAAAAAAATGTTTGGTTTCATTTCCTTTTTATTATTATCACTGTGAATTAATATAAATAAAATGTTGATGATATTATATAAAATGTTGATAATATTAATATAAAATTCATAATATTTTGCAACAATCAAGTGCCGGTATCCGTGATTTGAACTCAGATTTCGCTTAAGGTAACGATATGGTGTTCTTTGTTCTTTCGATTTAGTTGTTTTTTTTTCACCTCATATGCGATGTTGTCTTTGCTGGTTAGCCACGCCTTAACGAAACTTGAGCTTTGTTTCACGGTCATTGCCAGTCACAGAACTATTCACTGTTTGTAGTATGATGTAACTGTATGCGTAACACTGGGATGGGCAATATCTAAGGAAACTGATACACGGTAGGTTTGGTGGAAAGAGACAATCAAACGGGTCAAGATTGCTGCCATGCTTGGGACAACGATACAAGTGAGCAAGTGAACAGGAGAATTACCAAGTGATGGTTCACAACAACTAGGGGCAACGGATTCATCATAAGGTCAAAACTCATGACTTAACACCCAATGACAAACAGAATAATCAAGGAGGCGAGTGGAAATAGACGAAGTTCAAAGGTTTGATGCAGCAATTGATAGAGGAAGCGCACGGGTTAGGAGTGGCCTGAAGCGCCAAACGAAATGCTAGCCTACTCTCTTATATATTGGAAGTTCAGGGATCTAATCTTTGGTTTCAAGAGTTGTTGATCAATGAACAGACAAACATTGACTGCATAAGCATTGGTGTAAAAAGATAGATTAAGAATCCCATTTGAAGATGCAAACAATGGGGTTATGGTAGCAATGAAGGATAGTTCTATTTCAACTACACCACACCAGATCGGTCTCTATAAAGAACACTGGCCTTTTTTGAGGATAGCATCTCAATATTCTGTTTCCTGTTAGAGACTTATCATTTTTTTTAGTGGTCTTTATAGGTTGTGTTTCAACCATTTTAGCCCTTTCTTAATCAACGCTACCGTAACTGTTATTAAGATGCCATTTTCGTGCCAACTAAGTAACTAACCAATATGAAATCGTTGAGAATATAAACATTGAGCCAAGTCAAGCATGGCTCGAGCTTATTTCAGTTACAAAATGATCCAACTCGACTCAGGTTGTTTCAAATAAATTGTTTTTAGCTAATTTTTTTTCGAGTAAGTTGTGAACTACGAGCTTTTTTAACCGGTTCAACGGCTTAAAGACTACAAAGTAATAATACAGATGTCAACAACCCCTGACATATGCTATAGAGTAAAGAAAAACGATCTTTATGACACCCTCTCTAAAGGAATCCTAATTCAAGATGGTATATTTTGCTCTCAAATTTCATGTATTTCACACATGCCTAGAAAACGAACTTTAATTTTTTTGTTTCTTTATAAATAGATTAATAATAGTTGTTTTCATAAGTGGCGTTCTACACCGGAAGCGAGGTTCTTTTCTCTACACTTGTGTGTTAGTGTTTGGGTGCACATACACAAATGTTAGAAAATGTTAGAAGCAATTGTAAAAGTCTTATAGTTAACATGCATATGCAGGTTTGATAAAATAGCAGAGATGTCAGATATTTCGAATTTGAATATCCGAATAAATATAACAAGTCAATTTTTATCTTCCGGTATCAAGCTAATATGTTTATAGGGTTTGAAGACATTGAAGTGGATGATGATATAGGGAGGAGTTCCCATGCCCCTTTTGTACCAGGTATGAATTATCTTCTGTTATTAATATTAGAGGGCCAGTTAATTTGTATTAAGAAGATTAAGATAAAAATTGTCTCTTTTCTTTGTTTGACTTTGTTCTTCTTCCTCGCTCAAGGTCTGGTTTCTTTTTTTCTAGCTAAAAATTTCAGTTATTCTGCTTGCATTTTGTTGATTTGTGTATATTTGTGTTATTTTATATAAGTGTAAATGGTATCCACAAATCATGTAAGCTGTAGGGCCATACATTTCCACCATATACACATGCTGCCCATTTTTTAGATTGAATACTGGTTAAGGCCAACTGTGTTGAAAAAAAAACGCGTTCTGCCCAAATGGGTTCAGGTTGAACATGCTTTTAGAAAAGAAAAACTATCAAAAGAGTCTATATGCTAAAGTAAGAACAATAACAGATCAGTTAAGCATAAACCAAGAGGGTGTGGCTTTGAAATGTATCATTTTGTTTTACAACAATGACTCATTTTGACCCATTATATGTTTGTTTGCAAGTATAGATCAAGAGAGTTACCTCAACTGAACGGGCTTTTTTTGTTAATTGGTTTAACATAACATATTCATATGGATTCAAATAGGCTATAACTATGAAGGTATTTAGATTTACATGTCACCTACTTCTATATCCTTTTATAAATGATAAAGATATAATTAACATAATATGATTGCATTGTTTACGGTTTAAGTGAAAGCTTCAAGAAGTAAACCTTTGAGAATTCACTTCTGAAGTGTGAACATCAACAATATAACTTTTCGCTATGTGTCGGCATGAGGTAAGTCTCTGTACAAAATAAACTATGATTGTCAAGAATGTGTACAACATGTTGACACATTACATAACACAAAAGGTATTTTATTAATAAATTGTTATTTTTGTTTGTTGGACACGGTTCTTATGCATAACTATCCTAATCATGATTCCAGAAGACAAGATTCATTAGGATGGTTGGAGAGAAGCACCGCGTATCAACCATGGACATGGACCACGAGTAATCATGGAACTTATTATGCACCTGATGTTGTAAGGTTTCTCCTTACTCGGTTTACGCATTTTTCATGTGTTCGTCGAACCAGTTTATATCAAGTTCATTTTGTAATTGGGTTCATGTGACTATCAAAGTCAAACTTTGTGGAATGTTATGGACTGTTCAGTTGTACAGTCTAAACTTAAATTACGACATTGTGATTGATTGTATTAGTAATCTCACATTAATAATATTGCATTTTTCTTATAGTTATTAACTATCACATGTCAGTATACATGTTCATTTGACTAAAGTAGTCAAACTTTATGAAATGTTGACTTCTGTAGTCTAACAAAGGCCCAACAATTGAAAAAAAATGATTTTTTATTGGCACAATTTTAAGTTGATTATTTAAAAAGTTCGTATTAGATTTTATAATAACATATGAACAAACAAATAAATTCTCACATAATCTAAAAACATAAACATAACATCCTTATTATTATTATCATTATTATTAATAACTATTCTATAACCAATCCATATTATTTATATTATATTTTATTCTAATATTTTAAGTAAAATACGTGCAATTGTCTGTTGTAAAATACTCATTTGTCGATTCCATATTATTTATATTAATTTTTATTATTTTTCACCCCCGGGAAGCTCCCGGGTTATTTGCTAGTAAATATATAAACCAGTTTCAAAGACCCGCCAAATTCATAATAATAATAATAATAATAATAATAATGTGTAACAACGAAGTTATCTCCCACCAAATCTCTCTGTTTTGCTCCCTCATACAATCCAGAAGGTAACTCTTCTATATCTCTATAATTCTCTCAATCAAACCCTATAATTTCCTCCAATCAACTCTTATTATTATTATTATTATTATTATTATTATTATTATTATTAATCACACGATCTTCGATCCATACTTCTCCGTGTTCTTCAGATTCGACGATGGAACGTTACGCATTCTAGAGTCAATTCTAATAACCAGAGACGTTAAATCACTGCTAGATCTGCAACGAAGCTTAAAAGAGTTTATGAGACATGAATCTGTTTGCGTTCTACGTGAAATTAACGGAATGCCTGTTGATCAGAAGCTTCTGATCGTTGAATTCTTCGTTCGCGCTTTCGCAATTACTGGAGATCTAGAGGCGAGTGATATTAGTTATAGTTTTTGATTTGTTAATTAATTTCATGTGTTTTGATTAATAATTGTTGTTTCTAGAGTTGTTTGGCATTGAGATATGAGGCGTTGGTGTTGCGAGAGATGAATTATGCTGTTGATCAACTGTTACGTGTTGAGTATAGCGAATGGTTCGCGTTTGCTGAGCAGGCGGTTGATAATAGGTTTTATGCCATTGCTAGAAAGGTGAGTGCTATTCTCATGAATGTGACGTTGAAACATAAGTTATCTGTTATAATAGTTTAGAATAATATGAACACAGTGAGTAATAATATACATTAAGTAAATCAATGTAAGATGGTTATGTTTTGGATGTTATGTAATGGTATGAGTTATGAAATAGTTTACTTGTTTGATAGGTTCGGTTTTGTGTTTTGAGTAGGAATAAGTGACACTGTAGTAGTAATTAACTATTATGAATCATATGGCTGTAGATTAGTCCCAACTTCCAATATCTGTGACTGTCATGTTTATTTGTTTATTATACTATACAGGTAAAACTGGTTAACAGGTCGGGCCAGGGGCGTAGCCAAGTACGCACACCTTGAAAAAAAATTTAGTGTATTTTATAGTTGAAAATCCTGATTGCACCCCTTGAAAGTTTAGAAAAAGCCCCCGATCGCACCCTTGAAAAACAATCCTGGATCTGCCACTGGGTCGGGCTTGTTAACTGGTTACGATTAAAATGAGTTATTTTAAGAAAGTATAAATTTGGTTTGGGTCAAGGCTCTGGTTGAAACGGGTTGTTTTAGGAAAAAAAAATGTATCACAATGGTCCACTAGCTATATTTGTTTTTTTTTTTGGGGTAAATCCACTAGCTATAAATGTTTTTACGGCGGCTAGTGGTGACAGCAGGCAAAGGCAGTGACATGTGGCGGCGGTGGAGGTGAGGTCAGGATGACGACGGTGGAAGTGATGGCAGTGGTGGTGGCAGGCGCAACAGGTAGGTAGTGGCGGTAGACAATGGTGGTGGGGAGCGATGGCCCATTTCTTATAGTATTGTTCGTTTATTTTATACTATATTTCATGTATGCATTTACGCCCCACTTACGGTGTGCGCATATAATGTATATATGTGTGGCCCTCGGGGGGCAAAAGTAAAGTTGCACTAGTTTTAACGTTATTTTACTAATTTCGTGAAAATAACGTTAAAAACGACGGACGGTTAATCATGCATCATGTGGTGGCGTTGATAGCCAAAAGACAAAGGGGTACATGCACCGATCGGGTTTGTCCAGATTGCTAAGTGTTTTGTGCCTTATGTCGAAGGCTTGATACCAAACCACATCGAGCCGGGGGTCTCACTGGAAGCAGCCTCTCTATTCTTAGGGGTAGAGGTAAGGCTGTCTACATCTTACCCTCCTCAGACCCTACCTTAGCTTTGCTATAGGTGGGATTAACTGAGTATGATGATGATGATGATGATGATTTCATGTATGCATTTGATGGTAGTAGCATCAGTTTCAACCAGATTGGGGATCTGAAGTAGCCATTAAGTTATTATGCAGTGTATAACTATATATGTTTGTGAGGCCTTTACACTTGGTTCTTTCACTTTAGCAGTCATTATTAATACTTGCCAAATGTTTGCTTACATGTAATAAAATCAAGTTACTTCTGGCTATAATTTCAACTATCTATCTGACTACTTCTATCCTGGTCTGTTCCAATGTCCCTGCCTCCCACTCAAACGCGGTCAAATTTTGTTTGTATGTTTTAAAGAAATTCGTCTGAATTTTCATTTGTTATGTAGGCATGTGAGAAAGCACTTGCATGCTTTCAAACAAATGATATACTTAAAACAAAAGATGCTGATGCATTATGTGAACACATGGAAACAATTAGAAAGGTCAAGAGGCTGAAGGATGTTGCTACGGTCAGAGGTTCTTCACAATCTGGTACACTTAATATCAGTGAAATACTACTGTTTATGTTTCCATATAGCAGTTATAACTATGGTGTTAATTTCTTAATGTATAAGCTGTTTTGTGAGAATTCAGTCCAGGCACAAACAGTCGAATACTTGAAAAGGAAAATAACCGAGCATGATGAAGCTTCCACACTTGTCATAAAAGAAAAACAACATTCAGCTAGCTTTCTGTTCAGGAATGGAATTAAGAAGCATAACTCACGGAAGTTGAAAGAACTGCAAAGGCTATAACAAATTATAAATAGACCACACGCGCGCCGAAGGTCCATGTGCTTACTTCCTTACATGAACTTTCTTTAATGTTTTGTCTCTCTATTAAGTATTAACTACCATGATTGTAACAAAAACGCCCAATAAGTTACATGCTGTATGCCTGTATTCATAGGATCATCATCATCATCATCATCATCATCATACTTAGTTAATCCCACTCATAGGATGATAAATGATAATACATTTGTATTCAAACAATGAACTCAGTAGATTATAGTCCATCAATACTCTCTGCTTGGAATTGTCCTTTTCTCTATAAAATGGGTTACTGATTGATGGGCCTGAATATCTTTGGCCCAACAATAATGATTTGATGTACCATATCCGTTTCTCTAACAGGTCAAAAGCAAATGGGCCTAGTGAGTTGAATGTAGCCCAAAGTATATATAATACATAAAACCTTTCAAATCATTTTATAAAAAAATGGATAGGTTTTTAAGTTAAATAATGTTAACAGTCTTTGATGCATTAATTTATAAGAAAATCAGTTTTTTTTCGGAAGAAAAAGTGTTTGTTGCCAACCTCAACTTTTTCGACCCCTTCATATATAATTTTTATCTTTTTGACCCATTATCCAATTATCTTTTTGACCCATTATCCAACCCTAACTATTTTCTCAATTGTTCTGAAATGGCAAGCACGCTTGACCAGGTTCTTATTATGCAGCGTCTTAATCGATGAAACATAGCGACCCTATCATTAAAACTTTAAAAGGTCTAGTATTTTGGCTCTGATGATCGACGATTTCTTTTCAGTTTGTTATTATAATAACTTAAGATCTCAGTGATTAAGTTTATAAACTCATGGGTGATCCGTTTGCTCAGGAACCTAAGATTACAAAGGCAAGCCATTTGCAGATACGATTTAATGATTATTAACTAAATATTTATGGTATTATAGAATTTTAATCGTGCCTTGAGTTCCTCTCTCTTTAACATATGATCCATTCTTACAATAGATCGACGATAGTCTCAGTGAGGAATTTCTAATAAACCGACGTAACTTAGAAGATGATAGGTTTTACAAAGAAAAACCTACAAAACTTCCAAGAACACTAGACAAGAATAGAGATCAAAGCACAAAGCTTTCTTTAAATATTTTCTTCTTAACATTAACATAAAGGAAATGGCCTTATAAAGGCATAGAACAAGATAATAACTACTACTAAACCCACTAAGTCACTAATCCACTACTACTAATTTTATGAAACTAAAACATTGAATCTAAAGTAAATAACAAGTGCATGGAACCATGTCATGGAGATCATGGGAAAGAGAATGACACGTATCAGAAGATGAAACACATCTAGTCATCCAATTTTTGGTCATCAACCTTAGCTGGCTTCATAGGATTAACTAATATGTAATTAGCCATTGGGGTTGGTGGCCCAATGGTAGAAGCAAAGCTTCTAGGAACACCTAAGGGGGAGGTCATGGGTTCAAGTCCCACAAGGAGTAGAAATTTGCCGTTCAAAAAAAAAAAAAACTAATATGTAATTAATGACCCTCTTATGATGTTATCTAAGTTTTAAGTTTAAAAGAGTAAACCTGCAGCAACAAAATAGTATGGTCCCTCAGCCCATGGAATCACAATATCACATGCCTTTTGCTTCTGCCATATCTGTCAACTATTATTAAAATTATTATTATTATTATTCTTACTGCTAGTTTTAGTATTAATTACTTGTCTTCATAAATGGTATAGACGACATTTTGCAGTTATGGAAAATTTGAATAGAACCCTGTCTTCCATTGGAAATTCCAATCTCCTTCTGTTACGGCAATTGGAATTCAGGTCTGTCTTATGCTGCTCAATGAATGCTGTAGTAGGGTTGTTAACTAATATATCTGCTGCATCAGTAAGTGAAACAACACAAATATATATTGGCAGTATAAACAAATAATAAAAAAAAAAACCCGTAAGGCAGTAGAAGGAAAAAAATATCAAAATGATTTGAAGTACAATCATCTATCGTTTAGCAAAATGGTTCTGCTTCTTAGGTGATGAATTATAAGTTGGTATGGTATATGTGCATTGATATAGGGTAGGGATCACAATTTCAGACACGAACACAAATACATGATACGAACCTACACGATCTTAACTTGTTTCGTGTCCTAAACAGGTAGAAGCGAAATATAGCTTGTGGAGGTCGTATTGGAGTTATATGTTTTTACTAGGTGGAATTATACCTTTTTAACGCCTGATGGTACCAATTTAACGTGTCGGATTTGGAAAACATGTTCGTGTATTATCGTATTAACCTGGTATAAACAAGTATTATCGTGTCTTATTGTGTTAACTTGGTATAAACCGATATTATCGTGGCTTGTCGTGTTAACCAGGTTCATGTTCGGGTATGGAAAGAATGACACGATAGGTTACGTGTCATGTTCGTGTCTACATGTTTCATGTTCGTGTCTTAACGGGCTCGTGTCTTAACGGGCTCGTGTCTTAATAGGTCGGGTATACACGATTTGCCAACCCTAATATAGGGAGTGGGAGAGTTAGTGTCCTACTGTCATATGGTGACATAGTCCACTGTTGCTCTCCTAGTGTTCTCATAAGTCATAAATCATAATTAACTAGATCAATTTTCGAAACCGGCCATCTTACGCGTGTGTTGGTTGTATCGGTTGGGTCGCTTCCAAAAACCAAATAATGACCTAACTAGCTTAAAAATGATAAATATAAAAAAATGGGTAACGGCCTAAATATTTTTTTAAGAAAAATTACATTAACAAGAAAATCACAAAGGCAATACTGTAATTAACCCACAATGTCGGTGCTATCGTAGCACCGACATGTTGTAGTTTGATATATGTAATATACAATAATTTGCATTGTTAACACAATATGTAGTCTGACCATCTGGTCCAGTTCACTGGTTCGACCGATGTATAGTAACCAAACAATTCAAATATAAGCATTTCAATAACCGGATCGGGTATGTAGTCGATTTCGGGTCCGAACATCCGGCCCGTTATCGAAATAGTGCTAAATTGTCTTCATTTGTGTACGTAAATAAATGACAATAACATTACTCACCCATGTACGCACATCCCCATAACCGAATCTTCCAAATCATCAAAGGTGCATTCAATGCTTGCATTGGAGGTCTCACGTTTTATATTTCTTCAAGACGGGTGAAGATGTCTGTTTTTCTTCATTTTTTATTACATCAATTTTAATAAACTCACACACCTACACTCCTTGAGGTTCCTAGCTACCCATTGAAACAACACTAAAAGTTGTGGATGGTTAGGTAGTGCTTTGAAGTTTGACTTTACTTTTATAGAAAACACAACATTTTATCTTCTTCTTTAAATTTCATTCACATGGCCGCGACTTTTGTGGTCTGGTGGTAAATGTGTTGGTGTTTTAAAGGAGAGGTTGGGTATTCAAGTCTCATAAGAGGCAAAAAATGGTGTATTTAAAAGGGGATGAAAAAAAAGTGTAAGAAGAGGAGGAAATTAGCTGTTAATTTTTTTTTTCATTCACACGAGCCCACTACCAACAAGAGGGGCAAATGAGATTTACGCCACTCGCTTCATTGAAGAGCTTGAATTTTAGAACTATGCTTAAACGATATACATCTAACCGACTTGATATCAACAATAATACTATCGATGTTACTACTTTTATTAGAAAAACCTTGTCGTTCCTCGCTTTCCAAATTATCCAGCGAGTAATGATAAACAAACCATGCACCATATACGCCTCCTTCTTGTCCAATTTCAAAACTCTATCTAGGTCCAACAAGTCTGCATAAATGGTTTGATACTCAACATTTTACCTCTGTCACATTTTATAATACTCAGCTAAAACCATATATATTCTACGATTTTCAGCCGCGGTTCAGGTTCATCTAGGTTAATTGACACCGTTTTTTCTCTTCGTTACTTTGTTAGTTAAGTTAAACGACGTAGTTTTGATTAGGATACATTAAAAAACTAGCCCAAAATTTGAGTTCGGGTAACGGTTCAAACAGGTACAGAACCAAATGGTGATTTGTCTTGTTGTTTTCCCATTTTCAATGAAAAAGAACATAGACAGTTGCATTGGTTATAAGACGAATTTTGTGGTATCTAAAATCCAGAAAAGACAACTAGGGAAGTGTTTTTCTTGGAATGGAAGATTAGAAGCTTGGAATCATGTGGAACTCATTAAATGCAGTCTCTCTAGAGAATCGTTTTTAGGGTTCAACGATTCCTGAGTACCACTAAATTTATACAATTTCAGATTCCTCGTCAGACTTATCATATATATATCTAAATTATATATGTGTGTGGGGTGGGGTGGGGTTGTAGGCGCAGTGGCGTAGCTTGATTTTTTTTTTCGTGGAGCCAAAAGTTACTGGACCCTAAAAACAATGGGCCCCGGACTCAAGACCTATACAATTTTTTGGATAAAAACGCTTAAATTTACATTGCTGAGCAAAAAAAAACCGGTGAACCTTCGGCCCCAATTAACCTTCGCCCTTGTGCAGGCGAATGAATGATTGATTTAGTATGGGAGAGATAGTACATTCAGTAAAAACCAAAACTTTAGGGGAGGGGTATGTTTAACACAACACTTAGGTGTGACTTAACGTACCCTGGTCTATGTTTAACGCATCCCGGATGATGTGACTAAATTAGTAGGGGAGAGGGTACGTTTAGTAAAATTAGGGGATATGTTGAACCCCTATTAAATTAGGTCTTAATCTATATATTTGTGAGTTTGAAATCTTTGAGTTTAAAATTGTATAAGACTTCAGCCTCATGTCGGATCTCGTTAAGTGGTTTGCATTAATTGTGTGTTCCTGTAAACATTAGAAGCCATGTTCGTTCATAAGGGGGGTGATGGTGGGTTAGATTCCCTTTAGTTTACTATATAGTTTAATTATGAGGATGTTTGCAAGCCAAGGTCATGTGACTCCTTAATTGACATTTGACTCTCTCATAAATAATATCATACCAATGTTATGTTAGTTGTCGTTTCAGTCAAGTGTATTTTCTTAATCTTTAAAATGAAATTCATGTTATGTTAAAATATTGACATGTCTATGCTTTTGCTTTTGAACCAATGTTTTGTTGGTTTGTAGTTGTATAAATGGTTCCAATGAAGTTTAAGGATGTTAGGAATTTAACCCTAAAATGGAGTTAGAAAAAAATTTGAATGGGACAAAGTGACAAGTTTGATTAAGTAGTTTATTTAATTTTTGTTTAATTATTTGAATGTTTGGAATTATTTAGTAGGTTTTAATTAGTAGAGATAATGAAGTGAGTTGGTATTAGATTATAACTGGGAGAAGTTTTTTAGTAGGATTAGTATGATTATTTTATTATAAATAAATGGTTAATTAAGGGCTATGTAATGTGTAAGTTTATTATTGTAATATTACAAAAAGAGTCGATCTTGGTTAATTAAGATCAAATTCGGTTCTTGTTCTTGGGTCTGATCGCCAGCAAAGGACTTTGCTGTGCGTCCACTCCTCAATCAAGAGTTACATTTACTACCAACGTTATACATGTAGAGATACATGTTACAATGTCTCACTAATATTGTAGTGATCAACACCCTCTTTTTGCTATTAAGGTAGAAATACCCTTTACATGTCACTTACATTTGGAAAGGTCCCCATATATATGAATTACATGTAATGATATGCTAAGTTTGCTTGACGTACGAAATGGATTAATATGATCACCTAAAGAATGTTTAGTGAGAGTACGTACCTTGTATTTTAGAGATTTGCAAGAGGCGAGTCAAGATTGTCGAAAGAGTGTTTGTGAGACATTGACGGTCGATGACCTGGTTGGAGCATGGATCTATGGCCTACTTTTTCTTCCAAAAATAAATTTGTTGTACTGAGTTCAAAACTAATTTTAAGCTTTTGTTCATATGCTAAACATTGAAAACGTTAGTGGTAATTGATTGGATTAATCTTGAAAAAAAGGATCAAGGCATGTTCTGATAAACATTTTTGCCTACAACAGAAAAACTGGTTTTCTTAAGTTCCCATTTGAGCTGATGCCTTCCTAATGAGTACTAATTAGTGCAATCATATTTATTTTGACTTAATTTGATTTGAAAATTCTCCTAAACAAGTTTCCTTCCAAATTTTCTTTGACTAATAATTTTTACACTTTTTCTATATAAGCTTAAATATAGTTTTAAGATAAAGTTTAGTGCCTAAAAGGATCTTCATAAATGGCCATACGATGTCCACTACTTTAACTTGAAAAATACGTTGATTTAGTTGATTTCTCGTGGTTGAATAACTGTTGATTCACGTATTTTGTCTAGGACAACTATGGTTGATTCACAATCGAATCATGACATCGACTGTATACTACACTGATGGTTTATTGCTTGATCCTAATTGTTCTCAAAGTATTTGTACACGTTCATTATCAAATCGAATCCGCATGAAACTTAATTTTATTCAGTACATTTAACTAACTAGTAAATGAGAATCAAGCCTTCACAAACCGAAGTTCATATATATGTTCCCTAATTCAACCAAGTGGAAGAAAGTACTTGCAACCGAGAATAAAATAGACTTTTGGAAGCAAGTCCTTGCAATTAATAGTTAAATACTTACTATTCAATGATATGTAAGCAAGCAGCGGCGGATCTCGAAAATAAAACAAGGGATAACATTTTATAAAAGATATTTTAAGGGGTAACAAAAAAATTGTTTTAGGGGTAACATTTTATAAAAATACCTTAAAAGACAATTTCTTTCCACTTCGCTAGAAAAATCGAGGGGTAACATATCATATGTCCCCCCTGATTGTACTATATATCCGCCCCTGAAAGCAAGTTCTCCAAACTAAAGATCAAGTACTCCTTATTTGACCTTAATGTGACAGCCCAACCATAACTTAGCATACATTTCTAACTTGTAATAAACAAGGCGCATGAACTTATTTAATCCAACAAGCCACTCAAATTTAGTACTTGTATATGACTTGAATATCATGGCCAAATTAAATACGGTTGTTCTTATATATAGACAACTCGACTGTGCTAGTTTTTGAAAACCATATATATTGACATTAGGAAGTTTAGCTTCAAACTAAACCAACATTTGCTCAAGCTTGGTTCATTAACTAATAATTTGCCGTTCAAAAAAAAACTAATAATTAACCCAGTTTCAATAAGCGCTAATTTTGACAATAATTGACATTAACTAGATCGTCTAATTCTACCATATTCTACCATTTTCACGACCAATTCAACTCTCACCAACTAAGTTGGTGTTCGTTAAGTTATGATTAGTCGATTAGACACCAGATCGAGGGTATGTTTAGCAAAACTAGCTGGTGGCTGGTAGCTGGAAGCTTTTTAAATAAAGGTTGAAACTTGAAGCTCCTAAAAGCTTATTGCCAAACATACCCGAGAGTGTTACATGAATTCACCCTCATTAAAAAAGAGTTTGATTACTTTAATTACATATGATTTAATTTTAAATATAAAACACGTATCCGAATAAGTTCACCAAATTGTCATTTTGGACAATTTAGTCAAATTTACCGTTATACAATGATAACTTGCATTAACAATTTCAATTATGATTTTAACTCATCTAAATCATTAATAAAGATGTGAAATAAAATTATTGCAAAAATTCTACTATTGGTCAAATCTAGTCAAAACTCACCAAAAATACATATAAACTTAAGCTTAACCAACAATTTTAAAATGATGTTTCTGTACTTATAAATTTCTTGCAAAGCTAAATTTATAGAAATAACAATCTGGACACAAGACCAACTTAAATCCCCTAGAGATGAACAAAGATTTCTTTGTGATCCTAATGAGTTGTAGAAGATAAAGTTATAAAACTAAGGTCAACAATCCACCGTTTTATAAACTAACGGCTAGGGATTGGATTTTTCTTCATGGTTTTTCAAAGGCTTTAGTCTCTAGATGTTATCCAACGATTTATTGCAAATCTTGTCCCAGTGTTGTCACAAAATTAGGTATATTCATTCTTAACCTTACTTTTATCATTTTAAAACATTTTAAGACAACTAAAAAAAAATTTAAGACAATTATAAAATAATTGATTTGAAATTACACCAACACAAACACAATATAGTAGAGTAAAATAAGCACATTACAATATATCAACAAATTAAATGTTAAAACTAGGGGTGCAAACGAGCCGAGCCGATTCCGAGCTCGAGCTTGGCTCGGTTTGAGCTTTGTTTTTAAAGCTCGAGCTCGGCTCATTAGTAGTTTCTCAAGCTCGAGCTCGAGCTCGGCTCGTTAGTAATTTCTCAAGCTCGAGCTTGGCTCATTTAGTGTTTATTAGTTAATATATTAAATTAAATAATATATGTAATATGCTCGTTTAGGCTCGATAAATTAAAAGCTCGGCTCGACTCGTTTATTAAACAAATTTAAATGTGGGGTAAATAGTATAAAATATTAATAAACCTAATATTATACTAGGCTCGATAAGGCTCGACGAGTCTGGCGAGCTTCATATGTCAGGCTCGAGCTCGATAAGTAAACGGGCCTTGTTTTAGGCTCAAGCTCGGCTCAAGCTCGATAAGGCTCAGCTCGTTTTGATATTTTTATCGAGCCGATCTCGAGTAGCTCGTGAGCTGCTATGCTCATTTGTACCCCTAGCCAGGGCCGGCCCTTAAGGGGTGCCGGGAGGACTCCCGGCCCGGGCCCAATTTTTCGGGGGCACATTGACTCTCCGGCAATCCAAGTTTTCTTAACAATGATGTCCTTAATTTGATGAATTTTTATATGTTTGAGCCCTAAAATTGTTAATCAAGTATCAAATAAAGTGAAGGGTAGTTTATATAAAACCAAAAGTAAAGAAATGTTGAGAGAGGTTAAGAATTAAAGAAGAAAATGAAATGGTTTGAGAAAAAAATTGCAGGTTTATTAATAAGTGTAGGACTAGAGAGGATGAAGAAGATTTGTTTTTGCTTTTTACCGATTGATTTTGACTTCCATTTTAACTTTTATTTTTGTCATGAAACAATTTTTTTTAATTGTCAAACTTTCACCCCACTTATATTTTCACCATTTGTGGGATTCGAACTTCCAACCCCCCAAGAGGATTTGTTAGACTACAACCTAAGTGGGAAATAAAATTTAATCCATCAATTTTAATATTACTTTAATCGTAGTTTAAAAAATAGTTTACATTATTTATTTTGTTAAGACCTAAAGCTAAAGTTAAAGGGCACAATTTTTGCAGCTCGGCCTAGGCACCTGAATTTTCAGACCCGGCACTGCCGCTAGCTAAAACAGATATCTATGTTATACACCAACATAAGGGTGCGCATTTCACTTATGATACGTACGCAGTGACATATAATGACTTATTTTTAACAGCTTAACTTATAAATCTAAGGGTTAATTTTTCTTTGCCAAAATCAACGTATAATATTTTAATTATATAATATATACTAGCTTACTACCCGGGAACGTCCCGGGGATGAAGATTAAAATTTTGTTGAAATTAAAAATGAACATGTGAATTACAAATTTGTGAGTTATTTGTTATATTAAGAGTAAAAAGTAGTTATGAGCATAAAATTAAGTACTGAAAGTAGGTATTGATTACACTATTTGGTGTTGTTGGCTGTTGTCAAGTGTTGGAGGTTTGGCTAAGAGAAATCCACAATAGATTTTAGTGCGTTACAAATTCATGTTACATTAAACTTGTTGATAATATAAATAGAAAATGTATCATATGCCATTGCTATATATTATGCAACACTTTATAGATAATAAAAAATGTATACAAAATAATATTAGATATGTAGGCAACATACGAAAACTTATATTAATCATTAACCATGTTGTCATACACATGCCGCATACAAACGTTCCTTGATTAATATACCCAAAGACTAAACAACCAAAAATTGGGTACGTCTAATATTTTTTCCTTTTGGCAAACCTTGGTTACTACCTTACTACAATAAGTTCATGTCCGACATAGAAACTAACAAACCAACTATTATGATAACATATAGCTTCCGACTAAGCATGTGAAAAAACCAATTTACCTTCCATTTCGAAATACATAATACGATAAAGCCTACCATTTGTTATACGAAGCTTCTTCATGCATGACTTCCACTCTCTGATAGCAAATCTCCTTTTACTACCAGAACCTTCAACACGCAACTTCTTAATAATAGAGTTCCCATTTTCAACTTCAATAATCAAGCTTTGGTCTTTCTGAAACTCACAATCGTTTCCAAAAGTGATTGGAAAACGCTACAAAACATTTATAACAAACATTTAAAATTCATTTATAACAAACATTAAAAATTCATTTATGATATAAAATTATAATAAAAAAAAAACATATTAAAAAGGCTATATATATTTTAAGTAGTACAAACTTACAAATTTTTTTGTCACTTTTTTTATTACTTCATGATGAGGAACCGGATTATCATTTTGGCTATCACCGTCTTCAGATACATCAGATGAAACTTCAATTACTTCAATTACTTCATCAGGTTCATTCCCTATCTCGTCCGGGTCAACTCGCATTCCATCTTCTCGAAAGAAATCTAACTTGAATTCATAGTCAGCCACCTTTTCAAACATCAGGAAGTCTCCAATGCGCCATTTAAGATCTTTATAAACATCGTTCCAACCATCACTGAAAAAATAACCAATCAGGTACCATTGCAGCATCACTGTCCATTGATAAACGTTTCCGAAACGTATCACAACAGGATGTGGAATCATATTGTCTTTGAAATGGTGCTCGACATAATCTTCCGGCAAAAACTACATACATTAAATAAAAAAAATACCGCTTAAGAACATTCTATAAATATAAAACAATTATAAAAAAATAATGAAATCATCAGGGGTTTACCATTCTGTTTCTTGCCGGTATTATCAACCAAAACGGGAACTTGTTAGACACATCCTTTGTTTGAACATCCTTTAAAAGGGTAACTTGAAAAGTAACATGTTCGAAGAAGTCAAAGACAACGAAATCCCCTACTATAATCTCAAGATCCTTTACAACTTTGGTCCATCCAGTTGTTATCTGAAATGAGTTTGACTTTTGTTCAATTGTTACACCCCAAATGTGATCATCATCAGTCTTTAGCAAAACAGGACCGACAGGGTAATTATGGTTGTAACATGGCGGCAGTTCCTGTTAATTATTTAAAAAAATATATTGTTAATATGATATAATAAAAAATAAAGTGTTTGATAACAATATAATGCAAAAACAGTTGAAAACATATAAAAAATGTATACAATAGTAGAGTTAATATACCAAGTAGGTGGTGTCGTTCCTAGGGATAGGTTTGAAGAAACTGAAAACCATTTCTCCTGATCGCTAATTGTTCAAATAGTGTTCCTGTAAAACAGATAAAGAACAAAGAATTATAAGAATCTCTATAGATATATACAGATGGTTGGAATTTTTTTAATAAAACAATATGAAATGTTGGTAACAGGGATTCACAATAAATCGGATGAAGAAAAACAATTAAGGTGAAGATTATAAAGGATCGTAGAGTACACGGGATCCCGTTACCGAAAAACAATTGATCCTGCGGCCAATGCAGCACATTAACTTCCCGAAACGCCGTTGAATATCATCAAATAAGAGGAAAAACTAAACAATATCAATTCGTTATTAAACACAAAAAATGGGAAGCAAGCACTATTTTGTAATCCATCAAAGTGATTACCTGAATAATCATTTGTTTATTCTTTTAATATTGAAAGTCAAACATTTGACTTCACATATTCAGCATTGATTCAGTGATGTAGATTTAGTTTACAAAGAAGTAAACCATGAATAGCATTTAGTCACCATTTGTATTTATATTGTAGAAATCTATTTATGTGTACAGTTATGTTCAGCCTATTAGGATGAAAATTTAGGGTCAAACTACTATTCCAGTCATGAATTTAAACATACATATCCAAAGACATCCACAACTTGACTGACAAACTGAAAGGTTCAATGAAGTTTAAAACTACAACCTTCGTTTAAAAAAACACACATGAGCAACAGACAATGACGGACGATTTACATGTGATGCATTCTAATGCGAGCCCTTATGCATCTGAGTTCTATATCTCAATAAAGGCGACCATCCTCTGAACACATATCGTATATTTCAAATATCTTTTTATAGAAGTATATATAGGTAACTCTATGAGTCTCTTATTAATTCTTATTAACAAATGCGTCGCATTGTACATCGCATTCTGTTAAAACGATGAAGGGTATTTATCTGTTGAGAATTTGTGAAACAACAACATGCAAACAATGATAAACAAAGGAAAACAACCAAAACCTAATAAAAGCCCTAATTAAATTTAGGTAATTTTAATATGCCATAAAGAACAGAAAACATTAAACATTAAAAAATTTCATAAAGAATACAATATTCGAGTGATTAATGTGTGTAATGAAACAGATTATAAAGACAATACTCCAAATAAGTAATGGTTACAATAGATTATAACCCAAATAATACACAGACGAACATCATACAGTAATCAGAAATAAGTGTTTGACGATTTTGAGAAAGAAGAACACATGAATCGTACCTGCTTGAGTTTGGTGCGATTGTTAGAATAATGTGATTGAATAATGTTGAGAAAGACTATATGGCTTCGATTCTTGAAGTTGGTAAAGTGTTTATCATTGTTTGTTTGAATAAGTAAAAAATGGGTTGTATTTGAGAGATTCTAAACTGATTGCATTGAAAACAGGGAAAGGAAAGGATTGTTTTAATATTGTATTTTAGTAGGTTTTTTGTTATTACTCCTTATTATTATTATTAAAGATGTGAACGTATTATAAATGACAAAAAAAGGAAAAAAGTATAAAAGTAAACTTTATGAAATATTTAATTATGTAAAAAAATAAATAATAAAAAGAAAAACAAAAACAATTATGATAATTGTGAGAAAACTTCTTTGTAGACAACATTCTTCGTTTCAGATTGAACTTCACCATCTTTGTTAAGTATTAACAACTTCAAACCGTCTTTACTTGTAACCCTTGATAATGCAACATATAGCTGACCATGCGTGAAAACGGGCTCCTTTAAGTAGAGACCAACTCTTGACAAAGATTGTCCTTGACTTTTGTTGATTGTCATGGCGAAGCAAACTGTTATAGGAAATTGCCTTCGCTTGAATTTAAAAGGAATTTTGTTGTCTGATGGTATCATGTTTATTCTTGGAATAAAAACCTTTGTTCCAACGTTGCCACCTGAAATAATCTCACCTTCAAGAACTCGTTGACCAAGTTTTGTTAGCCTTAATCTTGTGCCGTTACACAGTCCTTGTTGTTGGTCAAGGTTACGTAGAAGCATTACCGGTAGACCAACCTTTAGAACCAATTTGTGGTTTGGCAAACCTGTCAAATATAATATATAGTATAGTTAATAAAAAAATTATTAATTATTTGAAATATGTGAAATAATTCAAACCTGAAATTTGAAGATTATTAAGTACATCAGGAGAATACAAAAGTTCTTGAAATGGATTTAAAGCCTCTGATGGACAGATACTGTCCGAACTAAGATATTCTTTTTGTTTTCCTGGAAACAAAGCAATCAATCTATCGTTAATATCATGAACGATTTCATTTTTTGGAGTAAGTATTGCTCTTTCAGAGAAGTATGAGTGATTTCTATGTTGTTCAATAAGTGATGGATAAACAAAGTTAATCAAACTTTGTATAGGATCAGATGTATCAGAAATTAAGATATCAGCAGGTATCTTAATATTTGTTTCTCCATCATTTGGATCCCTGACAGTTCCTTCACCAACTTGTAGAATCCATTTTGCAAATTCTTCTGTCTTTTGAATATCTGTTGTCTGTGAACCAGTGGTCAGTCTCATATTTTTTGTTAACTTTAACAACTTGCAATGAGTCCATAAAGATGATGATGTTAAAGCTGCATTTACAATATCTTGTCTACTGCCATTTTGAACAACAGGTAAAATCTGTCTAAAATCTCCCCCAAAAACGACAACTTTACCACCAAAGGGAAGGTTTGAAGTTGAATTGGTATCTGTGGACAAAACATCTTTCATTGTTCGATCAAGGGCCTCTATAGCATGTCTATGCACCATTGGTGCTTCATCCCAAATGATTAACTTTGTTTTCTTTAGAAGATTTGCCTCATCACTGTTTGGTGTAATATTACAAATTGTATCTTCATTAATGTTAATTGGAATATGAAATCTTGAATGTGCGGTTCTTCCTCTTGACATTAATAAGGATGCAATCCCACTTGAAGCAACATTAAGAACAATTTCTCCTTTACTTCTAATCGATGAAGCAAGTGTCTTCCATAAGAAAGTCTTTCCTGTTCCACCAAATCCGTAAACAAAGAAAACACCACCAGTTTGATTTTGCACTGCATTGATAATCTGTTCAAAGATGTTTTGCTGTTCAGAAGTTAAAGACTGTTTGAGTCTGTTGAACTCATTAAGAACAACTTCTTGATCAAACGATAACTCATCATTGATTAATCTGTTATCAATATCGGACAATGCAGTTGTATTTGGATAAGGCATTGTGTTATACCTTTTTAATGTAGAGTTATTTCTACGAAGGAATTTTTCAATTTCCATAAGAGTTAAATTTTGTATAACATCTTCTGGAATTACTCTACCTAAACAAAAATTAAATAAATAATCTGTTAAAATAAATAAATTAGGCGTTAATAAAAAAATTATTAACTAAAGGTAAGAAATATTAAATACCTGGAAATCTTTTTTGTCTTTCATGTAATATATCTTCTGCAAGTAATTTCCATGTCTGTTCCCATACATAATCTAGCCGTGAAAGACTATCTGATGTAAGAAGGGTTCCAAACAAATAACGAAGATAAGAAGGGAGGGCCCAAAAACTTGCTTCTATAATTGCCTCTACATATTCAGAATCATCATCTAAAAGACCTCTTGCATAACACGCATCTCTAAAAGTTTCATACATTTTACCGTTCACTGTGCGTATTTCTTCAAATGATTTAGGCCCTTTAACAATGTTTAACAAAATACGTAGAAAGTAAGGTTCACCCAAAGAAGGAGGCACTGAATAAACTCTGCCAATTGTTGAGAAAAAAGATTTCCTTTCTTTCCAACAACGTTGTTTAATCTTCCATGTAAACTTTGTTGGAAACTCACCATATGTCAATGTACGTGCAAGACTACTTTTTTGGTTCATAACCATCCATTCTAAGAAAATAGAAGAAGCGACACTACGCTTACTTAACACATTGTCAATGTCTTCATTTGCACCAAAAACTATTTTTTGCTGATTCGGAAGATGAAAAGGAAGTCTCATAACAGATGGATACCTATAATGGACATCGAAAGAGAAAATTCTCCAAGATGCCTCACACGCCGATACATATCTGTAATTATAACATATTGATTATTAAATTTGATTAAAAAAATGATTGCTATACGTTATCTTAGTGTAAAAACTTAGGCCCAATTTAGTGTGTATTGTATTGTGCCATTAGGTGTAAATACAATTGTGTGTTTTTAAACAGAATTTTATTTTCATAATAATATTTTCTGAACATTTATTGACTATATAACAAATTTATATATAACAATATATAATAAATTTAGTGACTATTGTATATGATAATAACAGTATGTAAAAACAATGACGAAATAAATTTATAAAATGATGGAGACATTCATATAAGAAAAGAGATTGTTAAATTCGACCAACAGGAATACTTAATCAATATTTAAATTTGTTAAATATTTGTTTTAGTAATGACAGTAAGACAATAATGTCAAATGAAAATCGAATACGTACCTGCAATCATAGTACTCCTTGATTTCATTACGCTGTTGTAGCTGCTGTCCTTCGGTTTCATCAGTTGTAAATGCAAGAGACGCTCGATCAGGTCCTTTATTTATATATTTGAATAAATACTTTATTGATGCACCTTGGTTGCACCACTCTACATTGATGTGAGCTTGATAACGTTTCAGAAGCCTTTTATTGTAGGGTACAACATATCTGTTATCTAATTCAACCCCTGACTTCGTTACTGTCAAACCATTGTCTCGCCGTTTATAAACTGGAAAACCATTCTCATCAACAGCTGTTTCTGGTTGTATCTTTTTTGGAAAGTCTTTTGAACATTTATCATCAACCATACACGGAGATTTCAAATTAGCAGTTCCACAAGGTCCGTGTATCATGAACTCAGCTACCAAATCATAAAGCTCAGGTTCTTTGACTTTACATGGGATTTCAGCAGAAATAAAACAGTCAATTTGAGCTGGAGTTATGACTTTATCACTCGCCTTTAAGAATAAGCAAATGTGTGCATGAGGCAATCCACGCTTTTGAAACTCAACTGTGTAAACAACTATAAAAATCAAAACATTATTGTTATTATATTGTATTTCAAAAATTAAATTAAGAAATATAAAAGTTTGTTGTTATTACCTGCATTTATAGATCCAAAATATTGGTTTACTTTTAAATCTTTTATAATGGCATTCAGTTTAAGTTTAAAAATTCTTGACAAGATATCAGGCCTATCTTGTGGTTGAATTGTCTTGTCTTGAAGAAACCTTTTTATCTCTGGCCATTTTGGATTACAGGTTACGGTGATGAAGAAGTCTGGATAACCATACCATTTACACAATGACATAGCATCTAAATAGTTTTGTTGCATGTAACGTGCACCGCCTGTAAATGAAGACGGTAACACAATTCGTTTACCAGTTTGACTTAAATCACTATCACCATTTCTTGAAAGGTTATACAAATTTTCATATGAGTCACACCTTAGATGTTTCTGTTTAGAAAGTATGTATAACAGCCTTTCACTTTCAATCATTGTGTAAGCATCAACCAAAAATTGCTGAAACAATTTTCTTGCATTCAAAATTAGGGAAAAACCTTCACAACGGTCTTGTATCCTATAAGCAAAGAATTCTCTCATGGTACATGTTGGAGGTATTTTCTTTGTTGTTATTATTCCATCTCGATGAGGTATGTCAATTCTGTAACCATCATCACCATACGGGAAAAGAATTGGATACTGTAACGCAAGGTATGACGGATGTAGTTCGCTTATTCTTTGCAAACCCTCAGAGTGACTTTCAACAATTATATCCCGGTTTTTAGCAGCTTCAGTGATGTCACCTACTATCAAAGCAGCAACTTCAGATGAAGTTGGTAAATTATATGTTCGACCATCTCTTTCTCTGTTATAGATAATTCTAAGTTTTAGAGATACTTCCGGGTTCTGATGAAAATGATCACGGACCATTCTATATGTCTTCACCAATTCATTTTCTGAATCTAACATAATTTTTATGTTTTGTATAAGTTCAACATCTAACTGTTTATCAGTCTCTGTTGCCTTATTCTTTGTGTCCCTGACAAATATATAAATAAATTTTTAACAGCTTTAAATTAAATATATTGTAATTTGAAAAAATTAATATAAAAACATATACCTGAAAATTTTCTGCCTGTTACAGATTTCATTTTCCGTGTCATAAATGTAAAGTTGAGAGAATTTTGGAGTCGTTCCATCTTTTGGCAGTAGGCTTCCAATACTATGACAATTTTGACCACTTAATCTATAAATGCTTGGGGCCCTTCCTTTGTTAAGGTTCTCATCAACTTTACCACCCATTGAAGTAAAAGAGAACATTGAATTGTAACGTCTTATACTGTTTAGGAAGAATTTACTTTTTGAGTCCAAACCTTTAAATAAGGATTGGTATTCTGGACTTGCATCTTTTAAAACAGGAAGCACAACTTTACCATATCCACAACACATTGAAAAAGTTTGTTTGTCCATTGTTTCTCTCTTTTTAGATGCCTCTTTTTTCCACAACTTTGCTTGACACAACTGACATGTAATAATTTGATCTCCATGGTCTAAATAATCTGTTTATTGAGGAAATACAATAGTTAATGTGATGTTGTTTACAAAACATTAAATTGTAGAAAATTAAAATAAAATTACCAGGAGATACTCCTTTTATAACTTGTTGATCATTAGTGGTATCAGTTTGATTAACGTTATGTGGTGACAATCGTTTTCTCTTTTTATTATCAAGAATCATCTTCCTCAGTCTACGTCTATGAGCAGCAGAATTCACATCTGTGTCAAAAATATTTTAATGAAAGTTAAAAAATTTAAAACAATTCCATAATTATTCTATAAATATGTTAGGTGTAAAAAATGATGGATTAACCTGGAAGTGTTTCAGTTAAAGAAGGAAGTTGTGCATTACTTTGAAGTATGCCCTTCTTGTTATTAACATTGATAATATTTTTTCTCAGTAGACGTCTATGCGCAGGCTCATTAACTGTAGTTTAACATAATATGTTATTTATAGAAAAAAAAATAATAAGAAAGTAAAAAAAAGTAACTTACGTACGACCGTTGACGGTAAAATAGTTTGTTGCGTAAGAATTGGTGAGTTATTTTGTAGGGAAACTGATGAAGATGTTTGCAAACGATGTTGTAACATTCGTTCATGTTTCTTATTGTTTATAATCATCCTTCTAAGATGACGTCTTTGAGCTGCTGGTGTAGCAGGTACACTTGTTAATGGATTTGCATCAACTACTATGTTTTTTAGATAAAGCAAGGAATACGTTTGTAAATTTTCTTTTAAAATTCGCCTTTTCTTCTTATTATCAATAATCATCTTCCTAATTTGACGTCTATGAGCTGCATTGTTACGTCTTTCAGCTGCATCTGTTTAAAAAAAATAGACATTTTTAGTTTTTAATTGTAAATAAAACAGTTGATAATATAAACTACCATATTACCTTTGAGTGAATTTGATGGTTGCATTACTTCTTTACTGTTTGAAGAATGATTTTTCCTTCTTTTAGTCATCTCCTGTTTTATTTAATAATACTCAAAAAAAAGAATTTCAAAATCAGTAAATGTGGATGTCAAAATATATATTTTTGTAACTGGAAAACGTATACTATAAATGAATATTGATTAAAGTATACTGCATCAAAGATTTTTAATAATCATACTTTATATTATGAACATATAAAAAAATCACATGTTTTATGATAAGAAACTTAAATCAAAATATTGTAATAGTTACAATGAAGAGATAGAAGTATATTAAATTTTATTAATGTTAACATTAATAATCAACTGACATGTATTTTACCGTTTACCTGGAACGTTGAAGCTTTTGAAATAATCTTGCAACAATTGTTGAATAGTATAAACTACTTTTGATTTCCTAGAAATCGTATGCTTATCACAGTTGTATGTTATTTTGCATGATGGAATTGTTTTTATAATGTTTTGTAATTAACGATGGAAAAGAATAATGATATAATATAAGTTATTGATAATATTTATTATGTAAATAGATAGGTATGAATATTTGGAAAAGTTAACAGATTACATATGAAATAAGGTTATAGATATATTAAATTTGAAATCATATTTGTGAGATAAAGTATTTATATAAATAATGTAGTAAATATTGAAGATTTTTTCATATATTTCGGATTTAATCCATGTAGATAGCTAAGTTTCGTAATTTGTTAACAGTTACTACAAAAGAAAAAAAAGTCACATGAAAGTAACAGAATCTTCATTAATATTAAGTAACTTCCCATAACGTTTATACAATTTCTCATGAAAGAACAAAATTTTGGGACCTATAAAGTTGCATTAGAATGCATTTTCCACTAAGATTTTTTTAAACTTAAGAAAGAACTTATACACTATCGATTAGTAATGACGAACATAGATTTCTTTATAAGAAACTGCAATCTGTATTTCTTCCCATTCCTTAAACGAAGGTATTTCATCGACTTCTTCCAATTTCATATCGCGTACCTCCTTTTAATTCCTCGACCTTCAAAACGCATTCTTAAGCAAGCCGTCAACACCATACCTTTTAAGAGTAAGTGATGATTTACCGTCTTTTTCAAACACCAAGAAATCTCCCAATTTGAAATTCAAATCCTTCATAACTTGATTCCAACCATTAGTAAAGAAGTAATGTTCACAGATTTGATGAATTCGCACTGACCATTTATGAATATTACCAAAACGGATGGTAATTTCATTGTTAAGCTCTTCTTTTGTGAAATGTTGAGTTACAAATTGAAATGGTAACTGCTGCGTTGTAAAAAGATAAGAAAGTCAATGAATATGAGTTTAATAGAAAATTTATAATTATAAAAATATGTTTATATTACCATTGTTGTTGTTGGAATAGTTGTAAACCAAAAGTGAAATATTCTTGGAGCTTCAATAAGTTCATAAGATTTCAACACTTTTATCGTAAAAACGTCTGGTATGTTGCACGTGAATATTACGAAATCATTTGCCTCAATATTCAAGTCGTCGACTACTTTATTCCATCCGTTTGTAATGTTGTATGTTTCCCCTTTTTGCACAATATCCACATACCAATTCATGTTATGAGTGTGTGTTAGGTACACACGTCCAATTGGGAAATCATATTCTGTTCTTAAAAAATGGTAGCATTCTGGAAGAGGCTGTTTAAAATTTTAAAATTGGTAAATTATATGTAGCAAACACCCTTAAATCATAAAAAAAGTATAACATCAGTTGTGGAGAAATTTTACCAGGTAAGTTTTAAGGTTCACAAGTATATACTTGAAAAACATGACTACCAATGATGTGTTGATAGTAAATCCTGTACATTGTGCAAAAACAATGTATGAAATGAGTGAATTGATACAAATTTTATTTTCCAAACAACCATTAATATTCATAACTGTATGTAAAAGAAATTCAATATTCATAAAGATACATAAAAATAAAGTAATCGAAAGAAACAACTATTTAATCTTAGAGTTTGTAGTCATATTTGAGTAACTGTGTTAATTTAAGTTAAAAACCTCAATATTAGTTGAATGATGTATATATAAATTATAAAAGTAAGTAACAATGGATTATTTCCATGTCATGTGAAGATAATTTAAACAATTATAAACGAATTAAATATAGAAGTTATTTGACGGTTCAAACCCTAAATGGCAAATTATATATCGTAAGCTTATAAAAACGATGGTAATACCTTATTGTTATACAGGGTGGCGATAACTGAAAATGACAGATTGATAATCGCTGTTATGTTGTCGAATTTAAGAAGCAGTGTTCTTCATCATTGTTATTATCGAATGAGGAAGGAGAGAAGTAGAGAAGGGGATAACATATGAGGATACAGACATGTGTATTAAATGGATTTTTTATGGACTTCAGTTGGGCCTAAGTTCATACATAATTGATGCAACAGATATGTGTTTAGTGCATTTGGGCCTTAGTAAGAATGGGTTAATAAAGTACAATTTTAAAGTGTTTCAAATATGGGCCGAAATTAATATTGTAATGCACTTGTTTATTTTTCAATTACTCAAAAAGATGTAAAAAAAATTGACAATATGTTAGTTATCAAACATGGGTATGAAAATAATATAAATACAAAATCATAAGAAATATGCATAGAAAGTTTTTATTGAAAGCCATAATAATAATAATAAAATTACTTTAAAAGTGGTATTCAGAAAAATGAAAAGTAATTGAAATAATGTCAAACTTGAAAACAAATGAAATTATTAAAAGTAAATAAAGTAAAAGAATAAACTATTTGTCTAAGTTGGGAATAAAAAGATTGATCTTCTTGTTCATGGTTCCATCTTCTTTTGCATTGACATTCTTGCGTTTGTTAATAGAACTTGTTGCAGTGGCTCCAATTTCATAAGCATCATCAACAGGAAGCTTTGAACTGCCAACATCATCTGCATAAAAATTTGTATTCATTGTAGACATTTCACTTGCATTGCCATTCATTGAAAAGATTGTATCCTGAAAACGTAAAAAATCGTTTGAATAAATTTAAAACTTATGGTATAAGTGAAGAGATACATATTAATGATGTTTTATTGTTACAAACTTGTTGGTTAACTTCTTCATGCTGAGCAACAACATGTTCATTAATGTCTGCGACCTCATCAACAGCAGGTCCATTAACTAAGAATCTTCCTTGGACCTACAATAAAGAAGATGCAATTATAAAATTAAACCATTAGAATAAGTTAATGTATTGAATAAAGCATAAAAGTTACCTCTTCAACATTCCACTTTTTGCAGATAGAGTCGAGTAAACCTTCTTCTTTTGTTAACATGAATATTCCGTAGTGGGAGTTTGGATTATAAATGTTGTATGGAGTTACATTTATCAGAAACGCGTACTTTTTACCAAGAATTTCATTAAACTTCTTAGGGTATGCTGATGGAACTTCATTGTTGTTAATCATCTACATAGTAGGAAAAATTTATAAATATACATAACGAACTTGTCATTCAATAATGACACAATATACTTTACAGTCACTAAAATTTACCTCCTCTTCTTGTTGAACAAAATATCTTGCAGGTTTACCAAAGACCTTACACGCCTCATAATCAAAAAGCGTCATCATTATACTTCCACATCCATCATTTACCTTTAATGTTATCCTATACCTGTTTATCATATAGTTTTTTGCAACATAATTATTTATTATAAATGTTAAAGTATAATTAAAAATTTAATTAAAGTATTAAGTTTACCTTATTACTTCTTTAACCTCAGCACCTTCACACTGTGGACTTGTGCATTTAAAAACTTCTTTTCCTGCAACCCTTAAATAACGTTTTTCATATGAAACTAATTTCTTTTCAACTTTCGATTTGCAGTAATTGCATCCTTTGTAATACCATTGAAAATTTGTTGGTATTTCAGTTATTTTTCCAACTATAATAACTTTTGTATCCTGCAAATAAGTTAAAATTTAATTCATGTGTCATACATTATATTATATTTCATTAAATGTCAAAAATTGTATTAATAACAATACTTACCATACGGATAGTGGAAACAAATGGTGTTATAATAAAACGATAATTATTAAGAAACTGATCTTCAACATCTGAAATCATGTATGAACCAACTGTGCTATTCGATGAATTTGATGATTCTTTATTAACAAATTTCTCAAGATACCTGTAATTTGGTATAAATTTACTTACACAAATTTATTGACATATTGTCATTATTTAATTAACATTTTTTTAATGGTTACCGTTTTTTGAAAGCTGATATTTCTTCAATATCTTCATTAATGAACACCCTTGATCCTTCATAATTGTTTGTCACACTCATCTTACCTATATAATATAAAATTATAGAATTAATATAGAACATAAATGTATATATATTAAAAATGAATAACATTCATTACCTTGGCGATTTTTAACAGCAGCGAATTGTACCAACAGAAACACATGAGGATCACGGTTTGGATTAGACATGAAACTTGATAATTCAACTGCTTTGTCCTCCCACAAACTTCCATCAATTTCGATTCCACTGTTGTATTAATAAGAAGTAATGTAAAACAGATTATATATAATTTATAAGCATATCAAATTTTTTTTAATATGTAAGAAATTCTTACTCAAGATTACGTAGTTTGAAGTTTATTTTAGGAGCCTTCATGCCATTTTTCTTGTCAACATAGTCTAAGTTGTAACACACTTTGACATACCCTATGAAGTCTGTATAATAATTAATTATATAAGAAAGTTTGTTATTACAAATTAGTGAATTATAAAATGAATAATTTAAAAACAATAAAATAACCATACCAGTTTTTGTATTATTCTTCAATATTTTCTGATTAAGAATCTTGAAAGAAAGAAAATCGAAAGCAAATTTAGGGCCTTCCCAGTTTTGGCATTTGATAATGGTGGTTTTATCATTGAAAGATAGTTTCTTATCAAAATCAACATGTTGTTTAATATTATCTTTAGTAATAACAGGGTTGTTTATGTAAAATGTTTCATCAAGATGTAGCATACTGTCAAATCTTTCCAACATTGTGTGCATGCAATTTGCATATATAAAGTCACCCTACAAAATTGAATAAATAATTGTTAGTCATATTATTTAATGAATAAATTATAATAATACATATTTTAATAAATTAAATAGTGTTCACCATCTCATCCATTAGGATCATGTCCAGACGATAAATTTTGTTCTCTGCCCCATTCATCTTTTTACGCCACATATTTGCTACTCTGACCCTAACACTTGTGTTCCTTTTCCTTGTTTTAACATCGTTGATAAAAACAATTGGGTTCGTTGCCATGCTTTCACTACTTGTTCAAGTAAACAATCATAAACAATTATAAACAAACATATAATTCAAACTGCTGTAATATAACATAGCCGATGTTACTAAAATTTATGTTTACAAAATTTCTGTTAATAATACTTCATTCAAAAAGTCACGTGAATTCATAATAAAAGGAAGATTGTTTTAGTAAATACAGTAAAACATTATAAAATTTGGAAAAAATTGTATACGGTAATATAAAAACAAAAACAGTAACCTACCTATTCAAATTATATTAGGAGGAGAAGACTTTTACAAATAATGATTTTTTGTTTCAGAAATCATAACATTAATGTTAATTTACAATAACAGCAGTATTGTTTGAGTAAATACAGTTAAAGGTTATAAAATCATCAAAAAATTGTATACGGTCATATTAAAATAAAAGACTAACCTGCTTATTCAAATTATATGAGGAGGAAAAGAGTTTTAGAATGAATGATTATTTGTTTCAGAAACCATTTATTTATAAGTTGGTTTCAATTAAGGTATGGAAGGTAAATTGGAAAGTATATCTTTCACTTTAATTTAAAATAGTACTTAAAAGATATGCATATCTTTTTTTAAACATAGATATCTTTAAGCTATAATATTAAAGTATTATAAAAAATTTGAAATATATAACAATATGTTTATCTATAAATTATTTAAAATAATATATAATTTTCATGTATATCTTATTGTATTATTCAGAAGTATATCTTATGATTAAAAAAAAAAACGATTTTTAATACTTAACTTGAAACACACGTCATATCAGATATCCACTACGGTTAGAACTAAAATCAAACAATTGAGGTAAAATTTTTAACCATCATATTTGCGAAAAGTAAAACCAAAATTTCGCTACAATTAGTTTTTACATTCATATTGTTTTACGAAGTTGGTAGTAGAATATCGTACCCCAATATGTAACAACCAAAAGTGGGACGATTCAACTTCAATTTAAGTACGATAAGAAAGTCGCTACTTGAAAACTTAACACTTCAAAATATGAACATACCACTAAGTTTTAAGGAAGAAATTCTTCTTAACATCTAATCTTATGCAGCCATGTTCTAAGCATCATAAACAGCAAGCATAGCTTGACTTTTGAAGTACTTGATGCGATATCTTTTACCATTGCGTATGCCGAGCTTCTGCATACACCTTGCCCACTTACAAATTGCAAATCTGATTTGATTCCCAGACACTTCTGAACGAATGGTTTCCTTAATCATATTTGCATCACCAAATTTGATAATCAGTTCTGCTCCATTAAAGAACTCAGCCTTTTCTCCAAACCAAATAGGAAACCTCTGACATAAGTGTTGATAAAAACTGCATATGAGAATTTAAATAGAAACTATTCAATGATTAAATAAGAAAAAACATTACAAATTTGTGGGTCAGTTGTTTGATGACTGTTGGATCTTCATTATCAGTAGAATTCAAACAGAAATCAGCAGCAATGTTAGCTTCATTAACAACAACAGCAGCGTCATGTACATCAATACCAGGTTCATCTTCTTCAACAGCATTATCATTGACATGAATATGAGCTTCTGAAAAGGTAGCTTCATCATTATTTTGGTTACGATGTTCAGGACAATGTTGTACTTCAAAGCCAGCATCATTTTGTTGAATAGCAGCATCAGCTTTTTGAACCCCAGGATGGATTTCAGGAATATCATCAGTCTCAGATTCATCACTGTAAATGTAGATGATTTCACCTGCAAAAGTGAAATAAAGTTAAAAAATAATTATTTTTGGTATTATTTTAAGTATTAAATTATTTAGTAACATAAATGCATATTATAAACCATTAAATAATAACATTGTTAATACAACAGAACCTGGTATTTTTGAGTCACTTTCATCTGGTTGAACACCTGTTCCATCTTGAAGGAAAACTTGTATTGTAAACGTCGTTTGTTTAACCATTTTGAAAACTAACGTATATCCGACTTGCAACTTTAAATCTTGAAATAGTTTATCCCACTCATCAGTCACAAACAAATCATTGAAGCCCTTTTCCACTTGCACTAACCATTTAGCAGCTCCAAAGCGGAGCGTAAACGGTTTATGAATATTGTTTTTTTCAGAGTGCTGTGAAAGTTGTTCACATGCTAATATCTGTAAAAAGAATTCATGGAAATTAAAAATAAATTATGTTAAAAATAATGTATAAAACAATGAAAAGTTTTTAATCTAAGTAAGTAGATATAAGTTTTTACCATGCATTCTCTATCACTTGTGAATGATAAGTGGAATGTGTCTAACGGTTCATTAGCTTTATCTTGTCTTATGACGTCAATATTAAAGTCAACACCGTCAAGAAAATTGAAAACGATCAAATCTCCAACCTTAAGCTTTAAACCAATTGCAGCATCTTTCCAATTACCTGAGAATGAGTACTGATTAGAGTCCTTGACTATGTCAACAAACCATCCATCTCCACCAATCTGCCTTAAGAAAGCTACGAAAGTAGGGAAGTTGTGCTTTTGGCGTAGCATTTCATAACACGGTGGTAGATTCTGAAAAATTTAGTTCATAAAGATATAAGTAAAAAATGGTTAATACAACAAACTTAAATTTACAACTATATATTTAATTGAAAGGTTTACCAGAACTGTATCATAGTTGTCGACAATTGGAACCAGGAACGAACAAACCATTTTATACTGAGTATTGTTGAAATCCTATAAATTTTAATTGACATCAATCATCAACACAACCTTAAGTGAAAAAACATATTTTATAACATTTTTGTGTATTTTACAATGAAAGACATCATTAAAGCATATAAGGTTATATATAATCAATGATAATGAATTGGGAAAAACAAATATAGACTACCATATAACTTAAAATGATATAATAAAAAAATGCAAATAACAATGACGGCATTTACATCAGTGTAAGAATAAGATGAAAATTGTAAATTTTAATCGACATTGTGAAGACAACGTTAACTGAAAAAAAATAATTTATAACAATTATTTGTATTTTAAAATCAAAGACATTATTAAAGTATATAACTAAATTTTATATTTAATCAATGAAATAACAACAACATGCAAATAACAATAACTGCATTAAGATAATATTAACATTGATAAAGAATTGAAACTTCAAGTCGTTTGTGGCACAATACCAAAAATGCAGTAATCGTTTCAAAGTTAAAAAAAACCTAAATCGACAATGATGGTGAAAACCCTAAAATTAGAATCATGTATAACATTGATAAACAATTGAAACTTCAACTCGTTTGTGCCACAATACCAAAAACGCAGTAATCGTTTCAAAGTTAAAAAAAAACCTAAATCGACAATGATGGTGAAAACCCTAAAATTAGAATCATGTATAACAGTTAATGATGATGAACATCATCGATATAAGTTTTGACAACAACAAATTTTAGAATCGTACCTGATTAAAACTGATTTGTTTTTGAGAGATGTGGTAATGTAGTTGTATATGAGGAAGATGAATTGATAATTGTGTTTGAAAGGAGGTTTTTAATTGGTAAAGTTGTTTTTATTGAAAGAAGACATTGTATATGTTTTAATAATATTTTATTATAGTATGTATATGGAACCGATTATTATGATACAAATTATTGGTTTAGCATGAATTGTAACAATTAGTGTTTTTAGTTTATGTAGAAGGTGCGGTCCACACAGTATTAAAAGTTGACCGCCTTGGGTTGCCTTAACTTCGACTTTGAAGATTGAATACAAAAGAAAACATGCAAATTTAAATAATGTATGACAAAGTTAAAGCCGTAAACGTTTTCAAATTAAAAGTAATAGAAAATATTCAAACAAACATACTGAAAAGTAATAAACAAAGTTCAATAAACAACCAAACTTAAAAGTAACAAAGAAATTTTAAAAAATTAAATGAAAGCATGTAAAATAATCAACTATTTCTCTATCTTCGGAATCAACAGATTCATGTTCTTGTTCATGCTAGCACCTTCCTTAGCAGTGACCTTCTTTCGTTTCGTAATAGAAGTTGCTGTAGGACCGTCAACTTCATAAACATCATCAAGAGGACGCTTTGAACTTCCATATTCATCTTCAGCAACAATTTTCTTCATTGTAGACATTTCACTTGCATCTGCATTTGTTGAAGACATTGTATCCTGAATACGGAAAAAAGTTAACGTTTTATTATAATTAAAAGTTATGTTATAATTTAAAATATATATATTAATTATCTTTTGTTGTTACAAACTTGTTCATTAACTTGTTCAAGCTGAGCAACAGAATCTTCGTTAATGTCTGCAACCTCATCAACAGCAGGTCTGTTAACTAAGAATCTTGCTTTGACCTACAATAAAGAAAGACTAATTTTAAAATGTAACTATTAAAATTATTTAAATTATTTAATATATTATAATACTTACCTCTTCAACATTCCACTTTTTGCAAATAGATTCAAGTAAACCTTCTTCTTTTCTTAACATTGATATTCCATACTGAGAGTCTGGATTACTAATGTTATATGGAGTTACATTTATCAGAAAGGCATACTTTTGACCAACAATTTCATCAAACTTCTTAGGGTATGATGGTGGACTTTCATTGTTCTTTATCATCTACATAATATTAAACAATTTTAAATATAGGAGAAGATATAATCATTCAATAATCATACAAAAGAGTTGATAGTTAAAATAATATTTACCTCTTCTTCTTGTTGAACAAAATAGCTTGCAGATTTACCAAAGATCTTACACGCTTCATAATCGAAAAGGGTCATAGTTATGGTACCACATCCATCGTTTACCTTTAATGTTATCCTATACCTGTTTATACATTATTGTTAAAAAAATTTATAAAAATTTGTAAACGTATAAATAATAAAATATATTATGAATTGTATATTACCTTATTACTTCTTTAACCTCTAGACTTTCACACCTCACACTTGAACATTTAAAAACTTCTTTTCCTCCAACAGTTCCGTCATCTTTTTCATATGAAACGAATTTCTTTTCAACCTTGGCTCTACAGTAGTTACAGCCTTTGTAATACCATTGAAGATCTGTTCCTATTTCGCTTATTATGCCAACTATAATAACTTTTGTCTCCTGAATATAAGAAAAAATTTAATTGATGTATTGTATATGAAATTAGATTTAAAAAAAAATAAAATGATTGTAACATTAATAATACTTACCGTATGGATAGTGGAAATAGATGGTGTTATAATGAAACGATAATTATTCAGAAACTGATCTTCAACATTTGAAATCATGTATGAACCAACTGTACTGCTTGATGATTCTGATGACTCTTTCTCAACAAATTTAGCAAGGTACCTACAATTTGTTATTAAAGTAGTTATATAAAATGTGTGAAAAAATTTAAATATTTGATTAAAATTTGTTTCAGCCTTACTGTTGTTTGAATGTTCTTAATTCTTCAATATCTTCATTAATGAACACCCTTGATGCTTCATAACTGTTTTTGACACTCATGTTACCTACATAGTTTCAATTAGTTTATAGTTAAAGTAAACGTAGGATTAGTGGACTGTTTTGAGAAGAAAATACCTTAGAATATAAAGGTATATATAACCAAAATTAGGGAAAATTCATTACCTTGGTAATTGTTAACAGAAGCAAATTGTACCAACAGAAACACATGAGGATCACGGTCTGGATTAGACATAAAAGTTGACAATGCTATTGCCTTGTCCTCCCACAAACTGCCATCAATTTCGATTCCTCTGTTGTTTTCAAAAAATGTTACAGACATCATATTATATATAAAATTTTACTATATCAAGTATTAATGAATATATAATAAATTCTTACTCAAGGTTAAGAAGTTTGAACTTAATTATAGGTGCCTTTATACCATTCCTCTTATCAACAAAGTCTAAGTTGTAGCATACTTTAACATAGCCTATAAAGTCTGAAAATAATAAAGTAGATAACAATATTTGTTAATTGAGTATAATTTTGTATTAACAAATTTACATATACATAATAAAATAACCATACCAGTTTTTGTATTATGTTTCAATGTTTTCTGATTAAGAGTCTTGAAACAAAGAAAATTGAAAGCAAATTTAGGTCCTTCCCAGTTTTGGCATTTGATGATTGTTGTTTTATCATTCAAAGACATCTTCTTATCAAAATCAACGTGTTGTTTAGTATCATCTTTTGATATAAAAGGGTTGTTTATGTAAAGTGTTTCATCAATATGTAGCATACTATCAAATCTCTCCAACATTGTATGCATGCAATTTGCATATATAAAGTCACCCTGTAAAAAAAAAAAATTGTTACTCGTATTATTTATTTAATAAATTATGACAATTTAATTTTTTACAAAATAAAATAGTGTTTACCATCTCATCCATCAGAATCATGTCCAAGCGATAAGTTTTATTTTCTGCTCCATTCATCTTTTTGCGCCACAAATTTGCTACTCTCACCCTTAGACTTGTGTTCCTTTTCCTTGCCTTAACATCTTTGATGAAGACGATTGCGTTTGTTGCCATTATTTCACTATTTGATAAAAGAAACAATTTTAAATAATTGAGAATAAAAATATTAATTCAAACGGCTGTAACATTACATGTATGACATTATTACAAAATAAGCTTATAAAATTATTGTTAAAAATATATAATTTATTAATTCACGTCAATGGAGAATGAAACAATAGACTTATATTTTATCCGGCAATTATCATACACTTCGATCAAATTCTTGTATAACAGAAAACAGTAGTATATATGAAGTTGAGCAATTTTTCAAACACTAATAACAATTTAATATAATAAAATTTGTCTTTTGTAATGATTACCTTTAGTGCTACATTGAAATTTACAAAACTTTTAACATTAACTTTATTTAAAATTTGTTTCTTTCATAACTAATTTTACTGCATAAGGAAAAATCATTACAAATTTGTATACACAAATATGTTATTCAAATTTGTTTTTTCGTAAAATTATTGTATGTGTAATACAAAATTGACAGAAGATTATATAAACTAATATTGAAACATAAACAATTACCTGCTGCTTAAAATAATAGGAGTATGAGAAGACTTTTATCAATGAATGATTCTTTGTTTCACAAACCATGTATTTATAATAAGTTTTTAACTAAGGTATGGTAGGTCAATTGGAAAGTATATCTTTTAATTTTAAAAAATTAAAAGATATGAATATATTTTGTAACCATACATATCTTTAACCGCCTTCCAAAAATAAAATTAAACACCATTCGAAAAAAAAAATTATCTTTAACAACGTTTATATTTTACCAAAAGTATTAAAACCTTTTTCAAAAATTAACCAGATTGTGTATTTAAATATTTTGGATAGTATAAAAGGTATATATAGATAGATTAAAATTAAAATAATCTATCTATATTATGCATAATTAAATATTAAACATTTAAAGATAAACATTTTGATATATAATTTAATTTCTAAAAATTAAATATAGGTTTTTAATTTACGATAATAATATATGAATTTGTATTACCAGTTAACTGATTACTATTACGTTTATAAGAAATTAAGTAGATTGTCTGTGTACATATTTTGGATAGTGAAAAATGTTTATATCTGTTTGTTTTATAATTAAAATTAATAACATATGACATTTACTTTAACAAAATATATGTAAATGTAATATTGACAACTATATGTTATCGTTTAAAAAAATTAAAAAATATAAATCAATCTAAAACTATAATGATGATAATATATCAATATAGTTTTGCAAAAGACATTTTACGTAATGTTGCATCATTTTTATTAAAAATTAAACATTGAGTACAAAAGCCGATTACACAAATTCGTTCACATCTATGTATATTTAATTTTTTATCCGAGATGATTACAAAACGCTCACTGACTAAAAAAAGAACGGTGCAGATATGTTTTGTTTTATTTTGAATCTGGTAGTAATTCGACGACATTATTCAACATATCATACCAACAACAATTGACTTTCTACTTAATGTACATATTTTATTTATGTAAAACGATTAAAAGGTTTATAATTAAATTGACTTGAAATTAATTTAAATTATGAAAATGCTTCAATAACCAACTATTACTAACAATTATCATTGTATTCCATTTGTGTTCAAAAAATAATCATACATACTTCGAAACTACTAAAACAGCAATCAAATTCACTTTTGTAACATAACTATAATCATAATTTATAAATGGTTAAATTTAAAAAAATACAAATTTTTAGTGCTTGTAAACAATTATTATTGTGTTCCATTTGTGTCAAAAGAATAACCATTTATACTTCAAAACTACTAAAAAAGCACTCATATTCAGTTTTCTAACATAAGTGTTCCATTTGTGTCAAAACAATAACCATTCATAATTAAAAATTACTAAAACAGCACTAACATTCAGTTTTGTAACATAAGTGTTCCATTTGTGTAAAAAAAACAACCATTCATACTTCAAAACTACTCAAAAGGCACTCACATTCAGATTTGTAACATAACAAAATTCATACTTCTAAATTGCTTAATTGAAACTATTAACAAAAAACCAACTTTTGTCCAGCAAAAAACAACTTTCATACTTCCAAAGTAACAACTTTAACATAGCAGCATACTACCAAGTTTTGCTAACATATATCTTTCCAAACATCATTCACTTTGTCTTTTCTACCATAATAAGTTCTTACTTCTACACTAAGGATTTGAGAAGATCAACATACCTTCTTTTTCCATATATTTCACACGATAAGTTCCTCCATTTACCAATCCAAGCATGTTCATACATTTCTTCCATTCACAAATAGCAAATCTCACTTCGTTTCTTGACTTTTCGGATCTTAATCTTTGTGTTACAGGTTCTCCGTTTTCAAATCGGACCTTCAACTCAGTCACGTTGCTAAACTCTGCATCTCTACCAAAGTCTGATGAAAAACGCTGGAAAAAAAACTTTAATTAACATACGGATGTTAACGAAATATGACAATAATTTATAATTATGAATATAGTATGGTAATGAAACATTACAAAACGTTCAGTTATTATCTTCACAACTTCTGCTTTGGGCTTTTCAACATTTTCTTGAGCTTCATTATGACTTGGAAATTTAGCTAAATCCATTTTGTGAGCTCCAATTGATTTTTCATCAACTCTTTTCTGTTTTTTCAAGGGGTTCCCATTCTTGTATTCAGCTTCTCTTTTATCAACCCTTTTTTTCATCTATAATGATAAAGAAATTATGTAAATAATTCTTTCTTTTATAAATTATGCCATATTAATATATTTTCTTTCTAAATATACAAAATTTAAGTTTTACAAAAACATGTTTAAATAAATATATCTTTAAAATCTGTCATTGCATCATTTAAACAAAAACATTTATGGCTAAAAGGTTTCAATCGATTTGTAAACTGTAACCAATGATAATATTTATCTCTGAAATATACGAACTACTGTTTCGAGAAATAATATATAATCTTATATTACTTATAATAATATAAAATCAACCTAATAAACCTTAATAATCCTATACCTTATCATTAGACATGTTATGATTTAAATAATATATAATAAATTCATTACAAAATAGGTAATTTACCTCATTACTTGTAGTAATTTTCATAACACCAAAATAAGGAACATGAAATTCCTTCTCAATTTTGCAAAATAATTTCCTTGCTTCACACCACAACAAACCAAGGTCACCAGATTTAATTTTAATGCCCTTTGCTCTATACCTGTAGAAATACAAATAATAAATTCAAGAAATTAAATACTGCTAATAGTTATCATATATTTTTAAAGTATATACACTTTTAAAAATCTTACCCCAAATCATTTAATGCCAGAGCAACAGCACAAAAGTTAGGGATTCCACTTGTAATCACCTATATATTGCATTGGGTAAAATATTATAATACCTTGTAAAACATAAATAGAAATAAAATTATATTTATGTGCATATGATAAACCAAAGGGCATACATCATGTGTGTCAACAACCCCAGTAAAGTTATTTGGAAACGCCACAGCAGATGAAACTAATCTTTTCAACTCACTTCTACTTGTATCGGAAGAAACAGTATTTGTTGACATTATACTCTGTAATAGAAACAAATAATATATATTAAAAAAGTGTTTTACAAAATACACATTTATTGGTAATTTGAGCTGTTTATAGTTGTTCTTTTATAAATATTGGATTGGATGTCACCATTTATGTTATATTTGAAAAATGGTCAACTTCAGTTTGTCTTTCACAGTAAATTAATAACAAAAATACTATATAATATTTCTTTTAGGCTTGTAGATCAAAATATTTCATAAACATACCTTCACTTTATTTAACCACTTCTGTGTTAGCTGATTGAAATCATTGCAAACTTTTGTGCCATTCTCACTTTTCAGTGACTGCTGTGTAAACACATCACTTCCCTATTTAAAAAAAAAATATAATACATGTAATACACAGAATATACTTTTCATTTTACAATATGACATATTAACTGAAACTGTTATAATAATATGAACTTACCTTCAGATTCATTTGACTAACATCTGATCCACAAATAGTATCATCAATTACCTATAACAAAAGGCAAATACTTACAATCACATTTACTTTTTATTAAAATTATAAGAATAACTAACAATTTATTTATATTTAATAATAAAAGTAATTACCTCATTTTTCTCTTTTATGATAGGCTCTACTTCTAAACCAGTGTAAACAAAAAGACGAATATTGAATGCATCTTTCCCAATATGTTCAAAAGTTAACACATCGCCTATATGCAAACATAGATCTTTGAAGACATTATTCCATCCATAGGTAAAATAGAATCCTTTACTTTTCTTTTCTAAAACAACTTTCCATTCATTTTCACTCCCAAAATGCATTTTATAAACCATTTGTTTATCATCTTCTTCTTTCAAGTGATGTTTAACATAGTCAACTGGCAGTTTCTGAAATTTATAAAACAAACTATGTAAATATTAAATCTATACAATTGTAAGTACTTTAACAAATAAACAATCATAATTCATACCATTTTTTCTGTAGCTGCGGTAATCAACCAGTAATGAAAACGATCAGATACATCTTTCTCAGTTAAATGAATCAAGTTGAATGTACTCTTTGAAGTTAATTCAAATATCAAAAAATCGTGTTCTTCAATATTTAAATCATCTACAATTCTTTTCCACCCATTACATATGGTATATGTTTCACCTTCCTCAATGATTTCTGCATCCCATATCATATCATTCTTGCTTCTTAAGATAACAGAACCAATTGGGAAGTTTTCTTTCTTATATAATATGTCATAACAACTTGGAAGTTCCTACATATTGTTAAATAATGACGTTCAAATTATACATTTTCCCACAATAAGAAACTAAGAATTACAATAACATATTCTTATAGGTTATTTTCATACCTGTTTCCTGTAGTCATAGTGAATTATGAGTTTAACAAATGATTTCACCATAATTCTGTTTCTGTAAAAAAGTAACAGACCACCAAATTAGCAACTCACATCAATTCACCTTAAACAGATGTATAAATAATAGATCACATGTTTAACAAATCTAAATATGACCTCCATTCAACATTCATCAAATGTATAACACCAAAAACCTTTAACAAACCTATAACAAAACTAAATATGCCATAAATCTAACGTGCATTCAACTTAATGAAAATCAGGTTAAACCATAGGCGATGAAATTCCTAGAAGCGACCCTAGGCCGCCTTTCTCTCCTAGATAAATAAAGCAATGACAGTCAAATTGATATTACTTTGAAACTACAATAATTATTTCATGTAGCAGTTTAACTATTGTTTTCTGTTGGTGAAAGTTCAGGTTTTACAGTTTTACTATTGTTTTCTGATCATATGAGTAATTACTTCATGTTGCAGTTTCATGTTTTCATTTTTATTAACTATTGTTTTCTGATAATATGAGTAATTACTTCATCTTGCAGTTTCATGTTTTCATGTTTTATTATTGTCTTCTGATAACAAACCTATAACAAAACTAATTATGCCCTAAATTCATCAAATTTTTAACACCGAAAAGCTTTAACAAACCTGTAACAAAACTAATTATGCCCTAAATCTAACCTACATTCAACTTAACGAAAATCAGGTTAAACAAACACCTCAATCCTCAAACTTAGATCAAATCTTTAACAAAACTACATATGACCTCCATTCAACATTCATCAAATGTAATCCTCAAACGTAGATCAAATCTTTAACAAATCTACATATGACCTCCATTCAATATTCATCAAATGTATAACACCAAAAAGCTTATTATGCCCTAAATCTAACCTACATTCAACTTAACGAAAATCAGGTTAAACAAACACGTCAATCCTCAAACTTAGATCAAATCTTTAACAAATCTACATATGACCTCCATTCAACATTCATCAAATGTAATCCTCAAACGTAGATAAAATCTTTAACAAATCTACATATGACCTCCATTCAATATTCATCAAATGTATAACACCAAAAAGCTTAATCTACATATGACCTCCATTCAACATTCATCAAATGTAATCCTCAAACGTAGATCAAATCTTTAACAAATCTACATATGACCTCCAAAAAACATTCATCAAATGTATAACACCAAAAAGCTTTAACAAACCTATAACAAAACTAAATATGGCCTAAATCTAACCTACATTAAACTTAAAAATCTATTTTAAATATATTACAAATACATTCAACTTAACGAAAATCAGGTTAAACAAACACCTCAATCCTCAAAGTTAGATCAAATTCAACTTAACGAAAATCAGGTTAAACAAAGACCTCAATCCTCAAACTTAGATTAAATCAATATGCCCTAAATCTAACCTACATTAAACTTAATAAAAATCAGGTTAAACAAACACCTCAATCCTCAAACTTAGATTATATTAAATCAATATACCCTAAATCTAACCTACATTCAACTTATTGAAAATCAGGTTAAACAAACACCTCAATCAGGTTAACACAAACTATATTATAGATCTGAACGATTCAAGAAAACTTACAGAAGACTCAACCATATCAAACATAAATCTATTAACATATACATCAAACCTTGATTAAATTAAATATATAAATAACAAATCTTGAAATCAATATGCCCTAAATCTAACCTAATAAATAACAAAGCTTGAAGAAATAGAGATTGAAAACATATAAAACATAAATTAAATATCTATTTTAAATATATTATAGATCTGAACGATTGAAGAAAACTTACAGAAGCCTCAACAACGATTCAATAGTAGTATTGGAGATTCGATTATATAGTTCGGGTTCTATAAACAAAAACAAAAAACAACAAAAACATTAGGTAAAAAAAAAACGCCTAAATAACCAAACAATCGGATGACAACTTACATAAGATTGAAGAATGATTCGATTGTACGATTCGATGGGAGATTATCGATGGAAGATTATGATTATTGAGAGTGAAGGAAAATATTGAACGGAAATTGACAGGTGAGAGAGAGACGTAAACGTTGAAGAGTAGGTGTGAGGTGAGAGAGAGGCTTTTGATTATTGGAATGAGATTGGAAAAGGTATAATACGGGATTAGGGTTTCTGTATATTTTTTATATTTTTATGTATTATTAATTAAAACAAAAAACACAATAATTAAAAAACACTCAAAACATTCATTTACAATGCCATGTGGCACTAAAAAGGGGATATTGAAGGCACCATTCAATGACACGTCATCAACATGCTTTTCTTTTATATATATAGATAGATATGTATTTTACATAGCAAAATAGATGTGTCCTTTGAGGATGGTTTAACAAACGAGCTAAGTCAAACTATTACAAACTCGACTTCGACTTCATAATCATACGATACAATTTGGCTCGATTAGTAATCTCCAATCCAAGCCGGAAGTTATGGAGCTAGTATGTAAGTCTTAGGGATGATCAAGTGGTATCAGGTACTGGTACGGAATTTTTCGTAGCAAGTAATTATCGGTATACCAATTCGGTACCGACTTTATAGCATTTTCATAATGGTACCGATTTTAACTCAAATACCGGTACCATACCGTACCGAGCATTTTCGATAACAATACCCAATTTTGACAATTTTCAGTACCGGTACCAAGTTCATCCCTAGTAACTCTTATTTAACTTGAGCCAATTCGCCATTCTGTAAGTTGATTCGTTTCTAGAATTTCAATGATTTTGTATTTGTACTTTAGACGAGATCTTAATCTTGTTTAGAAATGCGGGTGACATTTACATAAATGGCATCTTCATTTTTCACCATTTACATAAATGGTATCTCCATGTTTTACTATTAACAAATGTCGTCTTCATTTTTCATCATTTACATAAATGACACTTTATTTTTTCACCTATCATACAAGCTTTTAACTTATGAAAATTGCAATTTTATTCCTACTGTTACTCCATTTTACAATCCCTCAAACTAGGGGTGTTCAGAATTCGATTCGGATTCGAAAAATTCGAAATTCGACTTAGTTCGATTCGATTACCAAGAATCCGCTTCGATTATTAAGAATTCAAATTCGAGTCTAGTAAATCGAATACCAATTTATGATTTTAAATTCGATTCGATTCGAAATTCGAATAAAAACTGTACATGTATATTTTTTAAATATATACACACACATACACATTATTATATACACAAATATACACATTGAAAAACATAACTTCTAAATTTCGGTAAAATCTAAGAATCCATAGTCTCTACAACTTTTACCATAACCATATTTTACATATTTACCTTATACATCATAAAACTTTACCAAAATATACTCTCTATTATTTTTACTATTCCCGTTTTTGACATATTGTTGTTTATCAATTTTGTAAATTTGTATTTTATATTTTAAACTAACGAGTTTATATTAGTTTTAAAACTAAAAGTAAAACAATTTATTATTTATGGTAATTTTGAACTAAATCGAATTTATTCGAATTCGATTCGAATTCGAGTTTCTTATTCGAATTGAATACGAATCGAATAAATTGAATTTTAAGCAAATACGAATCGAATACGAATTCAGGTAAAAATATTAAAAATTCGAATAATTCGAAAATTCGTTATTCGATTTGTTGAACACCCCTACCTCAAACGTTCATGGCATTTACATAAATGGTCCCTCCTTTTTCTATCGACTACAACCCTTCAACTCTTGAAAGTTGCATTTTTGATCCCTACACTATTAAAAACTATTTTTTATGTGCGTGTTGTTATCTGTATGTTGGTATAAATTTGAGTTGGTTTATGTTTTGACATAAATTTTCTTAGAAACAAACCAGGCCAAATATAATGCATTTTTGTGCTTATTTGATGTTCGTTTCTAGTTCTATGTTTAAACCTCACTGCAACGCAACATGGGTAAACTTTTAACCATTGATGTGAATATATCTATCAATTACACGTGCCAGTTTTTCCTTTATACATGTTTTATGAAGTTTTTGTATGTTTCTTATGTATAAGTCGGGTCACATATAATTACGTTATAATTGTACAATATAAATTCAATTACTTTACATTTTTATCTAACCGCAATGCTACTGGTTTAATTGGATACGTCAAAAGGTAATTTTTCATATGGTTAATGGATCACATAATGCTTTGACTAATAATATAATAATATAATGTACCCGTGCACTACTAATTAGAATCTCAAATACACAAAGAAAATCAAGAAAGACTATTTATTCAGCTGACTCATGAACGGGTTACGAGCGGCCTAGCTTCAGCTCAAACTCGACTAGAGTGTTGCACAAACTTTTAGGATATATTATTCAAATACATACGAAATCCAGATCATATAAAAAGATAATAGAAAACGTAAGTAAAAAATTACTCAACTTTAAACATAAGTTAAATCTATTACAGAATGTATTAGGTGTAACAAAAGCATTGCCTACTCTTCAAATCCAGCCCTTCTATATTCATGATTCATGAAGAGATTCTAAGCACAAAGTTCCATAAATTTATGGATATCTTTCAAGTGATAAATATATAAACATTATCTTGGTCCATGAAATGAGGGTGTGGGGAAGCCTCGTAGGGTTATATTAGGAATTTCGCCTCACTTCCCTTTTTTATCAAACAAATAAAATCAACAAACAACAAAACTTCATTTAATTCCAAGGTTTTTCCAAGTATCCTTGTGAATGTCTTGCCAACCAACATTCACGTTGAACCCATTTTTGTGATATGTGGGGTCCGGGTTTGGGCTTTGCACAACCCCACAATGTTCTTCTAGTTATGCATCACCCTTTGCGAAACCCTAGTTCCATTTGTTTTTTATGAAGAACATACACACATATTATATTATTTTTTTTAAACTAAAACTTTAGCTACACACATGAAATACTAAATTAAATCTTGCTTATTGCATTGTTTATATTTTTTATATTTAAATTGACCAAGAAAATGACATTAAATCCAAAGAATATTGATTTCATAACTTATATCCTTGTGAATCATGATATATTAGACAATGTCTTGCCATGTCTCAACTTTATGGTGAGTTGTATATGAACTTGGATTGACTTTGTTCGAACGATTTGATGTGGACCTTTAAAGAATCACAATGTAATAACAACGATCGTTGACTACACTACTTATTTAACTCGTGAATAATGAAGCACGACAAATCAAACAATGTGCTAAATACCAACAAACGTTGAAAGAATAGACGATGGCATTAAAGTAATCACAAGTATTGGTTACAAAATACTAGTTTTCTCGTGATACATACAACACGACAAATTTGTTCCCGAACAGACATTGACATTAAAGTAATCACAAGTATCGATTCACTGCATTTAGACTGGGAATCTGTTCGGCAAATTTGATATCAATATATTACCAACAAATGGTGATTTTATAACTTATTTCTTGTTGATTTTAGAGCACAATGAACTAGGAAATGTATCAACATATCCTAAAAAGATTTGATTTGGTGTATAATTTAGTTTTTTTCTTGTGATTTGTTGAAAATATCAGTTTAAGTCCTAAAACTTTTCATTTGCTTGTTAACCCATGTAATTTTCATTTCTTGCATTTCAGTGCATGTTTGGCTTTCCTTATTTACCCTCCTTATAACTTATAACTTTTTCAAAAAGTTAATAAGGAGAAAAAAAATGTTTGGGTAATGGTTTGAAAATGAGTTTTTGTGCCTTGAAAAGGAGATAAGTTATAAGTTACAAATTGTGACTTTTTGAGTAAGGAGATAAGAAGGTGAAAAGGAGATAAGTAGATAAGTTAGTTGGAGAACTAAACATGCCTTTAGTCTTCGACACTTAACTCCACCTTTCTCTATTGTATAATCAAATCATATGTCTCCTATGTGGGGGCAATGATATAATTATAAATATTAAATTCTTTAACTCTTCTTATATTAATTATTATCTCTCTAATTAATTAGTCAATAACATTTTATCCTACACATTATCAAAATTTGTCCTACAAATATCAAAATTCATCCTATATATATTGAAAATGATCATATGTTTATCCTACACATATCGAGATTATCATACGTTTATCATACACATATAAAAATTCATTCTACGCATATTCTGCACATATCGAAATTCTCTTTCACTTTAATTAGGTTTGCTTTGAAAGTATATAACTTGAAAATTAATTATGAGTTTCATTTATTTAACTAGTTTAGGGGATTACAAAAATTAATAATTTATTTAACATTAAATACAATTATTATATGGAAGATTCCTATTGGTTTTTGTTCTTTTTCTTCTTACATGTTAGTGCACGATGTCCCTAGGCTAGTATATTAGTTGTTTGGACGTAGTTCGGGGTGTTTGGAGGCGTTTATACGCGTTTTGGAGGTCACGGGATGCTGAAGGCGATTAGCATTATGTTGATAGCGATTGTGGGCCTACTCGCCATCAATTATACACAATTAGGCTGTTTATATAGGCGATTAGCCATAATCGCCTATGTTTACATGTCTTATGACTGCTGCTAATCGCCTATAGGGGCTGTTCGTACCCGGGTGGTATAAATACCCTCATACTCAACCCTAGACCTCAGTTATTGCCTCACACACCCTCCAAACACCCTCCCCTGGTCATAGAACGTCTGATTTGATCTCTGTAAACACTCGTGCTCTGTTTTGGTGATTAATAGATAATCTTTTGACCCGTGTGTGTGTTGTGATTACTCGTTTCATTGTTTCAATCTTCGTGTCTGTTGTTAGAACATTCTAGAGGGATTCCGCACCTCTAGGATAAAACCCGTGATTGTTGGAACACGCGTTCGACGGTCCTAACAAGTGGTATCAGAGCCGAGGCTCTTATCACGGGTGTTTTAATATAAAAAACGAGCAAAAACAGGTTGTTTTTGGTGTAAAGGTCTGGATTTTTAATCAAAAACCTGTTGTTAGTTTGAAACTTTGAGTTTTTATCAAAAACCCATATTTTTCAAAATCTTAGTGTGTGTTTACGGTTAAAAACGTGAGTTTTTGATCAGGTTTTGTTCTAAAACTATTTTGGTAACTTGTCTAATCATTTGGGATCAAAATACAATGTTTTAGATAAGATTTTGAAGCAAAATAGGTGATTTTTGAGCAAAAGTGCGGCTGCAGATTAGATCAGGCGATTAGCAGACAAACACATCAGGCGATTAGGGTTTATAGGCGAGTAGCACCTCACTCGCTAGTACTGTACTAGCGAGTAGCCATAATCGTGTATAAAAGTTTGTTCCTTTAAGCGATTAGGTGTTAATCGCCTGCTACTATACATGCGATTAGCCCTAATCACGTGACATACCCAATCGCCCTGAAAACTCCTAATCGCGTAACTATTCACTAGCAATTAGCCCTAATCACGTGTAAAAACCCCACAATCGCCTATACAACTAGCAATTAGCCTCATAATCGCCTAAAAGGTTCTGAAACATAAAAATTGACTAAGTATTGGACTTTTAACATACGTTAACATACCTTAACATATGGCGAACCCTTGGGGACATCTGAGTCAACCGAGAACTCAGTATAACCAGCAAATGAACAACCAAATGAACAATCAAGCAAACGTGCCCACGAACCCTTGGCAGTTTTCAGCTGAACGAACCGCGCAACGGATGCAACAAGCGCAAATGCAAGCGAATGTTGCCGGAATCAATCCGTGGGCGCTAGCTGCTCAACAGCAGGCAATGAATGCGAATCCTTGGGCACTCGCAGCTGCTGCTAACTCTCAGACAAACCATCTGTCGTCCGTTCTTATCAGTGACTTAGAGACGGGTAGTTCTAACCGAGCACCGAAATTGCAATATATGGCAGACTACCATGGATGGAAAGGCAGATTTCAGTCACACGTTGAGGGTATCGATGGCTTGGTATGGTCAGCTATCGAGAATGGGTACACAAGGCCGTTGGTTGAAAATTCTACTACTCCGATCTCAATAGAAGACATGACTGAAGATCAGAGGAAGAAGTATAATTACGAGAAGAAGGCGATGGCAGCGTTGAAGGAGGCACTTCCCAAAGACATCCTTCATCAGTTTGCGCAGTGTACTACGTCGCAGATGCTTTGGTTAGCGCTTGCTGAGCGTAATGAGGGGAATCAGAAGACACGGAAGGTGAAAGTGGATCAGTTGAAGAAGGAGTTTGAGAACTTCAATGCGATGGGAAATGAGTCGTTAAGAGATCTGACAGCTAGATATTATCATCTGATGTCCGAGATGTATCAGTACGGGGTTATCTACACTTCAGTAGAACTTGTGGAAAGATTTGCAGAGGCGCTCCCTTCACACTGGCATCAATGGCTGGACATTCAGAAGTCCAACAATGTTTATCAGACACTCACCATCAATGAGTTCGTGGCCGAGCTGGAGAACAAGGAGATCGAGGAGATCAGGAGAGCTAATAAGCCGCCCGTTGTTCAGAATCCCAGCATTTACTATGGGAATCCAGCTCAGGATATCAGTGTGGGTGGATCCAAACCTCAGACTGCGTTCATGGTCAATCCTGATCCAGTCTTTGCGTTTGACAACTATGGACCCCCATCTGATGTTCATCCACCTGTCTTTCCTTGGGGTCAAGGAAACTAGTATCCTTCTAATTTTAATAATACTAACCAATTTGGTGTTAATCCGTTTGCTCATCTTGCAGCACCAGCTCAGGCAACTTCCAACTTTGGTGGACCTTCTTCATCAGGGTTTGGTGGTGCTTCATCTGCTAACTTTGATGGATATGGAGGTGCTTCTACTTCAAATCAGGGTGCTTATCGGACCAATCCTGTTGCAGAACAGCTGAACACTTCGGACTTTGAGAAGGTGACAGTAGAGTTAGCCCAAGAACATATGGCTTTGCTGTCAACCTTGGTCAATTCCTATAGTGGATTAGTTGCGGGGCCGATCGAAAATCCTTATCTTACTCAAGAAGATTATGCCCAGATCGACAAGGATGACATGGACCTGATAGACATCCAGTGGCACTTCGCTAGTGTGGTGAGACGTGCAAAGGATTATATGGATAGAACTGGAAGGAGAGATGTGCTGATCAACAACAACACTAAGTTTGGGTTTGATAAAACGAAGGTCACCTGTTACAACTGTGGCAACAGAGGACACTTTGCCAGAGAATGTGATCGACCTAGACAACAGGGAAATCAGAATCCCTTCAACAACAACAGAGGCAATCAGAATTATCAGAGGCAGCAAACTCAGACACAACCGAACCAAAATGCTGAACGAGCTCTTGTCCCAGTCAATCATCAAAACCAGAGGCCTCAAGCAAACAACAATCAAGCCCTGGTAGTTCAAGAAGATGAAGTGTTCAACTGGAATCACCTCATCACTGGTGAACAAGCTCCTCAGGGTCGTGCAGCATGCTTTGCCCAAATTATGTCTGATACTCATGAAGAAGTTGAAGAGAGTCCAAGTCAGTCTGAAGCAGTTATTCCTGAAGTTGAAGCTTTGGATTGTGAGTCGGACTGTGATTCTGATGAAGGGGTGGATCTGGAGGATTTGTTAGCTGAAGCAGACGCCTTCTTTAGCAAAAGGTCAATACTTGTGGATGCTGACTGTACAAAGAACAACCTTGCTGATTTCTTCGGACCAGTGAAGACGGCTACTCATTATGCTTTGATGGCCCTTACAGAGTCGTCTAATTAGGTATGTTCTTCCTCCAATTCAAAATCTGAATGTGTTGATTGTGGTAAGCTTAAGTACAGAATTGATGTCTTAACAGACGAAAATCTGAACTTGAAAGCTGACTTAAGTCAATGCCAAGAGAGCAATGAGGTTTTGAGAGCTAATGAGAAAGCCCTCAAAATCACCATTGATACTCTTAAGAAAGACTCCATTGAGTGTGATCAGCTTAAACTCAAAATCAAAGAATTAACTGATGAGAATCTGAATTTAAAAGCTGATGTAGGTCCATTGCAAAGGTCAAATGATTCCTTAAAACAGAAAGAGAAAAATTTTCTTAATACTGTTGAAAATTATAAGAAGGATGTTTCTGAATTGTCTAAAACCCTAGCTAACAAGCAAATTGCTATCAATAATTATATAAATGAGGTTGAAGACACTAAGAAACATTTGGCCATTGTCAATTGTGACTATCAGAAGATCAAGAAGAAACTTGAGAGTTACCTGAACTGCAAGTATGTTCTTGATCATATCATCGAACACTCAGATAAGGTGTAACGACCCGATTTTTAAACCGAGTCATTACCGATTGGTAGTTAATTTCTTAACTAGTTTATAAATCTAATCCTTTCATTTTCTTTTAAAAGCCGATTATTATTTTATCTATTTCACAACACTTTCAAACTTCAAACATAATATATTATACATCATCAAACAAACTTTTAAACAACTTACTCGGCCAAGCCGAGCATACTCTGTTTCGAAAACATTAACTTTATTACATGACCACAACTTTATTTATCAACATTAAACTTCCTCCATGATTTCACTAACACCACAACTAAGCTCGGGTTCCATAGATACGCTAACTTCCTGAAATGTACGTTTAAAATACGTTAGTCGAAACTAGTGAGTGATGTCAAGACCTTAAACAATCATTTCGACTCATAAATCGTTCATGCATGCAATGATCCGGTTATTCTATTTCTCGAGTATAGATCGATTATGTATGGTCCCGTGGCCTCTAATCGGTCCGGGTCTATACTCTATGATACCGAATGGATCCACTCTACGTAGTTTCTATTTAACCGGTTTCTATTAATTCTATTATATCATAACTCGTGCATGTTTCATGAAAACGACACAAACATACATTCACCCCGGAAACATTAAAACGATTATGGGGTACATGCACTCACTTGTTGTTCTTCCACGTTGGTTCTAAGACGAAAAGCTTGCTCGGGAATTATGCGGATCACCTGTTTACACATATACGGTTAATATACACATATATATACGTATATATAGCTGACCATTACAGCTTAGGTTATAAATACGTATGTAAGCTGGCCATTACAGCTTGGCACTCGTGTTTCCTACTAGATTAAGATTAGAACCTTACCCGGATGCTTAATATAACCGGCCGGTACTCAACCGTAGCCGGATCTTGCTTCTAAAGGAAGGAGGTCTAAGCTTATAGTATAGTTTATAGTTTAAAGGGATGGTTGTTATTAGGTAAGGATGGTGCCGATTAGATTGAAAGGAAGGAGGTGTCTGGTTTGCATGTTTAGAAAAGGAAGAAGATAAGTATGGGTGAGTGGTTTTGGTAAAGGGTTCGATGGTTTTGAGAAGGGTTTTATAAAAGATTCTAAACTTACATCATATCCTAGTTTATAGGCTAATTAGGTGGAGCTTTAAGAGATTGTGTGGGATCCTTGATTGTACAGGTGTGTTGGATGAGGTGTTCAAATGGCGGCTCCCTCTCTTTCTTATATGGGCCGATTAGATTTCAAAAAGGTATCATGGGCTTGGATGGTGAAATACTAATCTTAGGGAAGTTTATAATTGGTAGTCTAGATAATATTCATCTTATTTCATAAGCCCATTAACCTAAAGCTTATGGGCCGATTATTATACAAGGAGGTGGTTAAACTTAGTTATAATCCATAGGCTTAATTGATAACTCCTTCTTTTGATCCAACTAGTTTTAGGCCCACTTATAAATAACCGGACCCCTTAATCGGCCCAACATATTTATCGGGTCTTTAAAAATGTACCGGCCCAATAATATTTATCTAACACACTATTTGGCCCAATATGTATATCGGGTTCCATAATATAGGCCCAATACTTAACTTAATCTTTTCGGGCCCAACAGTGGCCCATTACATGTTATCGGGTCCAATGGGCCTTTACGAGTTCTCTTAGTGGGCTATCATACGAGTTGGGCTTGAACTGGGCCTATGGTTATGATCCGGGTAAGGATATTGGGCTAGACCTTAAGGTGGCCCAATATTATTTATTTTATTTAATTATTATTTATTTTTCGTTGGTCGTTACATTCTCCCCCCCTAGGAAATTTCGTCCCCGAAATTGTTTTTATATTATACCTGATTTATAAAAAGATGGGGGTATTTAGCTCTCATCCTATCTTCACGTTCAAAGGTGAACTCTGGACCTCTTCTCGCATTCCACTTGACTTGTACTATTGGTATTTTTCCCCTCCTTAGTCTCCTTTCCTGTTGCGATACGATTTCTATAGGTTCTTCTGTGAATTGTAACTGGGGATTTACCTGGACATCGTCTAAGGGAATGATAGCTTGTGTGTCTATTACACATTTTCGGAGGTTAGATATATGGAAAACATCGTGAATCCCATTTAATTCTGGAGGTAAGTCTAGACGATAGGCTACTGGTCCAATTCTTTCCATCACTTGATACGGACCTATATATCGTGGATTAAGCTTTCCCCGTTTTTGGAATCTGATAACACCTTTCCACGGGGCTACTTTTAAAAGGATGTAGTCTCCTATCTGGAATTCTAATGGCTTTCGTCTATTATCTGCGTAACTTTTCTGTCGACTTCTAGCTTCCTCCAGTTTCTTCCTGATTTGAACTATTTTGTCTGTGGTTTCTTGGATGATTTGTGGGCCCGTCAGTTGGGTTTCTCCGATCTCATTCCAGCATACCGGAGATCTACATTTTCTACCATATAATGCTTCGAAGGGTGCAGCTTTGATGGAAGCATGGTAACTATTATTGTATGAAAATTCGATCAATGGTAGATGTACATCCCAACTTCCCTTAAATTCCAGGATACAAGCTCTCAGCATATCCTCCAGCGTTTGAATCGTCCTCTCACTTTGTCCGTCTGTTTGTGGGTGGTAGGCAGTACTAAGCCTAATTTGAGATCCTAAGGCATCTTGGAATTTTTCCCAGAATCTAGAAGTGAAACGACCATCTCGATCTGAGATTATAGAAAGGGGAATTCCATGCCTTGTTACTATCTCTCTCACATAAATTTTTGCTAATTTTTCTACTCCAAAATTTTCTTGTATGGGTAGAAAGTGAGCTGATTTGGTTAGTCTATCTACTATCACCCAAATGGCATCATTACCTTTTGTAGATCTTGGTAACTTGGTTACAAGATCCATGGTAAGTTGGTCCCATTTCCAAACGGGAATTTCGGGTTGAACTAATAACCCGCTAGGTTTTTGGTGTTCTGCCTTGACTTTGGTACAGGTTATACATTTGGCTACAAATTCCCCAATATTTCTTTTCATACTCGGCCACCAAAAATTCTTCCTAAGATCTCTATACATCTTGTGATTACCAGGGTGGATGGAATACTTTGAATGATGAGTTTCCTTTAATATAACTTCTCTTTGATCACCATGTCGAGGTATCCATATACGGGAATCATATCTTAAGATGCCGTCTGCACCTTCTACTAATCTTTCTCCTTCTCCATTCAGTTCCTCTTGTTTTCTTAAAGTAGGTTCTAAAGCTTTCCTTTGATAATTTCTTAATTGATTTAGAAATTCGTTTATCAAGGTGATTCTAAAAGCCTTAGCTCCTAAAGGTCTTTCTTTCCGACTTAAAGCGTCTGCTACAATATTCGCTTTTCCTGGATGATATCTTATATCACATTCGTAATCGCTTAAAACTTCTATCCATCTTCTTTGTCGCATGTTTAAAAGTTTTTGATCAAAAATGTGCTGAAGGCCTTTATGATCAGTATATACTGTACATTTTGTACCGTATAAATAATGTCTCCAAATTTTTAAAGCGAATATTATTGCCCCTAATTCTAGATCATGGGTAACATAATTTTGTTCGTGTTTCTTCAATTGCCTTGAGGCATACGCTATCACCTGATCTTCTTGCATTAGAACACATCCCAATCCCTGTTGGGAAGCGTCACAATACACAGTAAATATCTTTCCTTCTTCCGGTAAAACTAACACCGGGGCTTCACATAATTTTTCCTTTAAGCTCTGAAAGGCTTGTTCTTGTTTTTCTCCCCATTTAAACTTGGAAGCTTTCTTGGTTAAAGCGGTAAGGGGTAGGGCTAATCTAGCAAAGTTCTTAATAAATCTTCGGTAATACCCTGCTAACCCTAAAAATTGCCGGATTTCAGTAGGATTTCTAGGTGTTCCCCAATTTTGAATGGCTTCCACTTTGGTAGGATCTACTTGTATTCCTTCCTCATTAATCACATGTCCTAGAAATTTGATTTCCTTTACCCAAAACTCACACTTGGAGAATTTTGCATACAACTTTTCTTTCCTAAGAGTTTCTAGAATTTCTCTTAGATGTTGTTGGTGTTCTTTCTCAGTCTTAGAATAAATTAAAATGTCATCTAAAAAGACGATCACAAACTTATCTAAGTAGGGTCTGCAAATTCTATTCATCAGGTCCATAAATACTGCAGGGGCATTTGTTAGTCCAAAAGGCATGACTAAAAATTCATAATGACCATATCGAGTTCGAAAAGCAGTCTTAAAAACGTCCTCATCTTTTATTCTTAACTGATGATAACCTGATCTAAGATCAATCTTAGAAAAGTATTTTGCACCTTGTAACTGATCAAAAAGGTCGTCAATTCTAGGTAACGGGTATTTGTTCTTAATGGTTAGCTTATTAAGCTCTCTATAGTCAATGCACATTCTCATGGTTCCGTCCTTTTTCTTTACAAAAAGTACTGGCGCTCCCCAAGGGGAGGTACTAGGCCTAATGAATCCCCGTTCTATGAGTTCTTCTAATTGTTTTGTAAGTTCTCTCATTTCGTTGAAAGCTAACCTATATGGGGCTCGAGCTATTGGCGCGGCTCCAGGAATTAGGTCAATTGAAAATTCTACTTGACGAGGTGGAGGTAATCCAGGTAATTCATTAGGGAAGACATCTTTGAATTCGGATATTATTTTAATTGTATCCATTTCTTTCCCTTTTTCCTTGTTTTCAAGATTCACATGTATCAGGAAGAGTTGATGCCCCTTTTTCCAGAATTTCATCATTTTCATGCTAGAGATTAGGTTCAGGTTTCCTTTTGGTTTCTCCCCGTATACGATCAAGGTTTCTTGATTCAATACTGGTATTTTGACTATCTTTTCTTTACAAATTATTTCGACTTGGTTAGCAGCTAGCCAATCCATTCCAATAACAACGTCAAATTCCCCTAGGCTCATAGGAATGAGATTTATTAAAAATTCTTGATTTTCTATAGTCAACGTTAAATTTTTAAAAACTTCCGAAGCTTTTAAAATTTTACCGTCAGCTATTTCGATGTCGTATGTCTTATTCATGGGTTCTGGGAGTATTTCCATCTTTTCAATAAAGGTTTTTGAAACGAAGCTAAGGTTGGCTCCAGTATCAAATAAAACGTATGCGGGTAATTGATTAACATAGAACGTACCCGTAACCAGATCGGGTTCATCCCTGGCTTCTTCTGCGTTAATTGCGAACGCCCTGCCTCTTCCTTGTTCAACCTTGGACGGAGTTTTGAGTTTAGGACAGTCGGCTTTATAATGGCCTGGTTCTTTACATTCATAACAGATTCTGGGACGGTCTGGGTTAAACCTGCAATCTTTCGCCACATGTCCTACTTTCTTGCAGTTCTGGCAATGGGGTCCTTTGCAGTTGCCGAGATGAAATCGGCCACATCTATCACACCTTCTTCGACATTCACCTGAGTGGTAGTACTTGCATTTGGAACAGTACGGGCTATTTCCTCGGTAAGGTCGCTTTTCGGGGTTTCCCTGATCTCCTGGGTTTTCTTGGCTTTTACCAGAAGTATTAAAGTTGGTGGTCCTAAAGGTTTCATTCCACCCTCTTTTGCTACCTACGGGTACTCTCTCCCGTTCTTTATGCCTTACAATGTCGTCGGTTAAACTTAAGGCGAGTTCACAAGCAGTGTCAAATTTTGCTGGTCTTGCCCCTCTAACTATTCCCTGAATTTGGGGGTTTAATCCCCAGATAAATCTCCTAATTCGTTTAGGTTCAGGGGTTACTTGGTGGGGTACTAAACGGGCAAGTTGGTTGAAGCGGTTTATATAGCCTATACAGTCTAGGCCTTTCATCTCCAACCCTAGGAATTCCATTTCTATTTTCTCAATCTCATTCATGGGGCAGTATTTTTCGGTAATAAGTGTTCGAAATTCTAACCATGACATGGTAGTGACCACATCCCTACCTCTTATCTGTCTTATCATGTTCCACCAGTTTAAAGCTTCCGCTTTCAACGAGTGGGTTACAAATTTTACTTGGTCTCGGGGAGCACAGTTACTAATTTCAAGTATAGATTCCATCTCTTCTAACCAGCGGGTTGCTCCAGCAGTACCCGTACTACCATCAAAAGATTCTGGTCTACAGGCCATAAAGGTTTTGTAATCACAGTATCGGGGCCTCATAGTGTTATCATCTAAATTAACTACAACTTCCTCATGATTCTTATCTACCGTTTTGGAACCGGATGGTTTTTCTAACATGGTCATAATGGTTGGAATCGAGTCCAGAAGACTTTCTAAGACTAGTTTCCTCATTTTTTCCTCTAATTCGTTTATTTCGTTTGGTATGGGAATTTCTTCTTCTACCGGTTCTTCAACGGTTTCAGTTGGTTTAGATGTAGAGGCTTTATTTTTCTTGGTAGGTTCCATTTCTAGCTCCTTTCCCGTATTCCTTTCTGAACGTCTCGGCATTTTCTATATTTAAAAATTATGTATTTTGGTTAGTAGTAATTTATTTTATGTCTTTTATCATTCAACAACTTAATTTAACACTTTAACCAAACATCTAGATTTATATTTATATTGAAAATTTCTAGATGTCTAATACATAGATTAATATTACACATTCTTCATACTACCATACCAACTATTATCACATCAAATACTACTACTACACATACCAATTAAGTTCACATACTACCACAATTATTTTACATACACATAATACTACCACCACCTTTCTTCACAACCCAACCACTAGCCTACCCCTTCAACCATGCGCCAACTTCTTCACAACATTAGAGGATATTTCGAATCCTCAAAGATTTGTCGAGCTTGATATCCAAACCTCCTCACCAACTTTTTCAATTCCTCCAACATATTACGAGCTTGGTCACGTTCGGACTTCATACGGTAATAACTCTCAGTCAATTCCAAGTAATCCTTACGGCTCACATACTCCGAATGTTGCAAAGTTTCGTTTGCCCGGGTGATCATGGTCGCCTCATGATATGGGTCAATCACCGGGGTCATAGTGGGTATGGTCGAAGGAGTCGGGTAGGCCATGGTATAAGGATTATAACTAGACTCTTCTATCGAGAGGTTGCTAGAGGTTCCATAGTATTCACTTGGTGATGGGTTCGGGTAAAAGTAGTGGGGTACCGGATCAACTTGCGGGTAATGTTGGACAGACTCGGCGGGTGTGTACACGGGTTCGGGCAAAGGGCCGATCACTCCCATGTTTTCCAAATTCAAATCCCACCCATTTTCGGACCAAACTAAACCCGGTATTTCGGCCAACAAGTCTTGCGTACTCGGGAATTCTTGCGACTCGTTGTCCATCACTTCCTCTTGATTTGGTATCTCTCCGTCTTCAATTTCCATCGACACTTCGGCTTGTTCTCCGTTGCTTGACATTCTATTACACGTATACATATCAATCAAATTTCAAGTTAGTTTCTATACAAATTCCACTACCGTCCGAACCCGAGCTCTGATACCAACCTGTAACGACCCGATTTTTAAACCGAGTCATTACCGATTGGTAGTTAATTTCTTAACTAGTTTATAAATCTAATCCTTTCATTTTCTTTTAAAAGCCGATTATTATTTTATCTATTTCACAACACTTTCAAACTTCAAACATAATATATTATACATCATCAAACAAACTTTTAAACAACTTACTCGGCCAAGCCGAGCATACTCTGTTTCGAAAACATTAACTTTATTACATGACCACAACTTTATTTATCAACATTAAACTTCCTCCATGATTTCACTAACACCACAACTAAGCTCGGGTTCCATAGATACGCTAACTTCCTGAAATGTACGTTTAAAATACGTTAGTCGAAACTAGTGAGTGATGTCAAGACCTTAAACAATCATTTCGACTCATAAATCGTTCATGCATGCAATGATCCGGTTATTCTATTTCTCGAGTATAGATCGATTATGTATGGTCCCGTGGCCTCTAATCGGTCCGGGTCTATACTCTATGATACCGAATGGATCCACTCTACGTAGTTTCTATTTAACCGGTTTCTATTAATTCTATTATATCATAACTCGTGCATGTTTCATGAAAACGACACAAACATACATTCACCCCGGAAACATTAAAACGATTATGGGGTACATGCACTCACTTGTTGTTCTTCCACGTTGGTTCTAAGACGAAAAGCTTGCTCGGGAATTATGCGGATCACCTGTTTACACATATACGGTTAATATACACATATATATACGTATATATAGCTGACCATTACAGCTTAGGTTATAAATACGTATGTAAGCTGGCCATTACAGCTTGGCACTCGTGTTTCCTACTAGATTAAGATTAGAACCTTACCCGGATGCTTAATATAACCGGCCGGTACTCAACCGTAGCCGGATCTTGCTTCTAAAGGAAGGAGGTCTAAGCTTATAGTATAGTTTATAGTTTAAAGGGATGGTTGTTATTAGGTAAGGAGGGTGCCGATTAGATTGAAAGGAAGGAGGTGTCTGGTTTGCATGTTTAGAAAAGGAAGAAGATAAGTATGGGTGAGTGGTTTTGGTAAAGGGTTCGATGGTTTTGAGAAGGGTTTTATAAAAGATTCTAAACTTACATCATATCCTAGTTTATAGGCTAATTAGGTGGAGCTTTAAGAGATTGTGTGGGATCCTTGATTGTACAGGTGTGTTGGATGAGGTGTTCAAATGGCGGCTCCCTCTCTTTCTTATATGGGCCGATTAGATTTCAAAAAGGTATCATGGGCTTGGATGGTGAAATACTAATCTTAGGGAAGTTTATAATTGGTAGTCTAGATAATATTCATCTTATTTCATAAGCCCATTAACCTAAAGCTTATGGGCCGATTATTATACAAGGAGGTGGTTAAACTTAGTTATAATCCATAGGCTTAATTGATAACTCCTTCTTTTGATCCAACTAGTTTTAGGCCCACTTATAAATAACCGGACCCCTTAATCGGCCCAACATATTTATCGGGTCTTTAAAAATGTACCGGCCCAATAATATTTATCTAACACACTATTTGGCCCAATATGTATATCGGGTTCCATAATATAGGCCCAATACTTAACTTAATCTTTTCGGGCCCAACAGTGGCCCATTACATGTTATCGGGTCCAATGGGCCTTTACGAGTTCTCTTAGTGGGCTATCATACGAGTTGGGCTTGAACTGGGCCTATGGTTATGATCCGGGTAAGGATATTGGGCTAGACCTTAAGGTGGCCCAATATTATTTATTTTATTTAATTATTATTTATTTTTCGTTGGTCGTTACATAAGGAGGGCAATTCCACCAGTCCCAAATATGCTCAGTGTCCTCCTCCGGTGAGATTCGAACATCATCACAATGATATCTTACCGAAGGAAGAGTTTATGGACTTGGCAGCAGAAGCAGCTAAAGCTGCAGAAGCGCCTAAAGTGATGGAAGCAGTTAAACCTGCCAAAGTCACTAAGGCTGCTCCTCCTGCGCCTAAAGTGACAGAAGCACCTAAACCTGCTGAAGTTACTAAGGCTGCACCCACTGCTGTTGCTGCCAAATCTGGTGAGAATGCAGATGATGCTAGTGTCTGCGAGACAGACTGTTCTGAAGACGAGCTTGATGAACCAGAGAGGTATGCACCGGTGAAGGATACGGATATTCCTGTCCAAAATCACATTCTGTGTGAGCCTGAACCGAAAGTGCAAGCCCCTGCTGGTAAAACAATCAAAGTGTTCTATCAATTGAAAGGGTCTGATAAAATCTATGCTGATGAGGAGTTTCCTTATAAGCACCTGGCACCTGGTCTTGTTGGTAAAATCTGGCAAGAGTTTACCATTACAATTGAGAAAGAACAATGGGGACATGGGAAAAAGGGTCAGGGTAATCAGTCCAAAAGAAACAAAAGTAAAAATCAAAAGAAGAACACTTTGAACCCTAAAGATCTAGCTCAGGAGAGTTCTCCCAAGAAACATGTTACTCAGTTTGTTGGATCTTCAGGCAATGAATTTGATAATTATCCTAAGACAGACTGGCAGAAAGAATGTCTTAAGGATTTAAAACATAAAAACACTTTTGCAAGTCGGAATACATAGCTGCGTCCAGCTGTTGCTCCCAGGTTTTATGGATACAACAACAAATGAGAGACTACGGTTTGAAATTTCTAAACACTCCTATTTACTGTGATAATGAATCTGCTATAGCGCTTGCTAAAGACGCGGTAAACCATTCCACGGCGAAACATATCTATGTTCGGTATCATTTCATACGCGACTGCTATGAAAAGAAACTGATAGATATGATTAAAATCCACACGGATTACCAACGTGCAGATTTATACACCAAAGCTTTTGATAAACCTCGTTTCGAGTATCTTTTGGTTTTAAATGGCATTAAAGAAAAGCAGGATTAGATCCTAATTGGCAATCGTTTTTGTAAATATTTTCTTCAAAAACAGAAAAATCCAAAAATATTGTCGTTTTGCAATTTTTTAGATTTTTAGGGGGAGAAAATTCAGAAAAATACAAAAACATCAGAAAATGCAAAAATCAAAAAAAAATGAGAAAATTCAAAAATTCAAAAAAAAATGAAAAAAATGAGTTTCTTTGGTGGAAATAGGGAAGATGATATTAACCAATCAGTCGGACTGTCTGGACCTTTATCATTTTAAAAATATTGGATCTGATAAGTAGCCTCTACAATGATGTGTTGGTAGGCTCGAAATCATTTCCAAGCTCGGCACGGTGATATAAACCTAAATCAACTGAGGATTGTGTGGATTAACGCCGCGTTGGCATATGGTCTAAAAGCCTTAAATCTTGTTGATAGAATGCCAAAATCCGAGGTTTCTGGTCTTTAAGAGGTTGGTACATCCGGGGTGAACTGGACGTCTCTCAGAATAAAATGGGGTGGCATAAGTGACGTACGTTGGGTTAGCAGCCTACAACTGAGACACCTCTTTGCCATACTCAGTAAAAGAAAAGAAAAAAAAAATAGAATAAATTCTGATAAGGAGACGTCTGGGAATCCTATAAGAGCAAAAAGATCATGTATGCCAAAACCCTATTCTCAAAGAGAATCGCTCTAAGGTATCAAATCATATACCTAAAGCATCGTACCGTGAAAAATAAAAAATGTATGGTATTTGACTTGAACCCTGGTCTGGATCTCACTGGTCTATTTGCTGTAGCGTTCTTGCAGACCTGATCACCACTGAGTCCATTCCTTGTAAATACGGATGACAACAGCTTATTCACCGGTTACGAGGAAGCTTTGTGCATGCCTTGATGCGGGAATATGTCGCGTGTGCGGGGAACACCTTTAATTAGCTTTAATATTACCTTAACGTATCTAAAGTGCCTAGCGATAAAACTTGATTTTGAGTTTAGGTGGACAACAATACTGACAGTTGTTGTATGATGCTTATTGGTAATTTTAATAAAAAACTGAAAGTATAAGGGTTCTAGTATAGTCCGTACACTGATATGATTCCCTAACTATCGAAACTCGCAAAAATATGATAGTGTACAGTTAGTTGTTTTCGCGTTTTCGCTTATTTTCTATTTAAATTTTAGTAGAGTAGCTATTCTTGATTGCCGATGATGGAAATCTAATCCATTGTAATCTTACTTCTTCAAGAATAAAACGCCGAAAAATAAAAACGACAACTAATTGAAAATTGTGTTTTTACCGGGTCAAAACCGTATGTTTTACCGAGTACAAGGGTGGAAAATGAAACATTTTCAAGTTTTTGAGTCATCATCTGAGTCGCGTGTGAAATCGGGTTGAAAAACGCATGTTTTGAACCTTAACGGGTCAAAAATGCAAGCTTTGGTGCTGCAGGGGCAATTTGGTAATTTGTGTGAAAATTATAAGCAATTGTGTCCCAATCGCCTTGGTCTGTTGACGATTAGCCCTAATCGTGTATAATCTATAGCGATTAAGCCCTACTCGTGCCTCTCTATAGGCGATTAGCTATGATTGCTTATAAGTGAGATCAAGTTACCTACTCGTGTGGGAGTATTGACGATTAGCCCAAATCGTGTGTGAACCTTAAGCGATTGACCCTACTCGCTACTACTGTAGCAAACGAGTAGCCCTTACTCGTCCAAGGCTCCACGCGATTACGCTAGAGTATAAAAGGGAGACTTGGTTCTTTTTGTCTTCATTCCTTCAAAACTAGGGGTGTGAATTTCCGACACGACCCGAAAACACGACCTGAACCTAACACGAAATTAGCGGGTTTAGGTTTAGTCTAAATGGGTTCGGGTCAGGTTCGGGTTGAACCCACGAACCCGTTTAACTTTTCGGGTCGGGTTCGGGTCAACCCGGGCGGGTTGGCGGGTTGACCCGTTTAACCTATTTATACTATATATTGTTTTTTTATAATATGTTTTATGTTATAAATTAAATTGGTTAGGTATTTTATGCTACATTTATAACTTAAAATAGAAATTGGTATGAGATTTTATAAATAAAACATTAATGTTTTATATATATTTGTGTTTTTTGTAGTAAAATTTTAATTTTAATACATTAGTTTGCGAAAAAATAAAAAAAATCAGGTTCAACGGGTCGGGTTCGGGTCAACCCATGAATATTCGGGTCGGGTTCGGGTTCATATGTATGTCACAATTTTCGGGTTCGGGTTCGGGTTCATGTAAAAATTTCGGGTTCGGGTCGGGTTGGACCCACCAACCCGCGAACCCGACTCGTTAAGCACCCCTATTCAAAACCAAGTACTGTACATCATTTTTCCCTCTCAACCGGTCCTTAGCGAACCTCTGCCAAAATTTTCTTTGATTCCTAATACTTGTTCCTCACTAAAAAGGTAATAAACCCTCAAAATTTTAGATCCTAACAATGTGTTTTCAGGGGTTAAATCTGTATTTAGAGAGACGAAAACCTAGTTTTCTTTTCTTTGATCGATATGCCTTTAAAACAAGTTATTGATACAGATTCTTGGTTGGGGTTTGTTAATCGGGGGTTGGGGGTTCTCTTGGTAACAAAATCTATGTCTAAAACAACGCAGATCAAAAAACCCCAATTTTGAACTCAAGAACCCTAATTTTTAAAAACCGGCGATTAGCAATTGAAATAAGCTTGAAACTGAAATTAACCTTAGGGTTTTTCTTTTCGGCATGTTTAGGTTAAAATGCAGCCAAAATCCCAACCCAAAACGACCCATTACAAAATTTTGGAAACTTTGGTTGAAACTTGGACTGACATGCGATTAGGGACCCTAATCGCATGCACAGTCACACGATTATGGCTCCATCTCTGCTAATCGCATTCAGATGCTAGCGAGTAGGTCCCTAATTGTGCTCAAGGTATGCGATTAGCATAGCTAATCGCCTGAAACCCTCTGTTGACCAAAATTTGTCAAACTTTTGTCCGTTTTTGTCTGGTTTATCATATCTTGACCTGTCTTGATGATATTGTCGTGTGTTTTGCCTTATAGAAATATGCAGTACGGTACGTCGGAGAAGCACAACTGTTTAGCATTTCTTGGACCAGTGACGAAGCCAGAATGCAAGCTGTTCGAAGGGATCATCGAGTTCTTGAAGCGCTCGAAGATCAAGTATGCTATCTCCACTGAATATGCGTCCTACAAGGACATCATTCGGGAATTCTATCCGAATGCAAAGGTCGACAACAGCACAGTTCCAGCAAGTATTAAAAGTGTTGTGCAGCGAAAGGACGTTGTTATCACAGAAGACTTGATTCGTGAGATTCTGAGATTTGAAGATGACAAAGACGATCCGATTGTGTTCGATACTATTTTGATTCGTGGTGGATTTCTCAGAATGAAGTATGCAGATGACGTACGTGCACAGAAGATGTTGCAGAAGGGTTGCTTACCCCCAGAGCTGAAATATTTAACGCACGTTGTGCTAAAGTGCATCGGCCCTCGCAAAGGTACTTTTGATGCGATCCGGGACACTTTAGCATCAGCGATTGTCGCGTTAACGTTGAACAAGCCGTTCAACTTTTCTGGTATGATTATGCATCATCTCAAGGAAGTGATTGTGCAGAAACCGACAAAGAACTCTTTCATTGTCTATCCTAGGTTTCTGCAAATGATCCTTGACAACCAGATTCCTAATATGGTGAAAAAGGTTGATAAGTTGCTCAAGATTAAGAAAATTGATGAAATTGAGCTGAAAAGAATGCTGCAATATAAGAAAAGGCCGAAGGCAGAACATCCACCAAGTCGGCGATTGTATGCATTTCTTGCGAAGGAAAACCATGAGGCACCACCTGGGAATAGGTGGAGACACGACGACAGTGATTCTGAAGACGATATTCATGTTCATAGACAGGTATTTAAAGATGATGATATTATTGGCAGACCCACTGCAGAATTGGGAGCCAATGAACCGGGCAATACGGGGGATGCTGAGCATAGATGCGATGATGACATGTTTGATTCTGCGTCTCTGGATGTCGATGCACCATCCAGCTCAGGTAGGGGAAAAGAAAAGTTGGATGAAGGCCCGGTTAATATTGAAGACGTTGATGATGAAGATGACGACTCAGAGGCGACTGAAGATGATTCGCCTGATGTGCTTAGTTTGGAAGAGGATAGGGCTCGCACAGCCGAGGCGAGAGATCTTGCGAGGGATCCCACTTTCACACCAGGAGGTGAGGATCTTATTGCAGATATCGATGCTGACCTTAGCACGCCTCCTCCTCATAAGAGACAGAAAACCAAGGCAGCAAAGGTTGGTAGGGGTCAGAAAAGGATGTCAAAGAATGTAGTTGCGCCCGAGAAGACTCCTAAGAGATTAAGGGGAAGACGTGCAGCTTTGAATCTTCCCGATACTTTTGGCTCTCCAATTTCTTCTACCACACCAGCAACAACAACAGCAGCAACAACAACAACAACAACAGCAGCAACAACAACAGCAGCAGAAACAACAACATCAGCTACTTCTTCAGTTCCATTATCTTCCAGTGCAGCTGTGCCTGCGGGTATTACTATGTCTATGCCTTCTTCGGTAGTCTTCACTGAGCAACTCTCAGCTACCGTTGAAGCGACAGGTTCGCAGTTGGTCTCGAATCCGGTTGGTGATCATATTCGGAGACTGAAGGAAGCAGCAAGAACCACAGCAGCTAAACCTTCAGGCCAATCTTCTTCCTCAACTCCAGCTTCCAATGAACAACTCCAGCGTAATGTCAGCGAACTAATAGCTTTAGTTGCTGCACAGTCGCGGGAAATAGCTAAGTTAAGAAACAAGAACGCCCAGATCGAAGAAAATGAAACGGCGATGCTTGAGTTGATTGGCGAGACTATCACTGCTAATACAGATCTGAGAGCTACTGTCGACGCACTTACCTTGTCTAATCAGCAGATTCTAGAGTCGAACAGGCAGCTTATGGAATCACACCAGTAGTTAATACAGTCGAACCAAAGTGCCTTGGCGAGACTAACTGGTATTGAAGGAAAGTACAATGACCTCCAGCTCGCGAATGTGAGCAATGAGCGCAGAATCACCAAGTACAGGAAACAAAATACAAGATTGAGGGCTAGGTTGGATGAGTTGTCTGGAACTCAGCCTAGACTCACTGGTGGTTCAGAGGCTGGAGCGAGTACGGCTGGTGGTGATGATGAGGATAGTGAAGAAGAGGATGATGATGATGATGATGATGATGAGGATGATGATGAGTCTGATGGTGATGATGAGGGTGATGGTAAATGTGATGGTGGTGATCCTGGAGCCACAGGCGGTGGCGGATCATTGGGTGGTTCGGCAGAAAGACGGACAAAGAAGCGTCATGACCGCCGAGGCGATGATCCCGAAGCAGGTTCTTCTGCTCAGGGGGAGCCAACACCCAAGATGAGCAAGATTCAAGAACTTCGCGAGCAATTGAAGAAGAAAGCAATAGTTCAGGTTGAATATGTTGAGCCTCTAAACTGTTATTTTGCGTATGATGATGAGGGCAACTTGCTCCCACCACCTGCCATGCCCGAGTATGATCTGGAGGAAGGCGAGATACCACCAGAGATGACACCAGAGGACATAGCAAAAGTTTATGGCTTTACACCTGGAGAATCTTCCAGTGTGAGCCAAAGTGTCCCTCCTGAGTTGCATCCTGAAAATAATGAGGTGGATCTTGAAGATGGAACCAGCGTCCCAACTCCTGAGTATGTGGTAAATGAGTCGGGCGCTGGAATTCCAAACATAGACGAGGAGATGGTACGAGAGGCTGAGGAAAAGTTAAAGACTGACTCTGCTGAAGTTCCTGATGAAGTTAAGATTCGACAGGACAAAATCAGAGAGCGCTATCCCAAATGGTTTAAACCTGAAGAGAAGAAAAAGCCGGTTGAGCGCGCCTCTGTCTTCAAGAAACGATTGACGAAGATGTCTGGAAACGTGATAAGCTGGGCGTATATCAGTCACACGAAGATGCTGGGGATAAAATGGCAAGAAGGTGTACTGTACTTCAGGGAATATAAAGACATTCTCAGCCTGCCGTTCTGGTATATTCGTGATCTTATTCGTCTTGATTATCCGTTATACAAAGAGAAAGCTCCACCACTTTCGGGTTTTTACACTAAGCTGAAAAGAGAAAGCATAGAGGGATGGAAAGAACTCGTGCCTCAGTATCCCAGATCATACCAGACAGACAAGATTCATCCCTTCACATTGAAGCCAATCTGGGAGCACAAAGTCAAGCCACCGAAATGCGTTTCAAGGATTCCTATTGTCCCAGTTGAACAAGACTTTACCTCGAAGATGTATTATTGGCACTATGATGCAGCAACTACTGAAGCGGTAATCGTCTTGGGCAACAGTCCGAATCCATGCAGGAAGATAAGGATTTGGGATCCTATGTGGCTGATTAATTGCTCAGAGAAAGATGTGGAGATGTTGTATCAGCACCCAATCATGCATCTACCTGTTGAAGCCGATCAAGCTATGAAGTTTCAGAGAGTGATCCGGTTTTGCTATGCTAACAAGGTTCATGCAGGATGCGACTGGTCGAGGATCACTAGGGTGAGAACAACATCAAGCTGAAGACAAAGATAGAAGATGCTGCGTGTCATTTTTGTTTAGTTGTAATTGTTTTTGCTTATTGAGTCTGTAAGTTGTTTGCTTTTTGGTATGAACGATGTCTTTTTGGTTATTTCTGTACGTATACTAGCCTGGTCCAAGGGGGAGTCTGTTAGTGCACGATGTCCCTAGGCTAGTATATTAGTTGTTTGGACGTAGTTCGGGGTGTTTGGAGGCGTTTATACGCGTTTTGGAGGTCACGGGATGCTGAAGGCGATTAGCATTATGTTGATAGCGATTGTGGGCCTACTCGCCATCAATTATACACGATTAGGCTGTTTATATAGGCGATTAGCCATAATCGCCTATGTTTACATGTCTTATGACTGCTGCTAATCGCCTATAGGGGCTGTTCGTACCCGGGTGGTATAAATACCCTCATACTCAACCCTAGACCTCAGTTCTTGCCTCACACACCCTCTAAACACCCTCCCCTGGTCATAGAACGTCTGATTTGATCTCTGTAAACACTCGTGCTCTGTTTTGGTGATTAATAGATAATCTTTTGACCCGTGTGTGTGTTGTGATTACTCGTTTCATTGTTTCAATCTTCGTATCTGTTGTTAGAACATTCTAGAGGGATTCCGCACCTCTAGGATAAAACCCGTGATTGTTGGAACACGCGTTCGACGGTCCTAACATTACAAGGTATTTATTCTCATTTGAACTCTACACTATATATATACATATATATATATATGTATATATATATATATGTATGTATGTTAAACCAAATAAAGTTTTTTGACCTAAACATTGTTACAAAACTACTAGTGTGTTGGCCAGCGCGATGCAACAAGGGTATTATTATTATTACTATAATCTAGATCATATCCTTCAAGAAATCCAATCTCGCTATGCAATGGGGATGACATCATATATTTTCAACAACTCCACTACAATCGCATGCCACTATATCCAACATGTTCAATATCCTTAGATCAACGTTGTTGTTCTTTATCAAGTACCAATCATATTTTTAATATGTTGAATGTGTTAATCCCAATTCAATTAACAATTGTGTAAAATAATCAGGTGTGATAAATTAGCCATCAAATTTGTTGTACTTAATCAAGCACGTCATATCCTTAACTTGCTGGATGTGCCAATCCTAATTCATTTAACAAATGCGTAAAATAATTATGTGCCATAAAAACTTTACCCATTTAACATGTTCAATAAAAAATTACGCATTTCACCTGTTCAATAAAAAAATCATGCTACATATAACATATAAAATGGCAAAAATAATGAGTTGGACCGGTCAGTTGACTTGTTTGACCCTATTATGTGACCTAAGTTCTAATAATGTAAACTTATTATTATTATAGATATACTTAATTTAAATAGTCAATAATTATAAAAATAGTAAATGCAAAATTTAAAGTAATATCAAAATATTTAATTCAAATAGTTAATGTAATAAATTAAATAATGTATTAATTAGGAGAAGTTAATTAAATGAAGTTGTTTAAAAGACATTTTACCTCTAAAAAGTACTTCTTAATTTTTAAGAAGTCATTGAAAAAATACTTTATAATATAGTGTAGATAGTATATATAAATATAGATAGATATAGATAAACTAACTTCATTTAGTGGTGACAAGTCGGTGACAAAGTTGAGCAATAGTGGCAAACGCTAAAGGACGGATTCCTTCATCCTTGTAGTGTCTAAACATTGTTACAAAGTTATAAACTAAATTTATTACAATATAATAATTTACCTTAAGATTTAAACAGTAACTGGACAATTTTGTAGTTTATGACTTTTCTAAGGGCATATCTGTCATTTACAATAAATGTGTTTTCGTTATTTGTAATTTTCTCTCAGTCCACCTCTTTATCTCCTGGCATTACACGTATCAATCTATCAACCACGTAGCAAACCCACTTTCAACCTTATTTGTTCTCTCTATCTCTCTCTACCATCTGCTATCTCCTACCTCACCACATATCTTCATCCCCCCATAGCTCTCTTTTAGGTTTTGTTCTTTTACCACTCACCGGTTTCTTTTATTCCCCTGCTACATCAATCCATGCGCTTAATAGACAAAGATAGAGTTTCGGCGTTGGTCGTTCCAGGTACATCTGCCTCACATATTCTTTCTTTCCGATTATTCTTTCAGGTTTTGTTTTGTAACGAATATCAGTCAATTTTTTCTGTTAATTGAGGCGTTGATTTTTTTGGTCCGGATATGATGATTTAACTTAACATACTATTACTTTGAGATGAATTGATAATTTTTCTTAAATCTTCCCATCTTCATCTTAAAGGTACAAGTAACTCATTGGTCAAGTTCAAGATCTCTTAGATCTCCAAAGGTACCTCAAATCAATCTTTTTCTTTTCAATTAATGACTTAATCTTGTCTTGGGTTTGTTTTACAAGTTAATCTTATACACAAATTTGACTACTTTTAATCTTAGGGTTTACTGTTCCTCTCTACAAGTTGAGTTTATCTTACACTTCCTTACTCGATTTTAACTTGGTTTGTTCGATTTTGAACTATTTTTCCAGATTATAAGAACATGACTTACGGATTTTGTGCTTGAATTTCAGTTTTATTGTATCGTGATTTGTGGGTTTTTTAATTGGAATTCGTTAGTTTGTTTGAATCAAGAAATCACAAAAATTATATAAAAGATCGATGGATTCATAGTTACATTCAAGAAAACTAGGTTTGTTTTTCTTGGGTAATCTTGATTAGCCCCTTCTTACCATATTTCAGCTGAATATTAACTATTGAAGGTATTGATGAAATTGACAGTTCATGAGGCTTGCATATTTACTTGGTTGTGGACCTGCTATAGAAAGAAGTCCTGTCAACAGGTAGAAACTCAATTTCTTTGAATTTTCTTATTCATTTTTTTCAGTTCATTCTCCCTCCCGTTGGAATTACTTTTATTTTTCTTGTACAGATTTTTTATTCAGTTTGCTAATCATTTAAATTTATATTGACTTCATTAGCTAAAGGTGAAGTCTCAAACAAAAAAGTGATAAGAAATTCACCGCAAATTCAATTTACAAAAAATATGCGAGGTTTCAATTAGAAATTAATCAAGAAATGTGGCTGATTTAGGTTTGAAGTATCATAGGTTTATGAAATAGTGGTTTAGTTAGCTAAATGACGCAAAGTGGTTTTGTTGTGATGGTGGTTTTGTGGTAGAGTTTAGTTAGAGAGGATAGAGAAAGAGAAGGTAGTAGGAAAAGGGGACATGCTGGTGTGGTGAGGATCTGCGAAGATTAATCTCCAGGTGTGGCATTTCCTATCTATTATCACCCCAACTGAATGCGGCTTCAAACGCTTCCTCCGGTTCGTTTCGTAAGGTTTCCTCTCTCTCTTTATCTCTGTCTGTATACCTGTCTGTCTGTTTATATGTGGGGGCTTTAGTCATATTTTGATTCCTTTGTTGTCGATTGTACATGTTTTAAGCAAAACTGATGCTAATAGACTTTAGAGGAGCGCAAAGATAAGGTCACGGATAATCTTCAATGGTTTGTTAACCTTAAATCTTTATCTTTAAGTTGTTTTGCCAACTTCCATCATCATTTTAGCATTTATAATTGATAAATTCCTCAAACTTTCCTTAAAGTTCCTATGTTTCAATGGATTCATGAAACCAGCAATTTATTTGGTATCACAAATCTATATTATAGAGAGGATCATCTTTTAAACTGATTATTGCAATTTCAAGTTACAATCATACATTGTAAGTGACCATAAATAATATGCTTTCTTGAACTCGATTTCTTCATCTAATGGTTTTTTTTTATGTTTTGACAGAAGCATAAGATCCCTAGATGTGATATGATACGAGGAATCAGACAAATAATCAGGGATAGATTGTTGTTAATGGTGTTGTACATGTATGTTTCTCTTCACCAAAGCCGCCTTTGTAGGAATTTTGTCGTTGATTGATCGCCACATAAAGAAGTTGCATTTAACCGGAAGCCAACTCCAAGATTTAAGCGAAAATAGGTTGCTGCTGCTGTTATACTTCTGGGACAACCACTGTTTAACTGTTGCTGCAGGAAATCCGCAGCTACTGCCATCCCATATCCATGACTCTTCCGGTCACAACTGCACATCGTTGTCTAATGACCTTGAAACAGACGCATTGCTTATGTTTTGCGTATCTGTCGAAGGTAAAGAAGGATACTTGCCTCCAAAGCGATGGATTTCTGGTTTAGATCAGAATATTCATGTTATGTGTCCAAATCTGAATCCAAAAAACCCGACAGCAGGTCAGTTTACATACATTTGCTTTAATCAATTTCATTCTGTTTTGTTGAATGTGATAAATTCATCTTTATTTTGTGATTTTAGGCTTTATCGAGTATTTTTAGGTTGTGTTTATGTTATCTTTAGGTAAAAGACTGTTGTTTTAAACTTTGTAGAACAATTAGGTTTGTGTTTCTTGCCTTTTCTAGGGTTACATGCGTTCTGATGTATGACAGAGCTTTGATTGTCCGAAAACCGCAAAAAAGGCCAAAGTAAATTGAAAAATATTTTTTCATTTTAGTCCACTTGTCCAACTGGAGATTTGACTAAATCTTTATAGGAAAGGGGAATTAAAGACCGAAGTTTGCGTAGGGTAGAAGGTCACCTTATGTAAAACAAACTCCAGGAAATTACATAAAGGTCCGTAAAAAAGTCATTTTTGAACATATATTAGTATCCTAAAAGTACTATATGAGAAAGCCGAAAGGAATTGGAATTTACACATTTTGCTTATTTGTAATACCATTATACTGAATGCTAAAATATTGAAAGTTCACATTTTTTAATTTAAATTGAAGATATGGCTAACCACAAGCCCCGGGAGGAGCTGGTGAAGCAGCAGGAGGGGCAGGGGCAGGTGTAGGAGGGGACGGCGTTGGCGTTAGTGGCGGTAGTAGTGCACATGTGAAGGGGACACTGGTAAGTGCCCAATCTGCTGTTTTACTTTGCCAGTTTGAGATTAAAAATATATCGACCCGTAATAACTAAATGGGACATTTGTAATTGCAGGGTTACATGAATCCTTAATACTTTCGGACTGGAGTAGCGACATCTAAGAGTGATGTTTACAGTTTTGGGATTGTGTTATAGAACTGGTAACCAAAAGAGCGCCTATAAAAAACGGAAAATACATTGTCATAGAAGTTCAAGAAGCCATTGACAAGTCAAGAAGCCATTGACAAGTCGGAATTTAAATGTACCATTGTAACATTTATTCATATACAACCAGTTTAGGTTTGGATCTTATATGGAACATTCATTACATTATTTATACGTAACCTTTATATGAAAATTGATTTGAGATCTGAAACATCGCTACAGTTTGACGCACGTTGTACGCCGCCGCAACGCGCGGCTAGGTAAAAAAAACCTAGTTTATATAGTTGAAGTCATGGAACCGTTGGTTAGGATCTTGAGTTTAAATAATGCTAAGTTTTGAGTTTTCAAAATAGTCTATTAAAGTATATTGAACAGTAACAATCAAGTCGAGATATCCAAACAATGAAAAATAGCAACAATCATGAAATAGTTTTTTTTGGTCTACCACTGTGGTTAAACCTAAAGAAGAAGAAGAAATGAAATTATGTTTCACTTTTAGTCTTTCCATTATCAATCAATGTAGAGTCACTAATATTGTTGATGATGGTAATTTCTTCTTTAATCATCTGGATTGATCTAAACAACATCTTAATAGTTAACACTCCAACCCTTGCTAAATCATTCACAAGCTGTTTTGACTGCTAAAAACAGTCGTAAATTGGATTGGCGACGTAGATTATGTAGGCTGAAAAAGTTAAAGTCATAATTTATCTTTTTCTAACTGTTTAATAGTCACAATTGGAAAACAATGTTGTAGTTTCACCTGTAAACAAAGAAAAGCAATACATGTCTATATAACTAGGCTTGAAGAAAACATCTTTTTATATAATTATATTTTGTGATTTTGAGTGGTAAAGATGTATATCCGTTAAGGCATAACCTTTAGCTTTCTATACAATAGGGGATATAGTTTTTTGGGTTATCCATAGTAGAACCTGAAATTCAAAAGTTCAAGTGCAAGTTTAGCAAGAGTCAAAACACGATGTGGAGAATAAAAAAGTAAAAAAAAAACATAATCATAAAAAATAGAAAACAAACGTAAAGAAAAATGCATGGACATGGCCAACCTATTACGCGCCTAGGCGGTGGTCAATGGCATTGGAATATGAAATTACCATACTACCCCTATGAATTTTAGTAAAAATACATATATAGTTAAAATGTCATGTTTTTAAAATTTGTGTTTTATATATAAAACTAGATTATATCCCAAAAGCTTTTCGAGATAGATAAATTTAATATGAAGTGATTAAATATCCGTTATGATGTAACATAGAAATTAATGTAATATAATACGAGAAAACAATTTTAATCATGTGAATAAAAATGAAAATGTATATTAAAAAAGATGTATATTTGGATGAGAAGTAGAGCTAGAAACAATCATTGTAGAGCGTGTTTGAGGCGTTGGTCTTGAAGGTGTGACTTTTTTTTTTGAAAATGAGTGGTTTTAAACTATTATGCTTTTGATGAAAATAGAATTCATAGTTTGAACATGATTAATGAATTACGTGAACACATTGTGTTTTTTTCCTGTATGAACAAAACCCACAAAAAGTCGTTTTTTCGTTTTGTGTATAACATTATGGTACTCGTTGGAACAATAATAAAACGTTCGATAATTTGTTGTAATTTTTTTTCAAAAAAAAAATATAATATGTAAAATTTATTAAAGTTTTAAAATTGTAGAGGAAAATGAGAGAGAAAAATCTTTTGAATGGAAATAAGGATGAAGATGCCACATGGTACACCAAAGAGGGATGATAATCTTTTTAAGCGTCATATAGGATTAAAGGAGGGGATGATGGCCTCAATGAGTGCCATGTTACATCACACATTTTCCTTTACATATATAGTTATAGAGTATAGATTAAGTTTCTTCCTAGTTCTATATTGAAAGGTGTCGCAATTATTAATTTTTGCGTAACTACGTACAGTCAATATATCAAACTAATATAAATAGGTAGAAACATTGTATATTCAAATTAGTCAATGTTATATTTCGAGAACAACAAGAGATGATATTTCACATGCTCGTAATGCATGGGCATAAATGTAAACTCAATGTATAAAAGAGACAATTATCAAACTTTTTCAAACCAAAGCAAATCCCCTTTTTCCTCACAATGTTCTTAGCTGGTTTTCAATCTTATTTTTGTTTAATCATTAAATTATCTTGGATTTAATAAAATATTTAAATGAGTTGTATCTGGCTTTCACACTTGATTTTGTGTTGACTTTTAGTTCTTTAAACTTCATATTAATTTACACATTTAATTATATATGTACGTAAGATGATTAATAATATATATTAATTATTAACTTATAATACACCCAATAAACAATTAAAATTTAAAACGCTTGGTTGTGTACTTACTTTCAAATAGTGTATGTTTAAATGATCGTTAATAGTTTACGCGGTTGGAGTACTTAGAAAAGAATATAACATGCATCATACATGTGTGTACAGTGTATATACATGATGCATCATTATATGCATATATGGGCGGTGTTTTGAAAATATATAATAGTTACATATGCTAATATATTTTATTAAAATAAGTGTACACATAACTTCTTAACTATCGAGCTTTATAAATAATAAAAAAATGTTTTGATTCAATATTCTACAAAGGCATTATAAATAGGGTAGTGGCAAAGCTCATTCTCTTCCAAACTACACTTTTTACACTTTTGGTATTCCTTCTTTTTCATCTTCATCTTCATATATCTATCTTGCAGCCTGTGTTTCAAAGTTAATTTATTTAGTTTCTAGAGTTTAATTTGCCAAAAAAAAAAAAAAAAAAAAAAAAATTGAAACAAATGGGATCAGGAAGCTCACCATGTGCCTCCTGCAAATTATTGAGGCGCCGCTGTGCGAAAGACTGCATCTTTGCTCCTTATTTCCCTCCTGATGATCCTCATAAGTTTGCCATTGTTCATAAGGTCTTTGGTGCTAGCAATGTCAGCAAGATGTTGCAGGTTTTTCTCTCTCTAGATCATTCTTTACATCTCTATATATATGTTTGTGTGTATATGAATGCATTTGTGTGTGTTGTATCCTTGTGTGATCAAGTATACCAAAACCTTTTGAGTTAAGGTTCTTAGAAAGTAAATAAAATTTTCCAAACTATATTAGGGTTATTTTGGTCGGGTGAGTAGGTGTGTCAAGCGTTACGTGCTAGTTATCAGCCTTATTTATTTTCATAAGGCTGATAACTAGCAGAAAGAAACCCTTAAAATCATGTAAATGGTTTCTAAGACTTATTTTGTTATAAGACTAATTAAAAACAATTAAAGTTTCACAAGCATTTTGCTCAACTGAAGATGACGTGTGAAACAATAAAGAACCAAACATATAGCTCTATAAATGTTTATACATTACAAATATCAAGTTTGGTTCTTTATGTAACATTATTGTTTATTAACTTAACGTTTATGACATATAGGAGCTCCCGATTCACCAGAGAGCGGATGCAGTTAGTAGTCTGGTATACGAAGCGAACGCAAGAATGCGAGATCCAGTTTACGGGTGTGTTGGTGCAATTTCCTACTTACAAAACCAAGTCTCTCAGCTACAAATGCAGCTTGCAGTAGCTCAAGCTGAGATCTTATGCATGATGCAACCTGAGCCTCATGAGCTGCCTGCAATTCATCCATCAATGGTGGATTGCGACACAAAATCCATGTTGTTATCGGGCAGTAACACAAGCGATTTTAGTGACCAGATGCCACAGTTCTTGAGCTACACTTCTTCTAACAATACTCATGTAATCCAGCAGGATCCTCTAAAACGAGAGTCTCTTTGGACATAAATCTTGTATTTCATATGCCCACTTTGTACTTGTGTTAGGTCTCAGTTTTTAGCTAGTTTTTTTATATGAATCTAAGTTTCGGAGGGTTTTCAGTTTTCACCAAATGCTTTTGTTTATTATTATATTGCTTTTGGTCCTTCATTTCTCTTCCTTGATTAATTGCTTCTTAATGTGTGTGTTTTTGACTTTTTTTCATATTATGACACAAAATATTGTTCTATTATATATTTATAAAATTAGCGGGTTGGCTCGTGTCATGTGGTAAGTGTCACCGAGTCTATTTTGAAGAATCTAACCTCGCTTGTTTTATGCACTACTTATCTTTGGGCATTATTATTATGACAATGAAGTCGGCATATCCATATATATATCGTTTGCCTTATTATCATGGATCACTACTAGTGTGAGATGGTCAAACTGTCAAAGTGAAGAAGATGGTCCTCGAAGTTATTGTTTATTGTGCTTGGTGGACTCGTTGGAAGCATAGAAACAAAATCATACTTTCAATTGATGCTAAGAAGAAGGAATATATATTTGATTGCGTTGTTACTTCCTCGTTTTTTATGGTTTTCAAATAGAAATAAAAAAGTTAGTATCATTTAGGTGTCCCAGTAATTACAAAACCCTCTATTAACACTAACACTGTAATGTTTTTTCTTTGTCTAGTTTCTTGTTAGTCAGTGCTTTATTTCTGTCGTTTAAAAAATTTATTGTTACTATTATTATTATTAGTATTATTATTATTATTAATATTATTATTATTATTATTATAACTATGTAAGTATTTAAATAAGATAATACTTAATTTAAGGTATTATTAAATCAAATAAAACTTAATGTAGTGAAGTAAATAACAATATAAACATTAAGTAATGTATTAATTATACTATATTAATAATAGACTTGATTTAAATAGTTAAGTTTTATTTTTCCTATTTTTGTCACATTTTTTTTGCTTTTTTTGTTAACTTTTTTTTCCTATTTTGACCACTAATTTTTTTGTTTAGTTTTTTTTCCCCTCATTTTGGCCACACAATGTTTTTTTTACTTTTTGTTTAAGTTTTTTTTTCCGTTTTGGCCACCAACCTTTTTATTAAGTTTTTTTTTTTCCATTTTGACCTCCGACATAATGCGTTTTTTTACCCGATTTCGCACGGATTCAATTTTTGTTCGTTTATTATCTATATTAATAATAGACTTGATTTAAATAGTTAATTTTTATAGCATAAATTTATTAAGTGAGGGCACATTATGAGCTACATAATAGAGCACATGTATCATACAAAACAAAATTAGTCTTAGACGTTTTATTGTTTGAGATAAATTACAACTTTACCAACATATTATGCTTAATCTCAGGTGGTGCTCCGCCCCCCTATTTTTTTTGCTTAATGGTGAAAGTTTGGAATTTTCGTAGATAATTTTTATATGAGTTAAGTTTGGCCCTCATCGATAGGAAAAAAGTTGGGTCTTCTGATTTTCGGCCTCTACGGCTATTTTTTTCAAGCTTCATCGCTGATGTAATCTACAATTAAACGTGTGCTAATTAATTTTGTAATCTATTCTGCATTTAGAATGATTTTCAAAGAATGCATGTTACTCTAAGCGTATATGCACCTTATTTTGTTGACTCCGGCCTTTATTACTCAACTAGATCTTTGCCCGCGTTACACGCGGCTCACCAACGTATAATTATTTTGAGGGGTAAAACATATAAAAAAAATGTAGCAGAAATATTTTATTAAGATTTAAAAGAAACCAATACACATCCATACAAAAATACGACATTTTAGAGGGACCCAACTGCATCGTTCCATAACATAATTAGCGCTGAAATCCAATTCGTTATACAGTAGGCGCTTGACAGAACCCACGCTAAATTCGCCATTGCTTTCGCCCAACCATCTCCACTTATCAGGGTTGTTTTGCAGCCTCACCGAACCGACCAGGTCTAATAAAAATTCCATTCCTCTAGATAGCTAGCGAAATCAGACCCCAAGAGATATTTCAAGTAATTATAAATCAATTAGCTTACCTGAACTTGATATTTCAAGTAATTATAAATCAATTAGCTTACCTGGGCTTCTAGATAGCTAGCGAAATCAGACCCCAAGAGATAGAAATCTTTGCCATTTTCAACAGTATCGCACGACGACTTGAAGTAATCTTTGAATCCAAAATAGCCATCCCTCACCATCCTTAAAAACGTTAAGAAAAAAATTATTTATCAGCCATAACAATATCTAAACCACTTACACTGATCAGCAAATTATTTGATGCCATGCATCGTTCTTAATTAAAACATACGAGTAAAGGAGGTAAATTTATTCTACCTTACTACGCGCACAAATTGAAGGGGTGCTTTAACGGTGGTATCTTTTTCACGCAGTGCCGGAACTTCATTGATCTTTGCCCCAAATATGAACTAAAAATAGAATATTTACATATTCATTTGTAATGATATATAACGAAAGAAAACTAATTGCGGGATTTGCGATAAATTCGAAGTTACCATGTTTTCTGAACCAATTTCTTCAATAATCTAATTTGTAGATCCATCAGCCGTGGCAAGCAACAAACATCCATTCATACACAATTTCATGCTTCCGGTCCCTGATGCCTCGTGTCCTGCAGTGCTGCATACAAACAATATTTTTTTTGTAATAAACATGACATATTTTAAAGCCGTAAATACAAAATAATAAGTTCTACAATTTTCACCCATGCAAAAGAAATTATTATAATCAATTTCACTCAATAGATTTCGGGTTTCACTTCTAATATATTAATTTATAACTCCTAAAACAGTGTCTAAAAACACAAGCTCAGGGGGGTATGAGCATAAATGAACATTAGCAAACTCAAACTATCCAAAAATATTTGGCATCAGCCAAGCTCTTTTCTCTAGCGATACTCAAACCCTAAATGTCTTTTTTTAATAAAAACTTAAAAATATTATCTTTTTAAAAACACAAACAATACCTGACCAGCAGACACTCTCAACAATTCCCCAAAATTTTAGCGACTCTGAGCTCTCCATTTGCATTCCAGTTTCTATAAACACCACAGTCCACAACTGATATGAGAATAATACAACATATGCAGCAAACAGACGTAAACAGCTGCAGCAACAGTTGAATCTGCTGCTGTGAAAACATCTGTAGCAAACAGACGCTGCAAACAGCTGCAGCAACAGTTGAATTTGCTGCTATGTAAAGAACTGCAGTGCTAGTCTGTCTACTGTTGCACGAATCTGCTGCTAAAAATTAATATAATGCAGAATTTTAAATCGTAGTAAACGCACCAAAACATAATTCAGAATTTTAACCCATAAAAGTGCAGCTTTTTAACATAAAAGTGCAGAAGTTAACCTCTAAAAGTGCAGTTTTTTTAAACCCATCAAAGTGCAGAATTTTGCAACAAACGCTGCAAACTTTTGACCCATAAAGTGCAGTTTTTATCCATAAAAGTGCAGTTTTTTTAATATAATGCAGAATTTTAAAACGTATTAAACGAACCAAAACATAATGCAGAATTTTAACCCATAAAAGTTCCGTTTTTTAACATAAAAGTGCAGAAGTTGACCTCTAAAAGTGCAGTTTTTTTAAACCCATCAAAGTGCAGAATTTTGCAAAAACACTGCAAACTTTTGACACATATAAGTGTAGTTTTTCAATGCTGCATTTTTTTAACCCCCCTAAGTGCAGTTTTTCAACCCGCAAAAGCTTTTGATTTTGACACAGTAATAATATTAAACTAATGCGATAAAGAATTGTGTACCTCTCAAGGGTTGGCCCAGTTTTAAGGAATATAGTCGAGGCTGAACGCAGTGTCCTCAAATCCTAAACGCTGCGCAGGAAAAACACACATTAACTATAGTTCTCAATCCTTGTACTCACAAATTATACAGCAACAAAATAGATAACAATTAACCCAAGACTGCACATTATATGGCAACAAAATAGATAACAAATTGACGAATCGACGAACACCCAAGACTGGACATTATGTCGTTCATGTTCAGCAGCGAGTATTTATGTTCTATTGATCAATTTTAGGCTTAGAAGAATGTGTAAATGAATATATAGAAACTGTACCATAGTGAGAAGATGATCATCAAAACCATAAAGAACAACAAAAAACACCTAAACATTGAAGTAAATGAGAAACATGAACCATAATCGCACAAATCTGAAAAGTAAAACATAAACCACTAAATCGAAACCTAAAACACAAATCCATTTGTAGCTTTTTTAAAACATCAATTGAACCCTAACTCGAAACCTAAAACATTTTTCCTAAATACAAATTTAAAACATAAAGGCAGAATTATTCTGAATAATAATAAACGAAAACTAAATAACAATTAGTCAAACCTTATAACATCAGTTGAACCCTAAAATCCCCTAAATCGATACCTAAAACATAAACCCCTAATCGAAACCTAAATCATAACAATCCATTCGTAGGTTTCTTAAAACATCAATTGAACCGTAAATCGAAACCTAAAACATTTTTCCTAAATACAAACCTAAAACATAAATCCAGAATCATTCTCAATAATAATAAACGAAAAATAAAGAACAATCAATGAAACCTTATAACATCAGTTGAACCCTAAAAACTCCTAAATCGATACCTAAAACATAAACCACTAATCGAAACCTAAATCATAACAATCCATTCGTAGCTTTTTTAAAACATCAATTTAACCCTAAACCGAAACCTAAAACATTAACCCTAATTCGAAACCTAACACATAAACCTTAGTCTTATCAGTCGAACACTAATCACTCATTAACCCTAATCAGTCGTAATAATAATCCATCAAAAAATAAAGAACAATCAATCAAAACTTAATCTTATCAGTCGAACCCTAAAAACCCCTAAATCGAAAGCTAAAATATAAACCCTAAAACATCAATACAAAATCAAAACAATTAACATGACTGAACAATAATAAACAAAAAACCAAGAACAATCAGTAAAACCAAGAACATCAATACAAAATCAAGTATATAAATAATTGAAATCAGTCAAAACAGATACAACATACCTTAATCGACAAAGAAATCTGGAAAAAACACGAAAAAAATAAAGGGAAAACATTGACATGAAGAACGATTGATTAATAAAGAATGGAAGAGATAAAACCTTGGATTGAAGATGAAGAACACGGTAAAAGACTGGTTGATTCGAACGATCGCCTGATTAGGGTTTGTGAAAATGGAGAGGATGATGACACGAATTTGAGATACAGGTTATGTTCCATCTGATTATTTAATCATCTAAATTTTGTAAGGGAAGAAAGCTTTGTAAAGGAAGAGTATAAGGGAAGAATTCTTTTAAAAATTAGGAAAGTTAATAATTGTGATAAATGAGAATTGTCTCCTCCAAAAGTCAACATATTAATTAATTATAATGATTTTTGATTTAAAAAAAAGAAAATTTTATTAATTCTCTAAAGGTGCCATGTGGCTTCACAAATGGAGGAGAGATAATTGCTGGGGGGTAAATGATTGCCAAGTGTCCAAAATTGCTTCTAAATATTATATGTATAGATATATATATGACTTCTACCTTTATTATTTTAAATATATCGGTTCAATATAAAACCGGTAAAACAAAAAAACACTAATTTAAATAATTATTGTCTGCGTTTTATATAAAAGCTTAAAACAACGGTTATGATTAAATCCTATATTTTATTTACCTTTTACAACGTTTAGGATTAAATTGTTTTATAAAACATAACAATTTACAACGGTGAATATGTACCGCTTTAAGAGCCAAGATTGTGTTGAGAACCACGAGAATCGCATAAAACAATTATACCTTTTGAATTAAGTTTAGTATAGACAATATCACAACGGCCTAACCCAACTATCTCATGCAAATAATGCAAGAATTATGTTTGGTATGGTTTTCATAGTTCTCGACCATCGGTTTTGAAAAGTATACACTGTGTGTGTATTAGTTAGGGTTTATTGTTATAACATTACTATAGTTAGTAGATGTTATATACTTGATTAGTTTTGTTGTGTAATTATGCGCATTATATACTTTTACTAAATATGATAAATAATACCTTACGAGGTTTTTATTATAAACATTAGGTTCCTTGTTCTCTCTGCCTTCGTATCTCCTCTCCACGTTAGCCGCCATATTTTGGTTAGTCATCATGGCCGGCCTCCTCACCACTTGTCCATCTTGGTATGTTCTTATCCCTCTTGTACTGCTGTGGGGAGGCATTGTACAACTATACTTTTAGGTTTTATTTAGGAGATGGCTGGTTTCAATACATAGTATGTTTTGCTTAAGAAAAGGTGTATGCAATAAATAATACAACATGTTTATGCATTTATGGGCGATGGGGTATTTAGGCCCATTTGTACATGTAAAATACAACATAGTTTATGGTGAAACCGTTGCTATATTATGATTTATAAATGTGTCGTTTACCATATCGTTTGTGTTGCTATAATGGTAAAACAATGTAGTTATATGTAACAACAAAACATGACACTTATAATTGTAAACACAAGTTTTTGAACTGATAATTAATTATATTTTTTAAATGGCATATAAATATAATCCAAGTGAATAACGTGTTATATATATAATACATATTTGAATATAATAAGCGTGTAAAGATTATTTGAGTTCCACAAAACTGATAGAACTTTACTTAATTTTTTTTAACAATCCAGAAACACATTTTTGTTTGAACTTTACTTGTTGACGTAAGGGCAAATTCTCTACGCCTTTTCCAACAGTTAAATTACTTGCAAAATATTGAGGGCACTTTTTAGGCAATGTGGATTTTTCATTTCAATCACCCACTTTCTAAGGATTTATAAGCTAACAATATTAAAGTGTTCTCAAGAGATATATTATGCAGATAAGATATCTCCTTTTTATCTTTGGCCTTTGGGGTGTATGGTACTAAAAAACCTTCAAGGTGTAGGTACGTATAACATAGGAGGTTAATTAGTTGCTGGAAAAAAAAGGAAATTTTATCAAAGTATGATGTAGTAAAGGTGTTTCTTTTGGTCGCATAGTGGTCATTGATGTAGATTTAAGATTAGACTGTAAGTTGTGGCGCACGAGCGAGTAGCCGCGAGCCACAAACCGATCCATGTGGCTTGCTTGAACCACAACACACCTGGGTGAACGATGCCGCGAGCGAGCTGAAACGACCTAGCTCGCGTGTGATAGCGGAGGGCTAATTTGGTTTTTTTTTTTGTGTATTTGGTATTTGATGAGTGAAAGAAAGATGATAAAGATGAGAGTGATGAAGATGAGGATTTTTTTTTTTTTTTTTTTTGAGAGAGAGAGAGAGATGAAGAAGATGGTGAGGGTTTTTTTTGTCTTATTTGGTATTTAATGGTTTTTTTTTGTTGCACATTTTCAGGTTTTTTTTATTATTATTAATCTTTATATTATTATTTATTATTTAAAAGTTGGATAGTGTATTTTAATGTTTTTAATTTTTTGAAATATAATGTTTTTTATTTTGTTTATTATAATGTTTAAAATAATAATGTTTAAAAAATAATAATATATTAAAAAATGGATAAAGCTGTTGCTCACCTCTAGCCACAACAGCATCAGGTGAGCAACCAACAGCTTTATCAAGTTGCCAACCAAGCGCTGACATGGCGCAATATGAGAGGATAGAGTCATGACTCACCTCTAGCCACAACGGACAGTCTTAGATTTAGAAAGTGTAAGTTTTACGTGTTATTAAATTATCGACATACAATCTCTATCTTTAAGGGAAATGGAAATAGAATTAAATAATCCTAACATTGAGGGATTGGAAAAGAATAATCCCAACATGAAACTTGTAAGATAACGGTCCTAACTTGTCAATGCTTTTATTTTGTTGGTCTCAAACTAACCACCGTTAACTTATTCTGTTAACTGCTTACGTGCCATCTGAGGTGGATCAATCTGTCAAGTTGTCAAAAATAAAACAAGGCCCACATATGACTTGTCTTTTTTAATTAAAAAATCTTTTAATTATTAAAAAAAATCTTTAAATAATCATAAAAAAGAATTATATATATATATATACCTCTCTCACATCTTCATCGTATTCACCACAACCACACCCACCTGCCACCACCACAACCACCTGCCACCACCGTCAACCACAGCCATCTCCGACGACACCCACCACCACCACTCTACACCACCACAAACTCTCTTTTTCTCTCTCTCTCTCTCTTTCTCTTCTTCGCTTCTCTTTTTCACACACACTCTCTCTCTCCTCTGTTTCCCTCTCCGATGACACCCACCTGCCAACACCATAACCACAACAACCTGCCACCACAAACACTCCACAGTCGTCCAATAACACACCCATGGCATCAACCGAATCATCAAACCCAAACAGAGCCTTAACCGACACACGTTTCTCGGACCTGTCCTGAACCCACCTCTTATAAAACAGAGGTTGAGAAAGATAGAAGATATGGTTAGGGAGATGGAACAGAGGTGAATGGTGGTGAAATGTTTAGGGTTTATCGATTTAGGGTTTCAATTTAGGAAGATGGAACAGAGGTGAATGCTGGGGAAAAAGCCCTAATTCTTTGCTAGAACAGAGGTGAAAGATGGTGAAAGCTTGGTGGGGGTGAACAGAGATGGAACGATGGTGAAAGCTTGTGGGGGTGCATGACTGGTCCGGTTGAATGGTGGTGGTGGCAGGTGGTGGCTGAAAATTAGGGTTTTTAGGTTGGGTTTAATGTTTGATGATTCAGGGATGGAAGGGATATAAGATAAATGTTTGTGGGCCCCATTTTTTTAAAAACATTAATAAGACATTTCTTTTAATTACATTTACACATGTGCATAAGGTGGGTCACCCTTTTTTTGACATGTTATCACTTTAGGCCACGTAGGATGTCACGTGTGATGCCACGTAGGCAGTTAACAGAATAAGTTAATGGTGGTTAGTATGGGACCAACAAAATAAAATCATTGACAAGTTGGGACTAGGGATGAGCTCGGGACAGTATCGGTACCAACCGATACCGATTCCGAAAATACCGATCCCGAAAACTATCAAAACCCAATACCGATACTGAAAATATACAGTACGGTACGGTATCGGTTCAATATCGGTACGGTACCAGTATGGAATTGGTATTTTACCTTAAAATACCGATACCATACCGATCCTGTACCAATACCAATAATACCGAAACCGAAAACCTCTAAATGTGGGTACCGATACCGAACATCCTCGTTTCGGCATCGGTTCGGTACGGGATCGGGATTGGGACGGGACGGGATCGGTATTCGGCACTATGTGCTCATCCCTAGTTGGGACAGTTATCTTACAAATTTCAAGTTGGGATTATTCCCTTCCAACCCCCCAAAATTGGTTTTATTTAATTCCATTTCCCCTTATCTTTATTATTTCTTATATTAAATAATAATATTGTTAAATTATTAATATATACTCTTTATGTACGTTTATCTTTACTAATTTATTCGTCTCTCTCATATTAAATAATAATATGAAATTATAGTTTTTTCGTTATTTCTCCTATTAAATATAATATTAAATTTATTTTTTCGTTTCTCTCTCCTATTGAAAAATATTAAATCACAATTTACCACTTTTTTTTCTCTCTTATTTATTTAAAATTCCTTTTTCAATATTATATCTTTCTGTGTATTAGTAAGCATTTAATATTTTATGGAAACAACCCTGTTCTAACATATAATAAATAAAAAAACAAGGTAAAATATTATAATAACTAAATAGTACATCAAAATTTATTATTTAAATATATATCATGTCAACTGTTTGTGTTGACCGATTATATTATACTAGTGGGTTTACCCGCGCGTTGCGGCGGGATCCAAAAAAACTTGTAATACGCTAGCAGTTTTCCCACCGTGCGTTGTGGCGGGTAAAAGATTAAAATAATTTGACTTTTATGGTCAACTATGAAACTAATTAACATGACAAATTCAAATTGTTTGCATATGATACAACATTCCAAAGTCTCCAAAATGGCTGCAAAACAAGAAGTCATGTCGTAACTCTATTTGATTAAAGAAATACGTCAAATAACAAGTGGGAAAACAAAAACTTCATGTGTCATAAGTGGAAATGGTCAAATGGACGTGTTCGGTCATGGGTTAAAATGGGTTGTCTTTAGTGCGGGCAAAGTGGTTCATGTCGGCCGACTCGTCCCATACTTTTACAAATAGTCAATGTCAAAATATGATTACAAAAATTATGTCATCACAATAATAATCTATTTAAGTTTATAAATAAAATGATTTAGGCGGCTATAAGCTTGTAAGCACTAAAGATACAACACGGGCACTTCCAACCCATTTGACCCACTTGAATAATTTTTTTATTTGACCCTTTTGACCTATTAGGGAAACGTTATAACCCAAAATGACCCATCAAGTAAAATGCCTCAAAGATCACCATGTAAAAAGCATTCCATCCTTAATGAGTCGGTTTTTAAGATAAACATTGTATCTTTGAACGTCGATATGAGCTTTCGCATCCTTGACGAATCCCATAGTAACAACTGCAACTATCTGTTAATTAAAATACCTAAAAGGATGATTATAAAATTTAAAATAATACATAAGTAACAAACTTAATAAAGACATCATATTTGAATCCTGAGAAACTCTTATCAGCACCAGGCTGAGGCCGATATCATTTACTATGTTATGATACTGAATATCTTTTCCACGAAGAATCATCCAGAATCTAGGAGGAATTCTTAGATAAAGAATTGATGCATAACTCTGAAAGAAAAGGTATAAAGGATGCATGTTTAAAACATTATCAATGTGCACAATTTTTTAAGAATTGTATTATAAAGAATATGATCTTTTGAGTTATTTTATTACTCATAAGTAACGGTTATTCATGAGTTAGTTAAAGAATTAATTTCCTAAAAATCTAAGAAATATAACACAAAATTATAATTATTTATTAAAAATCGTACAACTTTACCGTAACGTATTAATGTATAAATCTAAACTACAAAGTGTAAAAAAAAAACAGTCTAACAATTTTATGAATAGATTGGAGTTGAAATAATATGTTGTTTAACAAGAAAATGGTGTTGGAAGTACTTACAACCTCTTAAATGGCTTTATTTAGACTAATTATACTTTAATGATATTTTATACATTAATTATTTTTAAAACTCAAGAAAAAAGGAATTTAACTCCTTACAAATTACTCGTTCTGACCAAACTGTTTTGACCCGTTACACCCGCCCAACACCTAAGAAACCCATTTTACCATATCTAGTGATAATAACCAAAAGAATCCACATGAACTGAATTCATTAGATAGAATTATTAGCAACTATAAAGTAGAAAGGCTTACTCTCAGTAAGTGCTGATAGGTCAGATAATGTCTAGAGTTTGGGTACATATTAGCCATACGTATATTCTTTTCATTTCGATTAACACCTCGAATTTGAATGTCCTACAACAAATGAATGAAATGAAATGTAAACTAATCTCACTTAACATTAGAAATGTAATCTCAAGTATGGTACACAAGAGTATAAATTGAAGAAATTGTGTAAAAATTTGAAGATTACACTTGAGACTCTTGAAATGTTATCTTAACTTTGACAATATGAACATATTTGCTCATGCCTCTCACCTTATAATGTAGTATAGATATAGATTTATTCAATACATGTGAGACACGGGTTTATTCAACCAGTGCAATACATAGGTTTTATAAAATATGTAATTTACTTATTACTTAATATATAAAATTAAATACATTTAACTTGTGTGATGCTGAGATTGTAATCTACTATTATTAATATTAAAATAACCGACTCTCTAACTAGCTAAAGGGTGGTGGTCAATGTCATCGAAAGTGAGATGTCTAGGTTTCTTGCAAAGTAAGATTTAATTGACTTAAAACATACTTTGCTTCTTGTTTTTTTAATTTTATTTAGTTATATAAAAGTCTAGCCTTGGAAAGATACACGAGAAGAAAATCTTGTGTCCCTATAGATTAAAATAAAATAGTTATTATATCAACTCTGTGCTTTAATTTTTTAAAATGTTATAAAAATATTTCTGAACTTCATAATTTCTTTTATTGTCCATTAAACTTTTTATTTATTAAAACTAATACACTATTTACTTCTTGTCATTTATAAATTTCGTCTTTCCCCCGTGTTACTTTGTTGATATTGTGAAGCTATTTCATTTGAAATACTAAACAGCCATTAACAAATTTGTCAAATATTGTTACAAATCAAATAATTAAGAATGTATCGTACAGAAAGTATAAACAAATGTCATAATCTAAATAATTTCAACAAAACCCCGTGACGTAACAAGAATTTAATTATTTTTATTTTGCTAAGAAAATAAATGAATACCAATATTATATATACATACAATTATCAACTTAACGTTGAAGTTAACGGCACTTGAACTTCCGTCATTCCTTCCGTCTCCACGTCAGGCAATTGAACTTCCGTCATTCCGCGTCATGTTCTTTTCCATCTCTACTCATCAACCGTCGGCTTTATTTGCAACATTTAAGGAACCGCCGAGGCAACATTACCGACACCGTCTACGGTTACTAACGGTTGCGGTTTCTGGAGATATTAAACGGTTATAACCCGGTATACCCTAAATCACATCCGTAATAGTGTTACGAAGTCTTTGAAAACGAAAGTTCATCAAAAGCGGTGTTACACCCTCACGGTTGTTGGATTGGATTTTGTACATGATCAAACCCGATTTCGTGATGACGGTGATTGTATCATATCACAACGTCGGAGACTCGCCGTAGCCATCGATGTAGCGTTACCACCGGCGAACTTTCATCATTGATAATACTACAGTGAAGAAACAGAGAGGGGAAAGAGATACCAATCATACCATTTACCAAGCCAAGGTGACAGGCGATTCATATCTAAAGTTTAGTGAGAGGGTGAGAGAGAGAGAGAGAGAGTGGAGAGAGAGAAAAAGAGTGAGATAGAGAGACGGTGGAATTGAAAAGAAATTGTTTTTATGTTTTTCTTTTAATTTTCAACATTACAAATCGTTCTTATTAGTTACTCTTTTCTTTTGACGGTTGAAACTTAAAAACTGAATGGTTTTCATCCAAATGAAGGCAAATTATTATTATTATTATTATTATTATTATTATTATTATTATTATTATTATTGTTATTACTATAATACTATTATCATTATTATTATTATTAAATCTGCAAAACATATTGTTATCCTAACTTATATTTTAATAAAAACTAGGTGTATTAATACGCGCGTTGCGCGTTTTTTCACATGACGCGTTAATACGGATTTTGGTAACCGACAAAGGCATAGAGACTAACCTTAGACAATGAGAAAATACAAAAGTGGCAGCAGCTACGCGAAGAATACCAGGAATCTTCCGCGGTCCGCGAAACATGGTGGAGATGGCGCACGGTAGATGGGGTCGGTGGCCGGCTGTGTACGTTAGAGTGAAGCAGCTATTCATTTCGTGGTCGTTAAATATATAGATGATAAACGGACAAAAACCGAACCCGTGCGAAATCGAGTAAAAAACGCATTATGTCGGGGTCCAAAACGACAAAAAATAAACTTAATAAAAAAGTTGGTGGCCAAAACGGGAAAAAAAACTTAAACAAAAAGTAAAAAAAAAACATTGTGTGGCCAAAATGAGAAAAAAAAACTTAGCAAAAAATTTGGTGGTTAAAATGAGAAAAAAAAAAGTTAACCAAAAAAGCAAAAAAAATGTAGGGCCAAAATGAAAAAAAAAAAACTTAATAAAAAAGTTGGTGGCCAAAACGTGGAAAAAAAACATAATAAAAAAGTTGGTGGCCAAAACGGGGAAAAAAACTTTAAAAAAAAGTAAAAAAAAAATTGTGTGGCCAAAATGAGGGAAAAAAAACTTAACAAAAAATTTGGTGGTCAAAATTAGAAAAAAAAAAAAGTTAACAAAAAAGCAAAAAAAAAAAGTGACAAAAATGAAAAAACCTAAAACTACACTATTTAAATCCTAAGCTCTATTATATATATAATAATATTGTTAATAATAATACAAACAAGTTAATTCGTCACCTTGGCTTGGAATGACTGAAGGATCACACGTCAATTTTATATCTACAAAGTTCTTAATATATTGAGTTCTCATGAAATGACTGAAGGATTAATTTTTTGCACCATGTTAAAATTTTCCAACGTATTGTTCGTAAACTAACAAACCGATCAATTTATATCAAACAATATCGACAATTCCAAACGAATTCATATCGTGTAGCGCTTTCATATGTTTTCCAAATTACTATTCTAATTATATGGTATTTAAGTTTTAAAGATGTCATCTGTTATGAGTTTAAACAGTCGAATTATTCAACAGAGAATGGAGGACAACAAAACATTTTTCATTTTCTATGAAGATGAAGAATATGTAAATTAAGATGTCATCAAATATGTCAATTCACATGCATATACTAATAGTAAGTTATTTTTATTGTTATCACCACTAAAAAGGTTTTTTTACTACTCAACAAACTATTGTGATAGTTTTCCAAGAGCTATTGATATTTCTTATTTTTCGTTATTATTATTTACTTTTTGTTGTATTTTTATTACTGCTAAAATTTAGCATCATTACTTTTTTTTCAACAACTATTATTATTTCTTAATTTTTTTTATAAACTTACTAATTTCCACATCTCATATAGTAATATTATGGACTTTTAGAATAGTATACCGCAGCAACGCGCGGGTTAACGCCAACTCGTTAAACACATTATTTGAAAATAGATTACATGCAATACAGACTTTTAATAAGTATATTATTAGAATTTGCCCTTAACAAACTAGCAAGTTAAAATTTTGATTGAAAACAATGACATTTAATTGAAGTAAACAGAAACAATATTAATTTGATAATGAAGTAATTGTGACGGTAAAAAAGAACCTTATCATGCATATATACTACTACTACACAATAGATAAAAAAAGAGTCACAAAGTTAGTGATCATTGTGCTACCAAAAACATGGTTGTAAAAATAGATACAATACATCCGTGTAGGTTGCAAAAAAAGTCGTAAAATTTTTATTATTCCTTATCGTTCGCCATACGCCCAAACGCTTGAATAATTGAAATATCTATCTATATATATATTGCAAAGGGAGAAATCCTACATGTCATTTATTTAGGCATTCTCTCCTTTGAGAGATGCCATGTAGGATCATATGTGGCACCTACTACACCAATTAAAAAAAACAAATAATATATTAAAACATAATCTACTAAATTTAAATATTAAACATTTATTATTTTCTCTCTCATGTTTCCTCCCATAACTTTTAAACGTTAATATCTTTTATATACGAGATTTTTTGAAGAAAAAAATTACACCAAATTAACGAGCGTTTTATTATCTTTCCAACGAGTATCATATTGCTATATAAAAAACGGAGAAAACAACGACTATTTTTTGTAACCCGGCAGGTATTGTGTCGGGTTTGGGATTAGTTTAAGAAAAATTGTGGGTTTGGGTCGGGTCTGGGATTAGGTGATACCCGACCCCATTACCCGAAACCACATACCCAAATACCCGAACTATATACCCGATCATATACCCATGAATTTTTTAACGCATCACATAACCCTTAGACTAATGCAGTCGATATTGCAATATACGTGCACCATCATAAACTAAAAACTTTATAGTATGTAACTAAAATATATGTACGGTTATTATAATACTATTTCAATAAATAACTTTTTTTTTTCTTATTTCATGTTAGTTCTTTTTAGAATGACCGATTACAGTTTTCCTGCATGTAACTGTAAAGCGCATCAGTCTATTCCATATGTAAAATTGATATGTTATATTAGATATTTCAGCCCGGGACGCTCCCGGGATAAAAACTAGTATATAAACATAAAACAAAATATAATTAGGGTCAAAACGTTCACAACATAAATAAAGAAAAAAAAGATTAAACCAAAGAATTAATTAGTATTCGGCTTTAGGCTGTTGAAAAAATTGGAATAAAAATAAATTAAAATAAAATAGTTATTATTAGTCGCAAAAAGGATTAAACCATCATTTTCATTCTTTTTTTTTTTTAATAATTAAAACGGAACTTTTATTCATAACCAAACAACAGGATCACCCGGACACATTAAGCCAGCGGCTACCTGGGCCACATACAAACCCGAAAGAACAAACAAACACATAAAAAGAAAACATATTTAGCCATGCCCAAACCGATACATATTAACCTAGCCAAAGCCCATTAACCGTTATCAATATGAGCAAAATCCCACCAAGCCGCTTTCTCAAGACCCGTGATTTTCGCCCTATTGATCATCCACCAATATGATTCCAATTTAATATCTTTAATGATCGAGGCCGTAGCCAAATCAATATCCGAGAAGACCTTTTTGTTTCTCGCAAGGCACAATTTCCAAATAACTGTAACACCCCGACCGATGGCGGAAACATCGGGATGTCACGTAGTGACGATTGTTCAATAGCACATGGTACTAAAGTGTAACTTGATATATTGATTTAAATAGTTTATTACATGAAATGAAATACAAGTGTTACTAGAAGCCAAAACAAATCAAGTGAACTTGAAAATACAACGATACTAAAAATCCAAAATACTAGTCCAATGCTTAAAGAAATACGTCTCAAAGATAACCTGAAACATGTACGAAAATAGTATATGTCAATACAAAAATGTATTGGTGAGCATACCCTGTTTTGGTTATGTATAGTAGAAAAATGTTTTGCAATTCACGTGTCATACTGTCTACAATTTGGTGTTCAAGCTGTACAAATGCCACCTAAAATCAAACCTTTAGAGTAGAAATGATATCCTAGAATAATGGGATATCTAGTATGTATTTATAGTAGTCGCCCAATAGTATGATTATATATAGTATGCGACAAGACAAAGTAGTTATACATAACAATGACCAAGGTCTCATACAACAGAGGCACAAGTGATTTCACATCATAGTAATATATACTATTCATTATTATGATAGGCCACGAAGGGTTAATGATTAAGGTCATAAGTACACACTATCATCGATCAACAAGTAAAACACATATAAGAATTGCGATTGTGAATATAGAATAAAACATGATTAAGTGAGTGAAGTAATAGCGTACATGAGTCACCCTAAAAGTGTAAAACTTGAAAAAGGAGAAAGATATACTCACATTTGCTAAGTTTGCTAAGCGGCGAGTGAAAGCAAGGTGAATCCCGAAGGCTCAACCTAAAGTTTATGGTATAATGTAAGTGTTTATACTTAAAAGAGTCTAGGGTTCCTAATCTAAGGCATCTAGGATATTAACTCTAGATTTGGGGTTTTTAAGTTTAGTAACGAAAATGTAAAGCGTTGAGTCGAATAAATAGTTTACATGTGTCGCGAGATAGAAAACCTATGAAAAGCTTCACGTGCATAACTTAGGTTAATATTGCAAAATATTTACCAAGTTATATAATATAAGTAATGATATTTGAAATTAAGTTTGAAAATCTTAAACTATAATTATTTATATTTGTTTTATTAAATATCAACAATTATAATGATTAATAAATGGGATGATAAAATAGCAAGTAATCTTGAGTTTGTAAAGGTGATATTTTCTGAGTTTATAAAATAATGAATTTAACTCAGAAAATATTTGTAATTTATATAAAAGTACTAATTTAATTTGTATTATCAAAGATGACATAAATTTGGAATAAAATGTAAAATAGTTGTAAAAATAAAGTTTTTTGTGAAAACTTCATATTCTGACACTAACGTCTCAAAATAATTTTTATAAAAGTTTTGGTGAATAAAATCTATTTAATATAAATTTTATTGTTTCAAAACTAGTTTAATGGAAAAAAATAAGTTAAAATATAAAAATGGTTTTATAAATGAAATATCCTATGAAAACTTATTCCTCTGACCTAAAAAGTCTTGGAATAATTTTTATAGAACTTTTCTTGATAAAAATCTATTTATTATAGATTTTATATGTTTAGAAACTAGTTTATTAACCAAAAATGGAATATTATATGAAAACATTTTAAAACATAGTAAAACTGATGTGGAAATGTTTATAACATGTTAAGATATATTTCCACCAATTTTCATAACAAAATGAATTAAATACGAATTTATATGAATTAAATATGATAAATAACACATAAATTCGAACTAAATACAAAACACTTTCTAAAAATAAAAGTTTCTGTAAACACTTAGTCTAATGACTTTAAAGGTCTCACAATAAATTTTATAGAATTTTCTTGATAAAAATCTATTTAATATGAATATTATTTGTTTAAGACTAATTTATCAAATAAAAATGAGATAACATATGAAATCATACCAAAACAGAGGGAAAATGATATGAAAATTATTCTAACCTAATGAGATATATTCCTGCTAATTTTCATGTTATAATACGGTATATATGAATTTATATTGATTAAACATGATTAAAGCATATTAAAAATGATTAAAAAATAATAAACGGTTTCTAAAAATTCCGAAATTTTTTCTAAAACTCCTAGTCAGACATATGAACAAGTCTACAAAGTTTCATAATTTTTAGATCAATAACAAACAAGTTATGGCATTTTAAAGTCCTTAAAACTTTTAATTCAAAAATCCCCAAATAACTAAGAACACCCTAAACCCTAGATTTTCAATTGGAACCCTTAGAGCCTATGTTTGATACAAAAAATAGAGGGCTTTTAATCTACTGATATAAATGAAAGATTATGCAAAAGTAATTGGAAAAACTCACGGTTTTGCTAGCTCAAAAAGAAGAAAGAAAACCGAGTCAAAACCCAAAGAATAAGCTTCCAATTCGTCAAGATTGCGAGATGATAAATGGGTCTTCTTGCGCAGAAATGATAGACCATATGAGAGGAATATGTGTGTGATTTTAATTGAGATAAAACGATTGTTTTGAGGTGTAATTTGAAATGGTTAATAATGTGGGTTTTATAAAAGAAATTTGAGTAATTGGTATATAATTGGTGTATTGGATGTATGTGGGATGAAGTTGGACACTAGGGACGGATAAGGGACAAGATTGTCGATCTATAAACGCGTTTTGAGGTGCATTGGGGGCGGATTTAGGGTAGAGCTCAAGATTTCGAGTCAAACAAGAGGGAATCTGCAGACATGTCCGTCGCGGTCCGCGGGAGGATTAAATAATCCTCCCCGGTCCGCGGGGGAGTAACATATTCTTCTAACTAGTTTGACAGCTTCCCAGCGGAGCACGGTGAGATTTAAAGATCTCCCGCGGTCCGCGGGGGAACATATGATAAAAAATTTGTTTTCAATTTATCTTAGCTTCCGGGCTTGTTTCCTTTGATTTTCCAAATTATTTTAGGACCGAAAAATGAGATTTTTGAGTCGGGTATTTTATGTTTATAAAATACTTGTGCTCAGTTCGTGTGTGAGTGCAAAGTGTGCAACCATGATTTATAAAGTTATGAAAAAATTTTATAAATTCTAGATTTTTTTTCATCCCGGTAAAGTACGAGGGGGTTTAAAATGGAAGTTTTAAAACAGATAAGGGTTCGGAAATGTATATTTGGGTAAAGTATAAGGTGACGGATGTCACAATCAGTGTTGTAAAAGTCGCTAGGCGGACCCTAGTCGGCTGACTGGGGAGTTGGGTGTACTCGGGGAGTACTCGGACCTGGTAAATATAAAGAAAATTAATTATTGGATATAATATATATATCAAAATAAGCATAATTCATGTCAAATACGCATGTTTTTTTAAAGATACATGTTTAAAATTCAAATTTTTCCGAGTACAGGGCCGAGTAGGCCGAGTACAAGGCCGAGTAGGCCGAGTACAGGGCCGAGTTGGACGAAGATGACTGATTTTGACCACTGAGTACAGGGCCGAGTTGACCGAGTACAGGGCCGAGTTGGCCGAGTAACCCGAGTACAGGGCCGAGTAACCTGAGGCCGACTAGTTTTGCCGAGTAGGAGAAAGTCGCCTCGGAGGGGTTCCGAGGTCCGAGTAGTCGCCAAGTACTCCCGACTTTTACAACACTGGTCACAATAACCAAAAGAGCCACCGCATAAATGATATCAACTGTTTTAGACGAGACCTGCAAAGCCCGAAGCTCTTCCAGCAGCTGAAACAGAGAGGAAATCTGGTTCGGAACCTGTACATTCAGCCAATTAAACACGTTCCACCACACCGCTCTAGCCCATACGCAGCCCAAGAAAATATGATCGGATGTTTTCGGTTCGAGCCTGCATCTACCACACAGCCCGTCCCCAACCTGTATACCCCTATAAGACAAGTTTCTGCAGTCGGAATTTTATTATCCACCGCCCCCACACAAAACAATTGACTTTAGGAGTGGCGATCTTGCTCCACACAAAGCGCAGGGCCTGCCCCACATTCGCCAGCCCACTTTGAATATCTGCACGGATTGCCGATACCGCGAATTCAACCGACCCATCGTTTTTAGCCCACTTCCAGACGTCATCCGACTCCGATATACTCTGCGCGTTAATAACCAACCACAGCCTGTTGGCTTCCATCTGTTCAGTTATTGTTACGGGTAACCTGGACCAAGGGAGGTCCCACCACACCATGTTATTAACATGTTTATAACACTGCGCAACTTTTGGCTCCTTAACATTACATAGTTGGAAAATGTTTGGAAACCTTTCTTTAAGACACCCGCCTGCGCACCATCTATCCTGCCAAAATCTTACGGATTCGCCCTTACCCACTTCACATACGAACTTAGATTCCAGATCCAACCCTCGTTTCATAAACTCGGACTTTATGTTTGCAATGGTACCCCAAACACCAGGAGCAGACTTCTTATATGGCACAAAACCCACATTTCTCCTACTCCCATGAATTGCACTAATTACTTTACAACACAGCTGGTTCCCAGACATTTTGTACCTCCACCACCACTTCATGAGTAACCCAACGTTTAAATCTTCAATGCAGCCCACACCCAACCCCCCATGCCTTTTTGGTTTGACAATTTTATCCCATGCGGCCCACCTTATTTTATTTCTGGATGGCGAACCACCCCAGAGAAATCTTCGTCTTAATCCTTCCAATGATCTGATCACCCCAACATGGGCCTTAAATAAGGACAAGAAGTAGTTCGGTAACGCCCCCAAGACAGCTTTGACCATGACCAATCTTCCAGCAAAGGATAAGGTTCTAGCTTTCCATGTTGACAATCTTGCCTGGAACTTATCAATCACAGATTTCCAGCTTTTGATTCTCTTCATATTGTCTCCCACCGGTAGGCCCAGATATATAAAAGGGACAAACCCACTCCGGCACCTCAAAATACTAGCCAACGTCTCTACCTCAGCAGCCGCAACATTCAGGCCATAAAGATGGCTTTTGGACAGGTTGACACAAAGGCCAGAAGCCAATGGAAAGCACCTTAAGATTCTGTTTAAGTTCTTAATGTACTCCTCGGACCAAGACCCAAAGAAGAGCGCGTCGTCGGCATAAAAAAGATGTGAAATTTCAGGCCCCGCGTTAGGTAGTTTAACACCCCCGAAAGTTCCAGCCTCAACCGCCTTTTCCATCATAACGTGTAGCACCTCCATAACTATTGTAAACATGAAAGGTGATAAGGGGTCACCTTGCCTAAGACCCTTTTTGAGTTGAAACTTAGCAGAGGGCACACCATTAAGTAATACCGCCGCATTACCGGTCACAAGCATCCCCATAATCCAATTCTTCCACTTCGTCGAGAAACCCATATGGTGCATAATATTGATGAGGAACTTCCATGAAACACAATCATAGGCTTTAGCAAAGTCGACTTTAAACAATAGGATCTTCTTTTTCGACTTTTTCGCCCAAGACACTACCTCATTAGCGATAAGGGGGTCGTCAAAGATATTTCAACCCGAAATGAATGCCGATTGTTCCATAGAGATGACACTCCCAAGCACCTTCGTAAGCCTAGCCACAAGAACCTTAGAGATTATTTTACCAATCACCCCAGTTAAAGAAAACGGTCTATAATCTGAGAATGTCATTGGGTCACCGACTTTTGGAATAAGCGCCACATATGAGGAGTTACACGAATCATGAATCGAACCATGGACGAAGAACTCATCCATAAGATTAACCACATAGCTTTCCATAAGCTCCCAATAGTGTTTAATGAACGCGAATGAAAAACCATCCGGCCCTGGGGATTTATCTCCACCACACTCCCATACGGCTGCTTTGATTTCCTCCTTAGTGAATGGTACAACAAGACTATTGGCCTCTACATCAGACAGCCTTTTAAACCCATCCCCCATCAAACGTGGTCTAGATGTTATTTTTTCGTCAAACTTTTCTTTGAAAATCTGCACCGCTTTCTGTTTCAAGATTGCCGGATCCTCTACCCAGTTCCCATCAAGCATAAGACCAGACATCTTGTTTCTAGTTCTCCTGCAATTAATCACTCCGTGGAAGAATGCGGAGTTCTCGTCACATTGATGGTCCATTGAATCTTTGCCCTTTGTTGTAAATCTTTCAACCTGTCCCAATCCCATTTTTTTTATTGCCATTTTTACCCCCTTCCATTCCTCCCTTTCCTGTTCATCCAATTGCCGAGATTCAGCAATAGTGTCCAACTCCTCCAGTCGTTGTTTTTGTGCCTTAATATCTCTTTCTTCAACTTCCATCCTCTCAATCCTCCACTTTTTAATAAGTGCTTTTGCAGCATTAAGTTTCAGCAGGAAGGTAACATCCCCACGGCTAGAAACAATGTTCGTGTTCAATCCCCCCAAAACCGCCTCTTCCAATCCTACTTTACCGAGCCAGGAGTTAAAGAAACGAAAAGGACATGAGCCAAACTTAGAAGCCGATAAAGACAGCACAATCGGCGAATGATCCGACACGTCTCTTTCATTCGCAAATGACTTTTAATTTACAATCGAAACACGGTCATAAATAGTGAGTTTTCTAGTAGTGTAATATTATATAGGGGAATTGGATTTTAATAACTCAAACTATTCGAAATTGGCCGCTGACACCCTAAACTAAAAAATTGGTCATATATAACCTGCACTATTAACCTGTTGGATTCTGGCACTTAGTTTGGGTTAAGTCACTAACACAGCTAGTTTGGGGGTGCCACGCCAGCATACCACATCAGATTGTGAGTGCCACCTCAACATGCCATGTCTGATTAGGTGTGTCATGTCAGCCAAAACACTAACTGGGTTAGTGACTTAACTCATATTGGGTGTCAGATTCCAATAGGTTAATAGTACATGTTATCTATGGCCAAATTTTTAGTTTGGGGTGCCAACGGCCAATTTTGAATAGTTTAGGTTATTAAAATCCAATTCCCCTATTATATATCGCAAACGAACAATCTGAAAATAGAAAATGAAAATGTCATTACTAATAGAAATTGAAAATGCTGCAAGGACAGACAGTTTAATGCACATTAAGCCCTTCTTTATGTTTTTTAGAACGGCTAGATTAACTTGCAGTGGTCACACTACGGAACCCATAAGATCTAGGTTCGGTACGACTCACCTGCATAGGGTGCTTTCAAATAGAAACCGATTAAGCTTCTTGGTTTAAAGTGGTTTCGTTTAGTCAATGTATTCCGTTCATGGGTTTATTTTGTGGCATGTCACAAGAGAAAAGGATAAAGACACAGTGCGATAAAGACACATCGGTATGCCCCTTATGTAAATCACATGAGATGCTAGTGAAGTAGGAAGATGCATTAGGATGAATGGAAGACATCATCAGTCGAATTAAAACAAGCCAAAAGTAAATACATTCACAAGCACCGAAAGAAACTTTCTCCAAGTTGCTAACGAAGATCAACTCAGAATGCTAGAGTGTAGTCTTTTTAGTTGGTTTCGTTTAACTTGTTTTAATTGTTATTTAATTGATATTAGACCACCATGTGTCCATTTGTTTCAAAAGTGTACTCATGATGTTTGTCCTAGTAAACCAAGAGAACATGCCCATGAGAATCCCAAATTTATATTAAAAAAAATATGTTTTTATTGATTGATAAACTTATCTTAGAATCCCGTTTGTACTAAATGCCAAACTATTTCTTGAAATAAATGAATAATGTATTCTGAGCTTCTCTTCATTGTACAACTACAAACTGTGTAAAAAATTTGAATACCATCAAATCCATCCATGTTATTTCACACACTATTCTCGCCCTTTGAGATGGGGCATGTTTCAGCTTATATACTATTTTTTGGAATCTTGATGTTGAAATTTTATGATTTTTTCGTCACCATCAAATCACTTTTGATAGTGAGGCTATATGGTGTGCCTTCCCTTTCCCCCAACTCCCCCAAGTGCCACATCAGCGCCACATCATTTTCCTCATTTTCTCCCCCAAAGTTTGGAAATGCCTTCCCCCAATTCCCCCTTCCTTTTTTTGTTTTGGTTTAATATATATATATATATATATTAAAAAAAAAGTTGGCCAATCACAATGCCCGGTGTCCACGGGCTTTATTCCCTGTTTTCCCCGGAAAAGAAACAGGGGGGGGGCGGTGTTTCGTCTTCTCCCCGTGTCCACCTCAGCTCCCCGGTTGAGTTCCCCGCAAGCACACCGTAAGGTCTGATAATCGATGAATCATTTTTTCTTTGACTAAAGTACTTAGATAGTCCATGTGGTTTTATAAAAAATTTAAAAATAGTCCTTATGTATGAGAAATTATATAGTTAGTACGTCTTAATTTTGCAATTTGTAACATCTTTTGTGCCTAAAAATAGATGACATATATAGACCAAAAGTGTGACAAATTGCAAAAATTTGAACTATATGTGTAATTTCTCAGAGTTAGTGACTATTTCCAAAAGTTTGTAAAATCACAGATCGAGACTATGTGTGTACTTTACTCCTTTTCTTTTCTGAATCCCAAAAGGAGCGGGTTGGGTTATTCTACAAAGGCTACAAAAAATGAGAAGGTTGAGAAGGATACAAAAAACATACTAGATCATGAAATATGACACAATGAGCCACAAAATATAACACAATGCCAAAAAATACAACACAAGGCTGAAGAAAAATGACACAATGAATTGAAAAAATGACACAATGATGAAAATAAGAAAAAGATACAATGGTACATAAAAGACACAATGATATAACACATATTCTAAAAACTACAAGCTAAAACCCCAAAAAACGAAAACCTAAAAACTAACGTCGTAGGGTTCGATAAGACGGTTCCAATGCCGCTTGAATGAGTTCAATCGGAGTCCGTTTGATACCCTTCCTACGACTTCCTATTTTTCTTTCACTGTGTATTTGATCCTAACCCATTGACGAAAATAAACATTGGAGACGTCTAAGTTTAAGGAACAACTCATGCAAAATAAAAAACTTCAGAGGAAAATATGTGTTGAAACGCCTAAGTTTAAGGAGCTCACGTCTAGGTTTAAAAATTCTTGAGACATATTTGTGTAGTATAGGTCCCGTATATCGGCCTTGGGGTAGTATAGGTCCCCTATAGGCCTATGAGTGTAATATAGTTTTCGTATTAGATCTCATATAGGCCTATGGGTGTAATATAGAGTATTGTGTAAAATTTATAAAAAAAACTTATCTGCTATGTAGGGGTGTGCAAAGGTTCCGAACCACCAAGAACTGACCCCGACCCGACCCGAGAACCGTTTAATACATATTTCAAGAACCGGAACCAACCCTTTTAATACATGGTGCGGTTCGGTTCCAAAAGGTTCCACAAGGTTCGGTTCCAACACTAGACCCACATGAACCGTTTAGGCGTTTAATGCACATTGAAGATGAAGAAGATGAAGTTGTCGGTTCCATCATGGAACTATCTGAAAGATGTTGATTCATCGTGGTTATTGGTTCAGGCTGCTTAAACCAAATGCAATAAGAAACACCAAGCTCCTTCACTGTGACAAGCCAGATGACAATTTTAAAGTTGTTAGCTTGTGTGTAGAAAAAAGTGTAATGTTATTATCACACATGCCAAAAGGAATAGATGGAGCCAAGGATGAACCTGCTTGATTCTATAAAGAGTGAACGTGCTTCTTTACATGCAGGTAAGACGCATTTACTTGTTTATACTTTAGGGAAAAAGCTAATAATGTGTGTATGTATCAACAAATTTAGATGGTTAAGGAAATAAAACTAATAACTTGTACTATATTTATATAAAAATTATATGACCAGGCGGGTCAGTGTTGTTTCATTTTTAATTGCTTTCGGTAGTAGATTTAGGCTTCGCATCTATGTTAAGGACTCTTCTCAGGTACATAACAGTCTTCTTCCTGAACAATAACCATTAAAAAATCTGCAACTGGTTTTAGTCGGTTCTTGTGGTTCTATTTCAATACCCACGGGTCGGAACCGGAACCGACCCGGAACGAATCATTTGCATTTATGGGTGTTTTATTGGTTTTGAAATTATAATTGGGTGGCTTAATGAGTTATTTGTGAAAATGGTAATGCCTCTAAATGAAAGGGAGGCATCACCCCTATCAACCTATCCTCGTACAAGCTCCCTGAAAAGTGTAAGAGTATGTTCCTAGATGCCGCTAATTGAGAATGAGGCATTGTTGATGCCGCTAATTGAGAATGAGGCATTGTTGATGCCTCTAAATGAAAGGGAGGGATCATGTTGATGCCTCTAAATGAAAGGGAGGGATCATTTTAATGCCTCTAAATGAAAGGGAGGGATCATATTGATGCTTTTTTATACATTTTGTTCGACCATAAGTAAATGAAAGAGAGGGATCATATTGATGCTTTTTTTTTTATACATTCAGTCGTACCATGAATGTCGTCTTTTTTATGTTGTTTAGTTTCCAGTATCTTTATCATCAATCACCCTTTGCTATCATGGATGCGTTGGGTGACTAATCAATTTCTGTTCGAGTTTTATTTAGTAATGGCAGCGTTATTATTATCGTACTGTTAATGTTAATACTACTACTATTATTAATAAATAATTCATGATTATTACATTACTTAATAATACTAAATTTATTTAAAACGAATAATCTTTAATGTTTAATGTTTAATAATAGTGAATAAATGTAATAATCATAAATTTATTTAAAACGAATAATACAAATTTATTTACAACAATTTTTTCATTCTAGTCAAACTATACAATCTACCAATTCCAATATTCTCCCTCGACATTCTCCCAATCCTTAAACTCAGGACCGCATTCAAATTCAAACCCATTTGGCCCAATCTTTAAGTTCATCGATTTGTTGAACAAGGGTTTCTAAGTAACTATGCCAGTGCTATTAAGTTTGCCGCCAAAAAAATTAGCGGCTTTGATGAAGCCACCACCTTCAATTTCCGAGACCACCAATTCCAACTTGAAAAAGAGACAAGGGCGTATAAAAAAAAGCATCAATATGATCCCTTCCTTTCATTTAGAGGCATTAAAATGATCCCTCCCTTTCATTTAGAGGCATCAACATGATCCCTCCCTTTCATTTAGAGGCATCAACAATGCCTCATTCTCAATTAGCGGCATCAACAATGCCTCATTCTCAATTAGCGGCATCTAGGAACATACTCTTACACTTTTCAGGGAGCTTGTACGAGGATAGGTTGATAGGGGTGATGCCTCCCTTTCATTTAGAGGCATTACCATTTTCACAAATAACTCATTAAGCCACCCAATTATAATTTCAAAACCAATAAAACACCCATAAATGCAAATGATTCGACCCGGAACCGTTTTTTCCAGAATTATGAAACCCACGAACCGACCCTTACAAAGCAAAAGGTTCGGGTCCATTGTGGTTCTGGTTCGGGTTCACGGTTCTTATGGTTCTTGTGGTTCTTTTGCTCACCCCTACTGCTATGAGTTTGCTAAACTCTTACTTCGGCTGTGAGGCGCAGAGCTGGCATTAATGGTTGGGTCGTTTGAAAGCCCAGTGGTTGATTTAAATGGAAGCATTAATGGTTGGGTCGTTTGAAAGCCCAGTGGCTGATTTAAATGGAAGCACGGAATTGAAGGTTTGTTGCAAAATTGTGGGGATGGGATCAATAAAGGTGCGCAAATCTGGTTTTGAGCCCAATATGGTGATTTGGGCTGGTCTCAACGGATGAGTACTCAAACCAATTCCAGCCCTATGGTTCGGGTCAGGCCCAAGCGGGTTCTCTCAAACCGGTTCTATAATCGGTTTTAGTTCGTGTAAAAACGGGTTCGGATTCATAGACCATGTTTTTTTAACCTCTAGGGATGGAAGAAAGTTAACGGAACCAAGCACAAGTGAAAGGACAAACAAAGTACTATTATGACCCAAACTCCTATTGCAAAGATTAATGTCAATGATGTAAATGAGGGTGAGGACCAAAATGATTATAAAAACAAGTTGTGTTAAAAGACTTTGTTAATGGTTTATACCCGGACTGGTCTATTTCAACCCCCCACTTCTATTTTCACCCCTTTGAAAGCGCCTCGCTTAGGCCTAAGCGAGGCGCTTTCTTTACTTTTTAACTACCTCGGTACGAGGTCAGAAAAAGCTGATTTTTAACTCGAAGTGCATCGCTTAGGCCTAAGCGAGGCGCTTCGGATAATTTATTTATTTTTTTTGGTCTTTTGAGTTAGTTTTTTTTTTTTTTTTTTTTTTTTGCAGTCAGACGTTTTTCAAAAGAACATTTTTTATGTCAATGGGAGGGTAAACAAAATCGTCAATCCGACTGTTGATTTCTTTCTGCAACAAGGAACAAAATGTCAGCTTTTTCCTGCCACCTTTCAATCTCACTGTCCAACAACTGAATTTTACTTGCTTGCATGAAAAGTTTATTTTAATTGGTCGTTTGACAAACGCCTGGCTAACCTGTCCAGTTATCAATCTCACTGTCCAACAACTGAATTTTACTTGCTTGCATGAAAAGTTTATTTTAATTGTTCGTTTGACAAACGTCTGGCTAACCTCTCCAGTTTATCAATCTCACTGTCCATCAACTGAATTTTACTGTAATGATCAGGAACATTCCAAATAACTGTTCAATTTCAGCTTTTGTTTAACTATTTTAGCAACTTCCATAGAGAAGTTATCAATCTTACGGTCCAGTTATATTACTCACTGTCCAACAACTGAATTTTACTTGCTTGCATGAAAAAGTTGTTTTTAATTTTTTTAGGAATATATTTTCTGATCAAAAAAATGCATAACTGTAATGATCAGGAACATTCTAAATAACCGTCTAATTTCAGCTTTTGTTTAACTCATGACAGATCCACCAAATCATTTCTTCAAGTTCATTTCACCAAAAAAAGCAAAACTGTAAATATAAGGAACATTCTAAATAACTGTTCAATTTCAGCTTTTGTTTAACTATTTTAGCAACTTCCATAGAGAAGTTATCAATCTCACTTCTCACTGTCCATGTTTACCTTCAACGATCAACACACACCGCTAACGTCCAACGGTAATGAGTAACCTACTAACCTCTATAATAGACTTCATTTATTCTTCTTCATCTTTTTCTACTTGAAGTGCAGAGTAGTAACCCTTCATCTTCTCTTGTCGGAGAGATATCTGTCAACGATGAAAGAGGTATATGTACAATGATGTGATTTGTTTTAGATAAGAAGGTATATGTACAATGAACTTTTTACGCTAAATAAAACTTACACACAACTTTTTGCTCTAGTGGTGTGGTCTACCTTTTTGCAAAAAGACTTTTAGTCTTGGTGGACTTCTATTGTTTCGGGTTCCCTTTCATCGTTGACAGATATCTCTCTGAGATGATAAAGGTAGATCATGGAAAGTTCAACTCAAGAAAACAAAGATGAAACCGATTAATGTTCTTTATATTTGAATAGTGACCCTCTGGCAATCATCGTTGGTATTAATGGCAAGATATGTGGCTTTAGTCCTTTACGCAGGTTTGCCAGAGGGTCACTATTCATACACACAACTTTTTGCTCTAATGGTGTGCTCTACCTTTTTGACAAACGGCTGGCTAACCTGTCCAGTTATCAATCTCACTGGCAATCATCGTTGGTATTAATGGCAAGATATGTGGCTTTAGTCCTTTACGCAGGTTTGCCAAAGGGTCACTATTCATACACACAACTTTTTGCTCTAGTGGTGTGGTCTACCTTTTTGACAAACGCCTGGCTAACCTGTCCAGTTATCAATCTCACTGGCAATCATCGTTGGTATTAATGGCAAGATATGTGGCTTTAGTCCTTTACGCAGGTTTGCCAGAGGGTCACTATTCATACACACAACTTTTATGTTCTTTATATATGAATAGTGACCCTCTGGCAAACCTGCGTAAAGGACTATATGTGGCTTTAGTCCTTTATGCAGGTTTGCCAGAGGGTCATTATTCATACATAAAGAACATTAATCGGTTTCATCTTTGTTTCTTGAGTTCAACTTTCCATGATCTACCTTTACATTATTATTATTATTTACATTATTATCGTATTTGCAACTTAGTTCCTTTCTCTCGAAAAACAAAAACGAAGGTTTGCGCGTTAGCGCCGATCCGATTGTTAAAAGTATCAAGACTATGAAATTAGTAAAACAACTTAATTTTACTTGCTTGCATGAAAAGTTATTTTTAAATGTTTGGTAATATATTTTCTGATCAAAAAAGGCATAACTATGATGATCATGAACATTCCAAATAACAGTTCAATTTCAGTTCAAACTTTTCAAACACCTGCAACATCTCAAGAGTCGAGGTCCTCTGAAAAAGACATCGTACAATGATTTGGACTTGCAATATTTGAAAATTATCATTTCTTGACATGCTTGGTAACACCTTGATCTGCAATATTTGAAAATTATCATTTCTTGACATGCTTCGTAACACCTTGATCTGTAATATTTGAAAATTATCATTTCTCAAAAAATAATTAAAAACACTTAAAAATGAATTAAAAACAATTGTTGCGAGTTAGGTTTAGTCGGAGGACCACGTACAATGATTCATCAAAGTTGTACAAAGCTGGATGTTTTTACTGGAAAACCAAAACGAGCAATAAACGAAGCGAAACGGAGAGATATAATTTTCTTGGCTTGGAAACAACTTAAAAGAACCAAAAATGAATTAAAATTATTTTTTGGTGATTAACATATAATTTTAAAGAATTAAAAGAAATTCAATTTTTTTTTTAAAAAAGGCCAAAGCGCCTCGCTTTGGTCAAAGCGAGGCGCTTGTGGTCTAATCAAACCACTCAAGCGCCTAGCTTTGGCCAAAGCGAGGCACTCAAGCGCCTCACTTTGGCCAAAGCTAGGCGCTTTGGCCTTTTTTTTAAAATAATTGAATTTCTTTTAATTCTTTAAAATTATCTGTTAATCACCAAAAAATAATTTTAATTCATTTTTGGTTCTTTTAAGTTGTTTCCAAGCCAAGAAAATTATATCTCTCCGTTTCGCTTCGTTTATTGCTTGTTTTGGTTTTCCAGTAAAAACATCCAGCTTTGTACAACTTTGATGAATCATTGTACGTGGTCCTCCGACTATACATTCAATACCCATATTTTTTCAGAACATAATTTTTGCATGTTTAATTGATATGCTTGACTTCCGGACTATATTATAATTGATCGTTGGTGGTTTTCATAGAACCTTGTTTGATTACACTCGTGTTCAACCTATATCAGGTTGCCTTCATCGTTGACAGTTATCTCTCCGATAAACAACTGAAAAGTTGTTTTACTAATTTCATAGTCTTGATACTTTTAACAACTGACTTTTACTTATGGAATCTTTGTACGAAAATCGAAACCATCTCATTCCATGTTCTCCATATCCATACCTTGTTCCAACCACTAATACCATATTGATGATACTCAATTTCGGTTGATATAGAGTATATCAGAGATAGATTTAGTTGAAAGTGGATACAAAATGGATTCAGTTAAATCCTTACCGACTCTAAAACTTATACATTACATCAATTTTGAAGATAACTGTCAACGATGAAGGCAACCTGAAACGACATGAACATTTATAACCTTTCTTTACCTGTGGCCAAAAGAACTAGGCTTCAAACACAACTTTTTGCTCAACGTAATATTATTGTAATATAATATTCAAATTTTGATTGCACCGAATCCAGTCTTCAAAGTACCTCTTCTTTCAGGTTTCTTAGAATCATTGAAGACAACTTTTCAGTTGTTATCCGAGAGATAGCGGTCAACGATGAAGACAACCTGATAGTGGATACCATGGATCAGAGAGATTTAAGCTAATCAAACTCATATCTCAAGCCGGTGCAAGTTATGTTGTAGCATCTTTGATCATCTTCTTGTAATTACTTTCAAGTTTCTTTACAATCATTGAAGACAACTTTTCAGTTGTTATCCAAGAGATAGCGGTCAACGATGAAGACAACCTGATAGTGGATACCATGGATCAAAGAGATTTAAGCTAATCAAACTCATATCTCAAGCCGGTGCAAGTTATGTTGTAGCATATTTGATCATCTTCTTGTAATTACTTTCAAGTTTCTTTACAATCATTGAAGACAACTTTTCAGTTGTTATCCGAGAGATAGCGGTCAACGATGAAGACAACCTGATAGTGGATACCATGGATCAAAGAGATTTAAGCTAATCAAACTCATATCTCAAGCCAGTGCAAGTTATGTTGTAGCATCTTTGATCATCTTCATGTAATTACTTTCAAGTTTCTTTACAATCATTAAAGACAACTTTTCAGTTGTTATCCGAGAGATAGCGGTGAATGATGAAGACAACCTGAAAGTGGATACCATGGATCAGAGAGATTTAAGCTAATCAAACTCATATCTCAAGCCGGTGCAAGTTATGTTGTAGCATCTTTGATCATCTTCTTGTAATTACTTTCAAGTTTCTTTACAATCATTGAAGACAACTTTTCAGTTGTTATCCGAGAGATAGCGGTCAACGATGAAGACAACCTGAAAGCGGATACCATGGATCAGAGAGATTTAAGCTAATCAAACTCATATCTCAAGCCGGTGCAAGTTATGTTGTAGCATCTTTGATCATCTTCTTGTAATTACTTTCAAGTTTCTTTATAATCATTGAAGACAACTTTTCAGTTGTTATCCGAGAGATAGCGGTCAACGATGAAGACAACCTGAAAGCGGATACCATGGATCAGAGAGATTTAAGCTAATCAAACTCATATCTCAAGCCGGTGCAAGTTATGTTGTAGCATTTTTGATCATCTTCTTGTAATTACTTTCAAGTTTCTTTATAATCATTGAAGACAACTTTTCAGTTGTTATCCGAGAGATAGCGGTCAACGATGAAGACAACCTGAAAGTGGATACCATGGATCAGAGAGATTTAAGCTAATCAAACTCATATCTCAAGCCGGTGCAACACACACCTTCAACCCATTCCTGGTAAACCAGGGGAAAATGGCTATATTAAAAAACTTCAAGATTATTGTTTTGTGGTGTGGATCAGACGAGGACTTGCCTGTGTCTTGGAAACACAAGGATGACACACGAAGCTTTAGACTCCAACCGGATCCCTTGATTGCCACATTTAATGAAATTTAACGCCCATACCGCATTCGGAGTTTGATTGCACCGAATCCAGTCTTCAAGGTGGACTTAAGCACCTGAACGGGAAGTTAAAATTTTGAATGATGTTCGTCGACTGCACCGAATCTAGTCTTCAAGGTACTATGGATTAGAGAGATTTAAGCTAATTAAAAAAAAATTGGAAACACAAAGATGGAAAAACCCACTAAAAAGCCTAAAATTTCGGACCCTAACACACACAAGACGAATGTTGCAACATGAGTTCGACCAAGATGACACACGAAGCTTTAGACTCCAACCGGATCCCTTGATTGCCGCATTTAATGAAATTTAACGCGCATACCGCATTCGGATTCTGATTGCACCGAATCCAGTCTTCAAGGTGGACTTAAGCACCTGAACGGGAAGTTGAAATTTTGAAGTTGTTTTGTGGTGTGGATCAGACGAGGACTTGCCTGTGTCTTGGAAACACAAGGATGACAGATGACACACGAAGCTTTAGACTCCAACCGGATCCAAGTATTGCCGCATTTAATGAAATTTAACGCGCATACCGCATTCATTGACTATACGTGGTTGATGATGTCAAGTTTAAGTCATTGACAATGATTAGGGTTATTACTTTGTTTTTTAAATTTTTTTAACTTTTTATAATTATTAAATTAAAAAAAATAAAAAAAAACCAACTAAAAACATCAAAACAACTACCAAAATAAATTAGGCCTAAGCGAGACGCTTCGAATTTAAAAATCAGCTTTTTCTGCCCCTCGTACTGAACTCCTCGAATTGAGTTCAAAGCGCATCGCTTAGGCCTAAGCGATGCGCTTTGAGAGGGTGAAAATAGAAGGTGGAGGGGGGTTTTAAATATAACCACCCTTATATCCAGATGACCCGGAAACCCGATGGGTTTTTGATATGTCAATGCGAGATTGAGAGTTAATAGCGAGGATATTGTGGCCCATCCTTCTAGACAAGAAATATCTAAAGTGTATGTATGTTCACTATCGGTGGCTTGTAAGAATTGTGTGGGCCAAAAATATAGAAAAAGTTTGTAAATGTTTGAAACATTTTTACAAGGATATATGGATTGGTATATAAATTCACTAGCTTTTATCCTGGGAGTGTCCCGGGGTTGAAAAATATAACCATTCTAATAATACTAATACTAATAGTAATAATTATTACTCTTGTAATTAAATAAATAAAAAAATAACCTTGCTATAAGGTGACACCATGTGTTGCAGTGTTGCGTGATTCTTTCTCCTAGCTTCTCTTGATGAAGTATACCTATCCATCTATAGAAGAGTAAAATTCCAATGATAGCATGGCGATTGGGCTAAATTTCAACATTGTATATAAGAACCTGGTTTAAAAGAAAAAACATGATTAATGAATAACCTGAACACTTTGTGTTTTTTTTCTGTATGAACGAAACCCCATAAAAAATAGTCGTTTTTTTCTCCGTTTTTTATATAGCACTATGGTACTCGTTGGAAAGATAATAAAACGCTCGTCAATTTGGTGTAATTTTTTTTCTTTAAAAAATCTCGTATATAAAAGATATTAACGTTTAAAAATGATGGGAGAAAACATTAGAGAGAAAAATCTAAATTTGTTTTTAAATTCTTAAAGAGATTAAGGGTTAGATAAGTGTAGGAGAATGGATGAAAACAAAATAAAAAAATAAATTAAAAACTTTCACCTCAACGTGTCACGTGGCACATTCAAAAGAGGGTTGAGGCCTTCATTGAATGCCACCTCATCAATATTCAATTCTTTTATTATAAGTTATAGATTATAGATTTTAAATGCTTGTATACACTTTTTTTAACAACAAATGTTACATTAAACAAATAATTCTATGGGGTATTGGATTTTAATAATATAAACTTTCACCAATTGACCGGCAATAATCTGTACTTCAAATATTCCCAACAACGATCTCAACTTTTAATGTATTGGCCGACAATGAACCTTTGTTAACTGAGAACTAACTCAGTTAACGTTGGCATGGATGATGACGTGGATGCTGACATGGCATGCCATGTCATCATCCACTAATTGAGTTAGTTCTCGGTTAACAAAGGTTCGTTGTCGGCTAATACATTGAAAGTTTGGATCCTTGTTGGGAATTTTTGAAGTACATATTATTGCCGGCCAATGAGCGAAAGTTTGAATTATTAAAATCCAATACACTTAATTCTAATTACAACACCCTTACAACGATTGAACCTTGGAGCTCTCCTCTAAGAGGCATATGTCTCTACCAAATAGGCTAGCTTCACATTGGCTTGTATAGATGTACATCTCGTTACCAAAACCATGCCTGATGATTAGCGAATCATACAATGAGAGCCCAAGTGGCAAGTAGCCGGCCAATGAGCGAAAGTTTGAATTATTAAAATCCAATACACTTAATTCTAATTACAACACCCTTACAACGATTGAACCTTGGAGCTCTCCTCTAAGAGGCATATGTCTCTACCAAATAGGCTAGCTTCACATTGGCTTGTATAGATGTACATCTCGTTACCAAAACCATGCCTGATGATTAGCGAATCATACAATGAGAGCCCAAGTGGCAAGTACACATGTTTAAATTGTTGATTATGTATGAGGTTTCTTTTTACTTTTCTATGTTTTTTGTTTGTAAGTTGTAACCCACCAGGAACATGTTATAGCTTTCTAAAACCATGATTACTTAATCGCAACCGCTATATGTTAGAATGTATCCCGTATGTTTAAAAGTACACTGATAATACGAGTGATTTAGTGTATGCATAGAATTTAATAAAATGATAGCGGAGTGGGTACATTTAGTACAACTCTTCAAGTTTATATGAATTCTGCTACTTTAGCATAAATAATACTTTATTAATTTATATTCAAATAGTGGTTTGAAATCAGTTATTTCATAAAATGGGTGTTTCATTCTACTTTTAGTAGTCTTGAAGTTGGGTTATTTATTGTTTTATGGTTGAAGAACTATTGCATATATCTTTCTGAGAGAAGAAATGATAAAGTTCAGTGTTTTAAAAAGCTCACCTTAAAAGGTGCTCTCATCAATCCACACAATTAAAGTGCATAAAGATATTTACAATAATGCCATCCATCGTGTTATTTTTTTAAAAGGTGCTCTCATCAATCCACACGCTACCTTTTTAAACTCTTTGTAAAATGTCATTTTGACCCATTGAGTTTTACGTACTTATTTTTATGTACTTGGATCAAACATAATACATTTTTGTGCTAATTTTATGAGCGTTTTTTATTGCTCTACATTTTGTTCGAAACAAATCGGGTCAAATATAATACATTTTCACTAGGCGGTATAAATTCGAGTTACTTTACATTTCGACTCCGCCGCAATGCGTGGTACCATTATTTAACGTAAAAAATACTATTTTATTACGTGCTTATTTTTAAGTACGTTTCATTATAAATCCAAGTTGGTTCACATTTCGAAGTAAGTTCTCTGGATAATGAGTCAGGTTAAATATAATACGCTTTTTCATACTTATTCTTATGCGTTTTTTCATTTGTCTACGTTTTGACCTAAATTTTGTTCGAAAACAGGTTGGGCCTAATATTGGACGATATAAATTCAAGTTACTTTAAGTTTTGATATCCGTCGCAACACGTGACAAGTAAAAAAAACTAGTTTAAATATAATCTATCTATATACTATTTATAAAGCATTTCGCAAGAACTTCTTAAAAATTAAGAGGTACATGTATATTTGTTTTATCATACAACACTTAATGCACGTCTTAACTACTTTTTAGGGGCAAATTAGTCTTTAAAACTTTTTCTTAATTACACCACATTATACATAATGAACCATAGTAATATCAAAAACTTTACATTAGTAATGTGCAAGTAATCCACTAGTAAATTAAATGTTTGTACAAGATAATATTAATATTTTTATAAGTAAATTATCTTATTTAGATACTTAAGTATATACTTTATAAATATTTACATAAAAATAATAATAGTGGTGTTGGTGGTTGTACCAAAATATAATCAGTGTTTAAGAGAGGTCAAGTTAGATTACACTTTCTAAAAGAAAAATTGGTAATACTCGCCGCATCGCACGAGCGAACTCGCTAGTAATGTAATTCGCTAGTAATGTAATTATAAATCTATAGAGATAAATTACTAGTGCCTTTTTCTTCATCTTTTCAACCCACACCATAGACTAATATTAACACATGAAAAATATATTGACCTTATATTATTCACAGCAGCCACGTAGGATCATATCCTATCAATCAGTTGAAGATAAGACCATGCCACCCAACCAAAAAGGCCAACCATTCGCAAGTAGCTAGCGAACCCAAACCCCATAATATTCACCCACACCTCAATCTCATGCACATTTTATTCTTAACAACATCCTTACAAACACATTGTAAAAATGGGGACAAATTCTTTGTTAAAATCTCCAAAGAAAGAAGAACAACTTGTCCCCGATTCTTTAATCGACGAGTTCTTTGAAACAAACAACGATATCCCTTCAGATTTCAAGGGAAACTTGGGTAGTAAAGCCGGAGAGAATCGCGAAAATGGTGTTATGAGAAGCACATATGATGAATTCAGTTGGGACCATTTGATAGAATGGGACGAAATCTCGATGAACGAGGAAGATCAAGCTTCAGGAGTACTTTGTGACCAAGACATGAAGCCCGAACATCAAGAGCATAATTTGGTCAATTTGATTGGAAACATAAAAAGAGAGATTTTCGGGCTTTGGGATGGAGACGAAGAAGATGAAGATCGAGAAGAGAGTGAGAAGAAAATGTGTTTGAATTTGAGCTTAAATTACCAAGAGGTTATCGATGCATGGTCTAACCGTGGTCCTTGTCGGGCTGATGATTTTACTCATTCGAATTCGACATCCGACAATAGATATGTAAGTTACTTTATTTTGTGTGTACTGAGGCGGATCTAGAAATGAATTTCAATAGTAACGTTTTTTATTTTTTTAATTTTAGTAGCAACGTTTTCTAAATTTCGTAAAAAAAAAACAAATTTTCCACTATGCGCGCGAAGTTGAGCAGGAACGGACGCGGCACCTAGTTATACACTAGGTCCGCCCCTGTGTACATTTCATTTGATTACAAGTTATTGCAAACTTATTATACACATAATGTCATATATAGTAAACACACAATTGAATATATGCATACATTTTTCTAAACATTTATAATAGTTTTGAATATTTTAGATGGGAGAAGTGCCTGTGATGGAAGAAGCCAAGACCAAAAGGGAAGCAAGTGTTCTCAAATACAAAAAGAAACGTCAAAACAGACTCTACTCTAGAAAGATAAGATATCAAGTTCGAAAACTCAATGCTGATAAAAGACCAAGACTCAAGGTCATAACTTATTACAACTTTATGTATAAATCAAATAAGAATTAAATAATATAGCTTATAAATCATGTTTTAAGACATTTTTCAAGTGCTTGTAAATATATAAAAACATACTTTTAATATTATTCAATATACAATTATTTTATAGTTTTATATCATAACGTTGATATTTATTTGCAGGGAAGATTTGTGAAAAGGGAATAATATGAGAAGATACTAAAGGCGATGGCAAAATATCTACACAAAAATATCTTCACAAATTGGTTGAAACTTTTCACATGGACATACTTCGTAAAGTCACTATCTCTTTGCTTGTATATATAACGATATATAATAATTCTTTCTTTGTTTTTCGAGTGCTGATGAGTCGTAGTCACTTTTTGGGTATTAAATGCCAAAAAAACTAGTATCAAACACTAACGGTATGTTTGGTATTGAGTAATTAATGGAATGGATGAGGTAATAGAATGGACAAGATAATGGAATGGATCATTAACATTTCATGTCTTGTTTGGTTGCCATTGGGAATGAAACGAAACATTACTTTGTGTTGTTGGATAGACAGGAAAAGACGAAGGAATAAAATCTGTGGTTAGTGGCGGTGGTGGGTGGTGGTCAGTGGCGGTGATGGTGGGTGGTGGGTGGCGGTGGCGGCAGTGGAGGTGGATGACCGTGATGGTGGGTGGGTGATGATGGTGAATAGTGGCGATGGTGGTTGGTGATGGTGATGGTAGGTGGTGGTGTGTGGCGGCTGCATGGTGGTGGATGGCGACGACGGTGATGGGTGGTGGCGACAGCGGTGGTGGGTGGCGGAAATGGTGGCGATGGGTGGAGGTGGATAGCAGTGATGGTGGGTGGGTGACGATGTTGAGTAGTGGCGATGGTGGGTGGAGGAGGCGACGGTGATGGGTGGTGCGGTAGTGGTGAGTAAAGGAAATTGTGGTGAGTGACAAGGGCAGGTGGTGAAGGCAGCGCTGAGGGATGGAATGAAAAAAAAAACATGAGGGTGGATGGAATGGTTTTGAGGGAATGTGATGCCTTATGGAATAGGTGATTTCATTCCTTTTAACCAACTAAACACCCTATTTTTCATTATCTCGTAATTGTCTATTCCATTCCCCCTTTCATTACATCATACCAAACGCTACCTAAATTAAGAAAAGTGTGGTCATTTGACCCGTAGTTGGGCCCACCCCTGTATAAAGCACTTTGAATAGATGTATAGCAAAGTTGGATACACGACTCTTTGATTATATTTGTTATTTTATGAATAGAAGTATGTGTGTGCAAGAGTACATGTGTATCGGTGTATAAAATAAGATCCAACTCATGAGCTAAATGCTTATATGTTAATTTTCTCAAATCACAAGTCTTTCATTTATAATAAACATCTTTTAAGCATAATTGATGTGTAAAGTAGAAAGAAACGTTGCTGAAAACAAAGATGATGGATGGAAGCTCAGATTTGAAGAGGTTCAGTGGATGAAACGCGTGTGATTTAAGAATGAACAGGGCTTATGTTGTGGAAGCGTGGAGAGGGCTTATGTTGTAGACGCATAGAGAGGGATACCCAAGTGTGTGCCTGTCAACTTTAGGTTAGATGTGGCGCTCCAATGAGAAGGTGCCAGACACCTGCCTAGTACTGTTCAATTACCTCACTATTAAATAGTATTTAAATAATATAATAAGTAAATCTTTGTTTATTTTAAAAGATTTTTTAAGTCTTATGCTTGTCTCTTTACTTCATGCATTTATACAAAAACATAAGGGACCCAATGACAAATCGAAATTCAACGCCAATAACAGCGGATCTATTAACACGCAACTGTATTTTCCAACTGAAATGAAATATGACTACTGAAATTAAATCGATCCACGTATTAAACTTTTAAAGGCGGCTTTTGGTTCAGTTAGGTTGTTTCGGATTGTGTTCTTAGGCGCTGTAGACATCTTACCTGGATTTTCAAAGCTGATCGATCAGATGTGGATGTGCGCAACAGAAGTCAATGGACACAGTTAAATCGGATGAGGTGCAGTACCAAAGGTCGCGGGTGAATCCGTCGGTTGCCCCGCCAAGACGTGAAATATCTCACAGATAATTCTGCCATGGCTGCATACTGATATGTGCCACTCAACTCATGATTTCATGTTGAACATGGATGGCTTAATGCTACATTTGTTTCTATTTATCTTTTATTTAGAGTCAAATCTTTTATTTAGATTCAAAGTTAATTTATTTAGAGTCAAAGTTAATTAAGATAGTGAGTATTATGTTCCAATAATTTAGTTTATAGCTTTCATTGTAGTTGTTACTTGTAAGCCTATAAAGGCTTTTTGTTTTGAGAATAAAGATATGCAGAAAAATTAGTCTAATACTCTCTCTAAAGTTCTTCTAGTATTCTCTCTATTTTCTTGAGCTTGACCCACTCAACGGGTTTCTATCCGATCGGTACTTATCACTGGTATCAGAGCAGTCGTGATCCACCGTGCATCATGGTCGCTCAAACTCTATCTGAAACTGAGTTTTATCAATGGATGAATGAATCCTTTATGAGACTCGAGTCACAGCTTCAAACAATCTTCAATGAGCTCCGATCGATCCGAACTGTGCAGGATGCCCTTCAAGCCCATACCGCGCCGCCATGGTCTCTCCCCTCCGTTACAGGAGACTCCACCACCGCCAAGGCAACGATTGCATCAACACCAACACAAACCGTTTCCGCCCTCGCACCACCAAGACCACCATCCCTTAATACCGCACCACCACATAAACAAGTTCATCCAATCTCCCAATTTTCAGTCGATCCTCTTGAGGGTGAAAATCAACCTCCAATGGAAAACATGAGTAAGCCGTTAAAGCCATCAAGTGTTGCTGAAACATCACAAACAACAAAAATTGTTAGTGCATGGGTCTCGAAGTTTGCCTTTGATAATCCCTTGTTAGGTTGTTTTCAAATTCAATTTGATAAAAAAACAGGATCTATCTATGTTATGCCTTGCTACTTTTTGGCATGACCAACCCATCAAGAATGTTGGTACCTACGGTAAAAACATTGAAGAGTGGCGGCCACCGTGGGGTTTGGTTATGATTGCTCCGAATGCCGCGCAGAGGACCGAATGGCGGCCACCATGGCAAACTCGTTCTGTTCTTGAGGACAAGAACGTTTTGAAGCGGTGGGAAATGATATGTGCCACTCAACTCATGATTTCATGTTGAACATGGATGGCTTAATTAGTGCTTTGCATTTTTATCTTTTATTTAGAGTCAAAGTTAATTTATTTAAAATCAAAGTCAATTAAGGTAGTGAGTGTTATGTTCCAATAATTTAGCTTCTAGCTTTCATTGTAGTTCTTACTTGTAGGCCTATAAAGGCTCTTTGCTTTGAGAAGAAATATATGCAAAAAATTAGTCTCATTATTCTTTCTAAAGTTCTATCTAGTTTCTTTCTATTTTCTTTTGGCCAACAGTTAATTTGTTGGAACCACAACACAATGATATGTGCCACTCAACTCATGATTTCATGTTGAACATGGATGGCTTAATGCTACATTTGTTTCTATTTATCTTTTATTTAGAGTCGAATCTTTTATTTAGAGTCAAAGTTAATTTATTTAGAGTCAAAGTTAATTAAGATAGTGAGTATTATGTTCCAATAATTTAGTTTATAGCTTTCATTGTAGTTGTTACTTGTAGGCCTATAAAGGCTTTTTGTTTTGAGAATAAAGATATGCAGAAAAATTAGTCTAATACTCTCTCTAAAGTTCTTCTAGTATTCTCTCTATTTTCTTGAGCTTGACCCACTCAACGGGTTTCTATCCGATCGGTACTTATCAGTGGTATCAGAGCGGTCTTGATCCACCCCTATGGACGCCCGTGAATGGAATGCTACAATGGCTCGAATCGAGTCGACGCTTTTTGAGATGAGGGAACTTCTCAAAAACGAGTCCCGAAGATGGGCAACCTACACCACCATTTTTTCTACACCGCAACCGACACCCACTGCCGCACCACCACAACTAGCCATAAAAACCTCCTCGACACCCTCACCTCCTCCATTTACACCCCTACCACCCGTGTCCGCCATCGTACCACCAACCGTGTCTCCTACTTCCGGCACACCACCACAAACTGTTGCCGAACCGCCATCGAAAACCACACTAACCACCAAACCAATACTAATAGCAACACCACCACCAACTCTGGAGAATAAAATACGTTCTTTCTTGATGGGGACTTTTGATTGTGAACAAGATATTACCGAAGTATCTCATCAAAAACCTTCATTTAAATTTAAGGCAACAGGAAAGGAAGGAAATGAGGTGTTCTATACATCTTTCGTCAAAACCCCTCATGAGACAAATAAAGATGTTGTTGATTCTTCTTCGAAACAAACTGTGGGATCCAAAAGTCAAGAATGTGTAGGTGAACAACTTGATACGTACAAACACAATTCAACAGTCTCACTGAAGCAAAGTCCCGAACTAATGAAAAATGATACTAAATCATCAATAATTGGGAAACGGGAGTGGCACCCACCATGGCGGTTCAATAAAATTACATTGAATGCCGCGCAAAGGACCGAATGGCGGCCACCATGGCAAACTCGTTCCGTTCTTGAGGACAAGAACGTTTTGAAGCGGTGGGGAATGATATGTGCCACTCAACTCATGATTTCATGTTGAACATGGATGGCTTAATGCTACATTTGTTTCTATTTATCTTTTATTTAGAGTCAAATCTTTTATTTAGAGTCAAAGTTAATTTATTTAGAGTCAAAGTTAATTAAGATAGTGAGTATTATGTTCCAATAATTTAGTTTATAGCTTTCATTGTAGTTGTTACTTGTAGGCCTATAAAGGCTTTTTGTTTTGAGAATAAAGATATGCAGAAAAATTAGTCTAATACTCTCTCTAAAATTCTTCTAGTATTCTCTCTATTTTCTTGAGCTTGACCCACTCAACGGGTTTCTATCCGATCGGTACTTATCACATACCAGGTGAATGACGTGCGAAACCAAAAGCGGCATAGCTATCATAGACGGCAAAGCAAAGGTCACAATGGTCATACCAATCTATAGCCGACAAATATAACCAACAGCAAGACAATCAATTTGCCTTAAATAGTGAAAACAATTACACCCAGTACTATATCACAAAGAAAGTAACTTTATGAAACATCGTTGGTATAACTTCATTAACAAAGCAGTAGAAGAATACCTCATAACGTCGTTGTATATGAAAGTAAAAGAATTTATGGCGGACCTCCGGCGACCCTGCAACCGAACAACAAAACATCGAAAACCCCTAAATCACCTTCCCTGATTATTTATACTCAAGCACACACCTATGGATGTGCTCGGTAGAGACAGAAACACGACAGAGAGAGAGAGAGAGAGAGAGAGAAAGAAGTGGACAGACCTGGACTCCGATAAGTATCTAACATCGTAGACAACAATCAAACCATCAAAGTCAGGCACGGAACCTTTACCGCTGCCGGTTCAATACCAACACTATCTCCGCCGCTACCAACGGTTTCACAAAAGAAGCCGGCAACAACAGAGAGCACGACTAACAGTGACCAAAAGTAGGGGTCAGAGGCATTTGATAAGAGAAGCAGCAAGGCGGCGAGCCAAACCGGATGAGGATGCAAACGTGGAGGGACAGGTGGACTGAAACAGAGGGGGCATAAAGGACAGCAAAGAAGGATCCACACCGTTGCTTTGACTGCATTTTCAGACGTGGAAGAACAATAGCCGCGAGATAGCTACAGTAACTCGCCCTCACATAGAATTTTGATAATTGTATCTTTATATAATTAATACATAGTGTAATAAGTAGTCTAATATAAAAGAAATAATAAGAACAATTTAAAAAATATATATAAATAAAATTTCGAATAATATATCAGTAAAAATCATTGAAATAATAAACAATATACAGATTGCATAACTTACAAAAAATTTAATAATGTCACTAAAAAACATTGAAATAATAACAATAACAACAAAAAAATTAAAAGTAATAAATAAAAGAACTTCGTAAATAAATATTAAGAATCATAATAGTAATAACCATAGTTGCAAAAGTCATCCGAATTGACCGATTACTCGTCGAGTACTCACTACAGGGTGGGTCACCGAGTATAGGCGAGTTGGCCGAGTATTCCGAGTACTCCCCGCATAGGCCGATTCGACCCCCGAGTACTCGCCCGACTAGGCCGAGTACTCGCAACTCCCCAGTTAACCGAGTTGGTAGCGCCTAGCAAGTTCTGCAACCATGGTAATAACAAATAAGATTAAAGAAAAAAGACCATTAAAAATAACATGGCATTATAAATGGACTATTTACAATACTGAAAACTTAAAACAATAAAGTAAGAAAACTTATAGTCAATCAAATGTAAAAACTATTCATGTTTTTGTTTGATACTGGATTTTAAAAATAAATATAACTAGGGTTTTTGTTAACCCGCCGTAAAGCGGCGGGGTACGTTTGTTGTGCAGAAGTGTTTAGTAGCACTATGGGCAACGATTTTCCTGCATTCTTTCGCGTAATTGTGGACGGTTTCGTGGACATAAAAGATAATATTAAGTGACTGTTATTGTCAAAGTTTGAAATCCTAAAAGCTAAAAGTTTGGTGGTCAAATTGAAAGAAAAGAAAATACGTAAGTTAGTAAGAAAGTTAATGGCCAAAGTCGGGTGGTCAAAGTTTGAAATCCTAAAAGCTAAAACTTTGGCGGTCAAAATTTGGTGGTCAAATTGAAAGAAAATAAAGTACATAAATTAGTAAGAAAGTTAGTGGCCAAAGTTGGGTGGTCAAAGTTTGAAATCCTAAAAGCTAAAATATTGGTGGTCAAAGTTTGAAATCTTAAAAACTAAAAGTTTGATGGTCAAATTAGAAGAAAATAAGTTAAGCTAAAAGTTAATGACTAAAGTTTTAAATCCTAAAAGATAAAAGTTTGGTGGTTAAATTGAAAGAAAATAAAGTTATATAAATAAATAAATAGCAATATTAAGAAACAATATAATATATATGTGTTCAAATAGCAATAATAAATAGATATATGTACATGTTGAAATTCTATGTGTGGGCGTAAATTAGCTGCAGACACTATTGAAGTGTCGTAAGATTAATATAGTACATAATTATAGGAATTTGAAGTCATTATTTAAGAGGGTGTTTGGGATTGAGTTTCATACCAACTTATTGACTTATTAGCTTTTTGAAAAAGCTAATAAATCAATAAGCTGTTTGTGTAACTCAAAAGCACTTTCTGTTTTGACTTTTGACTTTTAGTTTTTTAAGGGTGAAAAAGCTGTTTTGAAAAGTTAGAAATCCTAGCTTTTGGCTTTTGGCTTTTGACTTTTGGAAAAAAATTACAAATTTATCACTCATACAACCAATATTCACAATAAGTTAAGCGAAACACTTAAAAAAATAACAATCTATTGACTTTTTGACGTTTACCATCCCAAAAGCTAATCCAAACACTTTTTTTAAAACTCCTTTTCAAAAAGTCATAAGCCAATAAGCACTTTTGACAAAAAGCACTTTTGCATTTCCAAACTCAATCCCAAACACCCTCTAAGTAATTAACACATTTGTTTGTTTATTATAAAATTACATTATTAGAACTTTGATCACCTAATGGTCGAACAGGTCAATTAACTGGTTTGACTCATTCTTTGTCATTTTATATGTTAGATGTAGTAATATTTTTTTTATTGAATGGATCAAATAGATATCTTTTATTGAACGTGATAAATGGGTAATTCTTATGGTACTTGATTAGTTTAAGCATTTGTTAATCGATTTGTTATTGGTGCATGTGACATGTTAAGAATGTGACTTGTCTAGATATAGTACAACATCTTTGATTGTAATTTTACAGCACCACCTGATTAGTTTACACATTTGTTAATTGAATTGGGATTTGTGCATCCAACATGTTAAAGATATGACTTGTACTATATAAAGGGTATCTTTGGCAAAACTAGCTGGTGGCTGGAACTGGAAGCTGCTGCTGGTGGCTGAAAGCTGGTAGCTGTAGCTGATAGTTGTAGCTTTTTAAATATATTTTGGTGTCTAGCAAAGTAGCTGGAGCTTTTAATAAAATGTATATAAAAACTAAAATGTGCATTAACTAAAAGCCTGAATGCATTTTTTTTTATGATAAAACAAGTATTTGTGTCATTTACTCATTAAAAGCTTGTAGCTAGTAGAAGCTTTTTCATAAACGCTAGTACTATTAGTTTTTCAATATAGAGCTTTTTCTCCTAACCTAAAAGCTTCAAGCTCATTCAACCAAATAAAGTTTTTTATTGAATAAGAGTTTTTCTTAAAAGCTTGAAGCTTAAAGCTCATAAAAGCTCTTTACCAGACATACCCAAAGTACAACGACCAAGATCTAAGTATCAAAAGCATGTTTAAGGATATAGTGATGTGCGTTTGCAATGGAGTTGTTGAAAATTATATGATACCTTCCCCGCCACAGAGCGCAGGTGCAGTTCTTGAGGGATATGATCCAAAACACCTCACCACCACCACCACCAGTGGCGGATCTAGGTCACAAAATCAGTAGTAACGTTTTTCATTTTTTTTCATTTTAGTAGCAACGTTTTCCAAATTTCGTAAAAAAAAAAACCAAATTTTCCACTACGCGCGCGAAGTTGAGCCGCAACGTCCGCGGCCCCTGCTTAAGCCTTATGTCCGCCCCTGACCACCACCACAACCACCAGCAACAACAACAACAACAATTATAATGATGTTAGCGATATATTAGTGTTACACAAGTCGGGTTAAATTGTGTTATCTAACAGAGCCTCGATGACACATGTCATATCGCGCTGGCCAACCCACTAGTTAACGAATAAGAGCATAGAAGAACACATTTACAAAGATTAGATGGTGTATCCGTCTAGAAATAAGGTCAAATTACTAAACTAAAGCCCATATATCGACATGTTTTCTCAAATCGTTTATTTCCCACACACAATCAGACAATCTATAATGTTTTTAAAATCTTTTTAATAACATACTAGTAAGGAACCCACGCGTTACGGCGGGGACGCGAGAGGAATTCCATGAGCATCAACGAACCTACTATAGTACCGTTTAAAATAAAATATGACCATATATTATTAAACCTCACACAAGCATGCTTACAAATGAACCAAAATAAGGTTAACTATTTGAAAAAAAAAAAAAAAAAACCATAGTGCTTACTACACCACCACCTTTGCTAAAAAAAAGCCAGCTTATTAACAAACAACAAAGGAATAGATGTAGGGCTGGCATATCGTGTCAGACACGACACGATAAGACACGATGACCCGAATGGCTAGACACGAACACGACACGATAACTAATCGTGTCGGTTTTTCCAAACACGAACACGAACTTAATTTTAACAGGTTAACACGATAATACACGATAAGGGAAAAAAAACTCATCAAGCTCCACGATAATACACGATAAGACACGATAATACTCCACCTGTTATATATATATATATATATAATATATATATATATATATATATATTTAATTAAAAATAAACAGGTCCTTAACGGGTCTTAACAGGTTAACGGGTGTTTAACCTGTTAAGACACGAAAATAAACAGGTCTTAACGTGTCGACCTGTTTAAGACACGAAACCTGTTAAGGTTAAACACGAAACTTGTTAAGAACAGGCAGGTTCGTGTCGTGTTATCGTGTCCGTGTCTGAAATTGCCAGCCCTAAATAGATGTATATATAACAATTAGGTAGCCAATGGTACATGAAACTTAAACATAAGCTACCAAAACAAATATGTAGTTAATCTTCACTGAAACCTAACTACATCTAAGTTGCGGGCCACAATCAAACTACTCAAGTGACTACCTGATACTATTATCATGAGTGGGATATTAGCCATTAAATACCATTATGTTCATACCAAGATGGTGGTGCATATTCAATCAATTGGTTTAGATACATGCTGCTATTCTCATAAAATTGTAAGACTTTCACACTTTCACAGACAATAGCTCTTGACCGGTTACAGCTTACAACATGAGGAAAAGGCTGTTGTAGGAGATCAGTAACGTTTGATATAATAATTATCAGCAACAACACATTCATTTCGTTCAAAACTTCTAGGTTGACTTATTTTAAGTCAAAGTTTAATACATGTATTAAAAATAATACATGTACAAATAAAAAGATCCATGTAATGATGAAACCTTGGGTTGGTGGAGTTTATGGTTGTCGAGTTATAATTAATTTCATTTACGCCCTACCCGAACATGACGGAACTCGGCTTGATCATAACAAAAGCTAGAAGTGCTAACTGCAAGATGGTACCCAAATGAACAAGCCACTACAAAATCCTATTATATTATAAACAACAAATATACACAAAACAAGCATTTAAAACATATGCTAAAAAGGATAAGCAAACCTGTCTAGATGCGAAAATAACCCATGTTAGCAACCTTACACATACAGCTTAAAACAACCAAAGGAAGACCCGAGACAATATTCCTCCACGCATCTTCCCTAAATACCTGCTTCAAATTCATCGTACAAAACATACCAAATCTTACCACCTATCAAATTCCATTGTTAAGAAATTATCAGTACAAAGCTAAGTTGTATTTGAGTTCAATACACATCTAATGTTAGTGTAAGTTAAGTTTTTCTAACCCGTGAAACTCACGGGAGATAACCTAGAGTAAATTTTAGAAATAAACGGATAAAGATCATTCATGACTTTGGGCTTTGGCATAGAAGCAATGAGTAAGTAATTATATATATAAATCGTATCGGGAGCTGATAGCGTATGTAGATTGTAAAGGAGGTAGTAAGATGCAACAGCAGAATAGAACAAGTATTCTAATAATATTAATATGGGTGGTGTTGACTTTAAGGCGAGTGAGGAGTAGCGGGGGCGAGTATTTCAGACCGTTCAACGTGAGCTACGATCACAGATCGCTAAAGATCGACAGACAATGGAGAATTCTTATTTTCGCTGGAATTCACTATCAGAGAGCTACTCCCTAGGTGGAAACATGAAGGCAGTTAGTTAAAGGTAGATAGGTAAGCTACCTTACCTGTTGTTTAAGTGTCTCGTGGCCACCCCAAAAGACATAAGTTTGGATGACATCAGCCCCAACCTACTTGCTCTTGCCAATCAAATCAAGCCACATCTAAAAAAAGTGATCGATGGAAATTTTACTCTTTACAGTTGAAAATAATATGCAGAGAAAGAAGAATAAGGTTATATGTCTTACAATAGTTAATCTTTTTTATTATATTAGTGTGGCATCTTTCTCCACGACAAAAAAAATCAGCTAGGTCCATTAAATCAATATGCAGCTTTGAATAATCATATGCATAAATAAGATACTCATCTTATTGAAGGCAATTTGTTCACCCTATAAATTATTCTTCATAAAAAAATGTCAAAAGTATGTACCTTCTTATTGAAATTTTAATTATTACAATGGTATGAAATTAACCAACTTTAATACAATCCGATCATTACAAATTCAAAATCCGGTAGATGTAAGCTAAATGAACCAACTTGACTCTTTCAACTCTAAAATAGAGATCAATTGCGTATGAACTTAATTCGCTAATTAATACGTATGTGAATCAGGAATATGCAACTGATACCAAGTTAATAGCAAAATTGCAGGATGATGAACTGATGATGATTATTGTTTTCACCCTTGGAGAATCTTGTGAAACCATATCAAGTTAACAAGGATTGAATATTATATTAACATATGACGAATGAAAGCCAAAGACTAATTAGTCAACCAAATAAATTAAACATTAAATGATGACATATATGCATACTAATACACTATGATACAAGATACGAAAATATATGGATGCTTACATCAGAGTCTTGGTGGCACGAGCCCTTTTCCAACCCATTCTCATCTGGCCACATAAACAACAACCCTTGAGACATCATTGTTAAGAACCTGGTAACACAAGCTCTCAGGCGATTGGACCGCTCGAGCCTCACGTCCATCCGATGACTCCTCCACAATCCTAGTACACCAACTGCATCTGTCAAAAGGCCATCCTAGGTACCGTAATATGAACACTGTAGATGCCCATTCTCATCAACAACAACACAAAAGTTACAACCCATCAATAACAAAAAAAAAAAAAAAAATCTAATAATAATAAAACTATATAATTTTTACCAAAAACAAACTGAGAAAAAGATAACCATCAAAAGTTACAACCCATTAATGTAAAAAATAAAAACAAATTTTTTACAAAGAATAAAGGGGATTTTAAACCAAATGTGAATTTAAAAAAGCAAAAACGATTAACGATATCAATTGAAGCAATATTCCAATTTAATAAAAAAAAAAGAGATAGAAACAACAAGAGCTTACCAAAAAACCCAGCAAGTTATGACCCTAACATAGTTTTTTCTTCTGCAATTCTTTTGTTGATCCAATCAAGCAACAAAGAAAGATCATCCAACTATTTGTGCTTTAGAGATAGGAAGACGAACCACGCGATCGAGTGAAGATGAAAACATAAATGGGCAAGTGTGATGGAGGAACTAAATATCAAAATCAGTGAATGCTATTGATGAATTTAGACTAATCAATTTCTGAAACCGCTAGATTGATGGAACGGTTTAAGAAAGAATGGGTTGCTTTGCTGAATTATACAATTCACATAAAAGATTGTACAGGAGGGTTACATTATGATTTTTGAGATGCTTATCTTAAAATGATGGTATAATTACTTTTCTAGACATGTCTCCTCCTTAATAAGGTAATATAGATAAAATTCGAAAAGTTATGTTTCCTATAGACATTTTATAATGTTTTAAAAATCTTTTTAATAATATCTAAAATTTGATACGTTTGTAAAGGTATATAATATTAACCCATCATCTATCTATTTCTATATATATTGCAAAGGAGAAAATCCTACATGTCATCTATTGAGGCAATCTCTCATTTGAGAGGTGCCATGTAGGATTTGAGGTGACACATATAGACCAATTAAAAAAAACAAAAAATATACTAAAATCTAATCTCTAAAATAAATATTAAACCTTTATTATTTTCTCTCTCATGTTTCCTCCCATAACTTTTAAACGCTAATATCTTTTATATACGAGATTTTTTAAAGAAAAATTACACCAAATTAACGAGCGTTTTATTATATTTCCAACGAGTGCCATAGTGCTATATAAAAAACGAAGAAAAAAACGACTATTTTTTTGTATTCCGACAGGTATTGTGTTGGGTTTGGGATTAGTTTAAAAAACAATTGTGGGTTTGGGTCGGGTCTGGGATTAGGTGATACCCGACCCGATTACCCGAAACCACATAACCAAATACCCGAACTATATACCCGATTATATACCTATGAATTTTTTAACGCATCACATAACCCTTAGACTAATGCGTTTGATATTTGCAATATACGTGCACCATCATAAACTAAAAACTTTATAGTATGCAACTAAAATATATGTATGGTTATTATAATACTATTTCAATAAATAACTTTTTTTTTCTTATTTCATGTTAGTTCTTTTTAGAATGATCGATGGATTAGGTGATACCTGGCCCGATTACCTGAAACCACATACCCAAATACCCCGAACTATATACCCGATCATATACCCATGAATTTTTTAACGCATCACATAACCTTTAGACTAATGTGTTCAATATTTGCAATATACATGCACCATCATAAATTAAAAACTTTATAGTATGTAAGTAAAATATATGTATGGTTATTATAATACTAATTCAATAAATAGCTTTCTTTTCTTATTTCATATGAGTTCTTTTTAGAATAATCGATTACAAACTTCCGAATTCATTTGACATTATATAATATTTTGTAATGGCACTAGATTTATACCCCGGCATAGAGATTCTTTTTTTTATTTGAATATGATAACGTATGGCAGAAATTTGTTCAAAATAAATAATAATAATAATAATAATAATAATAATAATAATAATAATCATATATTGGCAAGTTATTAATTATGTTGTCATATTAGATATTTTATTATGTCATATTAGATATTTCAACCCCGAGACGCTCTCGGGATAAAAGCTAGTATTCATATAAGTGTGACTGTGTCAGTGTGTGTGTATTTGTTGTTAAAAAAGCATGAGAGTAGATTGTGCTAAATACAAAGTGGGCTTCGATATGGTGTTGGACACTTGGACTCATACAATGGGTAGTAGACCTACTGGGCCCACGGTAGAAAATAATTCATTGTTCTTAAAACTTTGGAAGTTATCGGGCCGCATATGGCCTAGTTTATTAGTAATAAATCAGGTCCAGGGCAGCACCATTAACGAAAATCATAGCACCATCTGGAGTTCTGGATAGAATCTTTTTTGTATCTTATACATGTTAGAAATCCGTGTATTATACTGACTGAAATTCGTGTATTAAACCTATATAACAACTTTAACTACACATTTCCTTTGAAATTCATAGTATCTCCTACTCACATCATTGATATTTGATACATGCAAAAATCCTTGATTGACCAACATATGTAAAACAGTAAAAGTAGCCTACAAAACTTATCTAGAATTCAGACAAAACAAACCAAAAAACGTAGATCCAATCGTGATTTTTTTACGAATGGAAAGCGAGGGGAGAAATGGAGAAGAACCCGAATGGAAGGAAGGAAGGAAGGAGGGAGGAAATGAACAAGTGAAAAAAAAAATGTAAAAGGACGAGAGAGAGAGGTGAGAAAATCATGTGATTTTATACATTTTAATTTGGAGAGAATTACACAGATTGTCCTTTAGTTTTACCTGAAATTGCATCCTATGTCCTTTTTTTGAATTTTTAACTCCTTATGTCCTTTCTTTTATACACTTGTTACACCCTATGTCCTTTAGGCCAAACCAAGTTAAAAAACTCGGTTAAGCTGCTCACGTGCTCCTCACGTGAGGGGCAATCCTGTCTTTTCACCCTCAAAAGGACAATATGTGTAATAATAATAATAATAATAATAATAATAATAATAATAATAATAATAATCACAAGTTACACAACCTATTCAGATGACGAAAGACCGGTGGGTGCAATCAGCGTTAACGAACGACGTCGTAGTGGCCGAGCTACTGTTACGAATCAAACATTCATCAGATAAAGATAAAGATTCGTTACTGATAAAGAAAGACGTTACAACAACAACAACAACGATTGTTGTTCCACCTCGATGGGGACATCATAAGACTCGATCGAAATCAACGGCTTCAGTTAGCGTCGTTAAAGGAGGATTTGCTAAAGAACGCCGTCGTAGTCCTACCACTCATCTGTCATGGAGCGGTGGTGGTTCCAGTAGCGATGGTTATGACGATTTAAGTCGTCCTTCAGATCTCTCTTCTGGTTGCAGATCTGTCAAGGTTTGTGTTTCTTCTTAAATCTCTCTCTCTCTCTCTCTCTCTCTCTCTCTCTCTCTCTCTCTCTCTCTCTCTCTCTCTCTCTCTCTCTCTCTCTCTTCTTCTTCTTCTTCTTCCATTATAGCAGCATCGATCAGATTTATGTTACAAAACATAAATTTTGTTATATTATAGTTTTTATATATTTTTTTAATATTAAACTAATATTATGATTTATTCTTCATCTGTTACCATAAAAGCAAATTTCAATGACTTTTTGTTCAAAGAAAACAAGTTTCAGTAACAATCGTGATATGTGCCACGTCAGATTATTCCGGCAGACTATCCTTCCACTAATATTCGTTTTTCACAATCATTTTATTCTATCTATGCCACGTCAGATTTTTCCGGTGAACTATCTTCCACTAATTTTCCTTAACAACATTTTATACCATCTGTGCCACGTCAGATTTTTTCTGCTGACTATTTTTAGTAATTTTTTTAATTCGATTCGTGCCACGTCAGATTTAAGTTTTATTTGATCGGTGAAGTTTGACTTTCTGTTATCTTTGACTCGCCGGAATATTCGTTTACTGGTAATTTTCTGATAAGGAAGGCTTGTGAGTTAAGTTTTATTTGATCTGGATCCGATGACATCGAAGGCTGAAGTAGAAGGCCACGAGTGTGGTTGGGTGTATCTAAATGAGGGGTTTGGTGGTGGTTGATGGTTCGACGGTGGGGAGGTGGTGGTGGTCCGGCAATGGTTCGACGGTTGGGAGGTGGTGGTGGTTACGGCGGCGGTGGTGGAGATAGGTATGTTGGTGATGAATTAATGGTGGTTTAGGGTTTGAGTTGTTAAAGGGGTAAAGATGAAGATGATGATGTTTGTCTGATTTGGTTTTTTTTTTTTTAGGTTTTATCATGTTTTAAGGTGAAAAGACAGGTTTGCCCCTCACATGAGTGGCACATGACCAACTTAACTGAGTTTTTTAACGGGGTTGGGTCTAAAGGACAAACGGTGTAACAAGTGTACAAAACAAAGGACATAGGGAGTTAAAAATTCAAAAAAAGGATAAAGGATGCAATTTCAGGTAAAACTAAAGGACAATCTGTGTAATTCTCTCTTTAATTTGTAACTATATCATTCAAATAAAATACTCCAGGTAATCATTTACTAAAAATACATTAACACATAAAATTAAAAGTAAACTTATGATAAGTTTACAATACTCCAACCAACTAGTAATACCATTGATTAAATCTGATACGTGATTGAGATTTACACCTCTTGTATCTCGCGTTAATATGTGTTATGTGTAGATTCTTACGAAGTGCATGAAACTTGTGGGACAACTCACCATAACTTTCCAAATGTATAATGATGGCGATGGCACGATCATAAATAATAAAAAGTTCAACGCGATTGAAAAAGCCAAAAGATTTATAGTCTCAATTGTTCGACTTTGTTTTTCATTTAAATCTAGTTGCATGAACCTTCAAAGTGAGATCATTATCATTATTTTTAAAAATGACACGTTTTTTTTTATGTTGATGGTGAGAAGTTATGATAATGTCTAAGTTATAACAGTGTGTCTGTGTGTCTAAATCAATTACAGTGTGCATCTAAGTTGTCTAGGTTTGATGTATGAACGGGCTGACGCTGAGTGATTATAAGGATGTGTCCGAACCAAATCAACGCGTCTTAAACCACTTTTGTAATTTAACGGGCACATGTCTCCTCATCCTAGATTACATATGTATCATGGATGTTTCGTATGCCTCAGAAACATTTTTCAAGAAGATAGATGGTATTATATACAAAGGGATGAGATTCAGTACAAATATGTGTTTTCTTGTGCGAAGCAAAGGAAAAACACAGGGTATCAATTTTGTAAATGGTATAATTGCGCTATAGCAAAATTTGAATTAGTGTAATATTATTACTCTACAACAATTAATGTATAACAATAACATTAAAGTACAACAAACTGAAGATGTGAGGGTTTACTCCCTAAGGTGATTCCAGCCCAGCTGGTTGAGGATGTGAGGGTTTACTCCCTAAGGGAGGTTCCCGCACGGGGTCCCGAGTTCGAATCCCACTGGTGGCATAAATGCCCCATGTGGGTGTGGCCTATGGTTGTGTTATTCCAGCTCTGCTTCGGTGGGGTGCCGATTCGAACCCGGGTGGCTTGACTTCCGCAAAAAAGGGTTGAAGCAAGCTAATGGGTTTCCAACTGATCTACACCTTCAAAAAAAACATAACAATTATTACTCTACTTTAAAACTGTAAATTAATTACGTTAGTTTTCTTTTCTCTATAAGAAAACTGAAGTGACGTAATAAGTAATAACTAGTATTATTTTACATTACATCTATCGAGTAATAATAGTTGCTAATTCAATTACACTATTTACAAAAACTATCACATGTTTTTTCTTTGTTCAGTACGCTTCACTTAGAAAAATCTATTTGTATTTTATCCCAACGCTATACATAAGAATATAAATATCTGGAAGCCAGGAATATAGTGTTTTTTTAATTAATTAAAATACGTTGAGGATATATGTATCATAATGAGTGTAATAAAAAATCATTATTCAAGGGGCACTAACTAAAAGTTTTTTTTAATTGAGTGTCACATCACTTCACTTATTCACTTTATTGAAACTGTTTTTTTTAAATAGTACTTTAATGAATCATTTTACCAAATATTATTTATTTAGTTATATAAAGAGTTTCATTAGAAATAACCTTATATTAACTAAAATAAGAAATACATTAACTTAAAATTAAAAAAAATACAAGAAACATCAATTTAAGAAAAAACATACAAATAAAAAAATCTACTCGTCGCCTTCCACCAATAACGATCTCAATCGTATTTCGCCAAGATTTCTTCTTTTCATTTTAAAATCAGTCTCTTCCACTCTTTGCCACACTTTTTGATTTCCGTGCATCCATTTGTTTGTGTTTGAAAGTAGTTTGAGACTTAAGTGTTAAGAGTTTGTGTTTTTTTTTTTTTTTTTTTTTTTGTTTTGTGGTTGAAACAAGGTAAAAAAACCTTCATATATATACACGTCTCATTTCTTTTTAAACTCGTCAAAAAAAAAATTTTTAACGGTCATAAAAAGTGACTGTTGCATTTAAAATACTGATAAAATACTAAAAAAATAATGACCGTTGCATTAAAAAAGATTTTCATTGCCCGTTTACTACAACTAGCAAACAATCCACGGATCTACTACCGCGGCAGTGTTACGTTGCTGGTAGTAGGGTATCCATAACCAATTCTGGTTATGCCCCGTCCCCTTAAAAAGAAAAAAAATAGCTAGCATACCAATTATCAAGTCTTGATGAGTGAAAAAACGTCTATTTTAGCTGCCTGTGTTTGACGACGGGTTTTAAAAATATGAACGATATTTTATTGTAAGAGGTTGTATGTAGACTTTTATAAATATAAGGTTAACCACCTATATAATTTACTCTTTTTTATACACTGACGGTATATAAGACAACTCCTATAAATAAACAAATTGAAAACGCATATGGGTCCGGCCCTCCATCAAAACAAACCCATAAATTGTTTGGTCTAAACCTACCATCGATTTAATTCATTCTCATAAATCATACATATCGCCAGGGAATTGGCCCCCATATTCCTGACCCCTTATAAATATGACCATACCCCTTCATTTTCTCTCCACTATATTTAAAAACTGTATGTGTATACCCACTTATATCTACATACACATATATACACACACATGTATGTATGTGTATATAAACAAACAATTACATACATCTATATGAAGGTTTGAAAGAATATGCTATTGAAGATGGATGTTGACGACGCTTCACAATAGTATAAAAGAATCTATAAAGCTCAGGAGGGATAGCGCCTATACAGATGTTATATGTGCATTCTTTTACATGTGATCATATGATATCAATCAAAGACGCTGTCTATCCTGAGCCTCATGGCTTCTTTTTACTCCATCCTTGCCAACAATTCTATTGATATCCTGGTACATATATATATCACTAACTTTGCTTCTCTTAGATTGTTCTCTCTCTTTTTTTTCCTTTTTTTTTTCTAAACATAACATGTATGCCGTATGTATGTGAATGATTTTGAAAAATTATAAACATTATATATAGATTTTTTTTTCTAATTATGGATTTTGTAGGGGGGTTTATATAAGATTTTTATTGGCTGAAATGCATTATGCTGTGAATGAAATCCTTACGTTATTGTACTTATTTTATTTTTGATTTTTCCAGCTAACACAAAATGTCCTTATATATATTATATATAAAAATACTTTCTTGGTAGCCAAAATTGAGGATCTGGTCGTCATAGATGTATATGATCCTTGATGGGTTGGCCTTGTCAAAACACTTTTTTTTTCCTTTTTAATGAAAATATTCTATAAATTTAAAAATAAAAAATGAACTACAAAAGTTTTTTTTTATTTTCTTTTATTTATATAAACCTAACCCATTTTTATAATGATTTAGAAACACGATTCACTTTAGCAAAAACCTTCTTATATAACTAAAAACTTCTTTAATACACATACATATATATCTTAGTTTTAATGCATTAGTTACGTTTTAGAACACAATGTTAAAGTTTATAAATACACCTTTAACACATATGAGGCAAATATTTTATAGTGTGTGTATATGTATATATGGGAAGATTAGAATGAAAACCCACTTAAGTTGTGAAAACCATATGAATTTTCCTTTTCAAAAAAAAAATAAAATAAAAATAAGGCATGTAATATAATGTAATATAAACAATTCAAGCGTTTTTATTGAAATAAAATAAATAAAAAAAGTGCCGATAGAATTTCTTAGAAATATATAACATTTGTGTTGCTTAGCGTTACACATCTGTTACATAGATTTTTTATTGTATTTTATTTATTTATTTATTTATTTTAAATTCATTTGGCCTTTTTTATATTGCTAAAAATGCTTAGAAGTGTGTATGTTATATGCCCTAGTTTTTCAAAAAAAAAAAAAAAAAAAAAAAAACACATAGGGTTTTCACATCTAGAGTAGATTTTCAAAATAACTTTTACCTATATATAAGATAGGGTTAAGGGTTGTTTGGCAAATTCTGAATGGGTAAATACTGAACCAGTAAGAGGTCTTAACCAGTAAGAGGTTTGAACCATTCAGATTTAGTATAATGCTTACCCATTCAGAGACAAATGTCTGACCGATTCAGGCATCTACTCGCGAAACAAACAATCTGAATGAACTATATCTTACCATTCAGACATATGTCCAATTAAGAGCTGAAACAAACAACCCCTAAGTCTACAAGGGACATTTTTCTAAGATGTGTGACAAGTCTGTGTAGGCCTTATGTTTTGGACTTAGAAATGATGTTTAGGTTGTTTTAGCATGATATTATATAAAAAAACACTAAACATAACAATTAATAATATAATGCAATGTGTTATAGATAATATATTGCATTGTGTTTTAATACCATGCCAAAACAATCCAAAACATAATGCTACTAAGCCCAAAACATGATGCCTACATGTCAATTCCTATGTCTATGTAGCTTTCTTAGATTCTCGTTCTTTGTAAATGAACCCTGATTTTTTGAAAGACCAACAAAGTCGATGCGGGGTCCCATGGGAATCCCTTTATGACGAATTTTGGATATCCATGGGGCACCCAGTCCTCCGGATCCACCAATCTAGGGGAAACCCGATCACCCACCTGCCCAAAGACACGACAGCTTTCAATTTACACATATGGAGCACTGAGTTACTTATGGTCTTCGTGAATAATCAGTAAAAAACCTGGTAGCTTTCAAGGCTTGAACTTGTGACCATTAGACCCAAGTCACCTATCATTAGGCCTCCATACCACTCCACCATAAGGTTGGGTGGTAATTACTCTCTCTAATTAACTAGTAAAAAACACTTTACCTGCAAATATCGAAATTTATCCTACACATATAAAACATTATCGTACATATGTCCTATACATATCGAATTCATCCTACATTTGTCGTATACGTATCGAAATTCATCTTACATTTATCCTACACATATCGAAATTTATCCTTCATTGTAAATGAGGTTTTTTTTTTTTGAAATTTTAAAAATGAGTCATGAGGTTCATTTATTTAGCTAACTTACGGGCTACAACAAATTAATTCATTATGTAAATCTACCCTTATGTCCTTACTCATTACAATCACATTAAATACAAATATAAAGGGAAAAAAAAGAAGAATATAAAACATACAACAAATAAGCAACTGTAGAGGCATATGCCCGCTTGGTAGAGGCATATGCCTCTTAGAGGAGAGGTCCAATTTTCAATCATTAGCAAGGGTGTTGTAGTTTAAAATTATTGGTGTAATAGTATAGGAGAGGTGACATTTGCCGTTAAAAAAAAAGCAACTGTAAAATAAAAGGCACAATCCACATCAACACCTACAAGTTGTTATCCCCTTTGACCACACACCGGCAACTCTAGATATGATTCTGGCTACCAAATCCTAAACCATTTTACCTGCTAGAACTATGCATTTACTTGCCAGCCATAACTCCCCATATGAAAACTTTTTTATTCGGTCGAACTTTAAGATCGAACCGTGGAGTTTAAAAAGATGGTCATCTCCAGCCAGAGGCGATGGCCGATGGTTTGGTGTGATAGTGTTTGATCGGGTTGTTTGTATTGTATGGTGTAATTAACAATCGTAATAAGAGATGGGCAGGGTTGGATTTTAAGTTTGATGCGATGAAATCCTGAAGACTTGAAACGTGTTGAATGGAGAAAGAAGAGAGGGTTTAGACAAACAACCTATATCCGGTTGTTGCAGGTCGTCAGAAGTTGCACTTGCTGGCCAGGGAAACACTAACCGAGTTGAACGAGGATAAAAGGTTTTGAGGGTCAAGATTACATTGATCGGGATGTGGGGTTGGAGATGGTGATATGACTTGACAAAAGCAGCGAAATGGTGAAGTTTTTTTAGACTTTTAACTTTAGTTGAATTGAACGAGGATATCACCATACCATAAAAGTCTAAAAAAACTTCACCTTTTTTATAAAATAAGCCCTTTAGTACTTTCTAAAACAATTTAATGTTTTCTTATGGAACAGGAAGCTTACAATATAAATCAAGGTTAACAAAAACTCAATCTTGTTGCGATAAATTATATGTGTGTGCAAGTAATTCAAAATAAGTATTTGGACTTTGCTTTCATTTTGGGTGACAATGTGTCAAGTGAAGCTTTTTGAGTAGGGATAAAAACACAATCTATATATTAATTATATTACACGCTTTGAAAGGTGATTGGCGTATTTTTATAATGTATATGAAATTCAATTTAGTTTGATCCTTTTATTATGTGACCCGCGAATCAAATCAAAACTTTTAATATTTAGTATAGGCAATGGACATCTAAAATTTTTGCCTACCAAGAAAAGAACTTCTGGGCCCGCCAATGATTATTAGTGTTTCAATTTGACAATTTGAAATCACAAAAGACTTTATTTAGGATTAAGATATATTGTAAATATATTTCATATAAAATACACAAATCTTAGGGGTGCTTGGGATTGATTATTCAAAGCAGATTATATATTTTGAAAAAACAGGGGTGGAGCTGATTATAGATTATTGCGTTTTGGTAGCCTAAAAAACTGATTACCTGCGTTTTCAAAACGCAATCCAAACACTAAAAACTGATTATTTGTGTTTTCAAAACGCAATAATCTAAAAATCAGATTCAAAACGCAATCCCTAACACCCTCTTAGGGGGTGTTTGGGATTGATTATTCAAAACAGATTACGCGTTTTGGAAAAGCAGGGGTGGAACTGCTTATAGATTATTGCGTTTTGGTAGCCTAAAAAACTGATTATCTGCGTTTTCAAAACGCAACCCAAACACTAAAAACTGATTATCTGCGTTTTTAAAACGCAATAATCTAAAAATCAAATTTAAAACGCAATCCCAAACACCCTCTTAATCTACTTTTTTTAGATTTTAACATAAAATATAAAAAAAAATACTTATATCCAATCAATATCATAACTAATTTCTAATAGGGCAGCGTTTTAATTGTCCATGTTTTGGTTGCAGGGTCTCTTTAATGCATTGTGGATGTTGACTCCTTTCATAACTTCGTTTGGATCACGTCTTCTTTATTACTATATTTTACTCTCTCTACATGATATTCATCTAAAATATTTCAATTTTGTCGTAACATGTTTCTATGCAACGATTAAATGACGTGTATCTACGAATTTGGACAGTAGGAATATATTCCCGATCGAATTGGGACCGTCAAGTATGTAAGTATGTAACATCAATCTCTTTCCCATGTTATTAAGTTAGATTATAATGAAATGATCAAGTCAAAAAGAGTTTGTGTAATTTCCTATTCTATTTTCGAGTAAAAATGAGTTGCATGATATTTATTTATAGACTTGCATTTATGGAAACGAAAAAAATATATAAATGTAGACTATCTGAATAATTAGTTATTAGGGCGGTCCTAAAAATTCATGTGTCCGGGTCGAGCCGTAAAAAACGATAGCCCTTAGCCTTAGGCGTAAAAGATATAAATAATGTAAATTATTTTTTAAACAATGATTAAAGTAATATAAAATTGATGGATCAACTTTTCACAGTTTATACCATTCACCATTTCGTTTTTAATAGCTATCGTCGTCAATCCACAAAACTTTTTTTTTTTGTTTTAACTCAAGTGGGCTAAAGTTATATGGATATTGACTAACTGACAAATGACAAATGGTACGTTAAGTTATTTAAGTGGGCTAATAGCTTAATAAGTTTTAGTTTCGAACTTTGTAATTATAATGGGCCTATTACGAGCTAACTAAATTTTCAGCTCATGAGTGTAGAACTTATTAATGGTAAATAGATTATAACTTTAACATATATTTAAAATGCGCCCCTTATAAATTAGGCCTGGGTCAAAAGTCCTCCTCACACCCCTAATGATGGCCCTGAGTTTCACTAACAAAATTGACTATTTAACATTTAACTATTCTAACATCCTATCGCAAGCTAACGACGACTTTGACGTGAACTTTGGATTGTAGATAGTCAAAATAGTTAGCAGTAGAAACGTGTCAGACTTTGAGAACAAAGGCCAAAATCAATATGTTTTATGCCTAGCTCAAGCTCAGTTGATGAAACAGGGGGAGCTAGAGTAGAGGTTATACGGAGGTTGAGAGTTTGATTTCGGTTGGAGTCATATTTATCACATGTGGGAGTTCTACCTAGGAAGATCCCCAATCCAAGTAGGATAGGTAATCAGTACAGGCTGGCCTAGGGTGTTAGTCAGAGCTCCACCGATTGCACTTGCCGTAAAAAAATGTTTTATGAGTTGATAAAATACTAGATTGACAGATAAGTAGTTCCAATATTATCACCATACAATGTGGGAGATCTACTAGAAAATAAGCAGGGTCGTCTCTGAAAATTCAGGTGCTCGGGCCTAGCTGCAAAAATTGTGCCTCTTAGCTTTAGCTTTGGGCCTTAACGAAATAAATAATGTAAACTATTTTTTTAAGCTACAATTAAAGTAATATTAAATTGATGGATCAAATTTTGTTTTTCACTTAGGTTGTAGTCTAATGCTAGAGGAAACAAACCCTCTTAGGTAGGTTGGGAGTTCGAATCCCACAAATGGTGAAAATATAAATGGTGGAAAGTTTGGCTGTTAAAAAAATAATTGTTTCATAACAAAAATAAAAGTTAAAAAGAAAGTAAAAAATAAAAGGTAAAAAGCAAAAACAACTAAGTGTGGATCTTTTTCATTTTATCTTCTTCATCCCCTATAGTCTTACACCCATTAATAAACCTGTCACTTCAACTGATGAGTATTGAGCTAGTCAAGTGTTTGCGGATCGTATTGGTAGTAGATCGTATTGGTAGTCAAGTGTTTGCGGGAGCTGTCGAGTGGCAATGGAAGCGGTACCCCAGTTCTGAGCAAGAGGACTTGGAGGATAAACCGGATGCATGGGTTTGAAATGTTGATAGACCGATTGATTTTTCTGTGCAGGAAGCTAAAGTTTGGCTGAAAAGTGATGAACAAGATGGAAATCGACATGTTTTTGAATGGATCAAGTAGCTCCCTTTGAAGTGTAATATATTTATGTGGATAACTTGTTTGGATAGATTGCCTACAAAAGATGCTCTTCGAAGAAGAGATATTATAAGCGAGAATGGTTTGTATGGTTTATGCGAGGAATATGATGAGAATGTGGAACGTATCTTTACGGTTTGCAGAGTCGCTGATAGTGTTTGGAATGGTATTGCTCAATGGGTACATTTACCTCTAATTTATTTGTTCTTGGTCAAAGATGTTTTGGATATTGCTACGCATTCAGGATGGTCGAAGAGCAAAAGGGATATTCTTCAAGGTATTTGTGTGTTAGCATGTTGGAGGATCTGGAAGGCCAGGAATGAAAAGGTGTTTAGTAAGATTAGTAGAAATGCGGTAGAGATTGTCTCCTTTGTTAAAGCGTTGGCTTATTTGTGGTATAGATATAGAGGTAGAAATAGTGAGGTGGATTGGAAGGGTTGACAAGATTTTAATTTTGATGTAATGTAATGTTCGTGGTTTTGAGGGGTCTCCGTCTTGAAGATTTTCCTCGATTGATGTTTAATAAAATCCGCATTTAAAAAAAAAAAAAACCTAATTGCTTAAATTCCCATACATATATGCGCATATAGTTCCGACATTGCTAATATTTTTTTTTTAAATTTTTTTATTTTAAACTATAAAATGTTGTACTGCTTTTCCTCTATAGGGTCCAGGCTGCATATAGTTCAAATGTTAATGTGATGCTCAGAAATCAGAATCATTAAATCATTTATGGTTTTGTAAGTTCAATCTTAATAATAATATAAAAATCCTAATAAATTACCTGAACATTACAGGTCATAAATCATTTAACGTTACGTTATGATTTTGTAAAAATAACTGACTATATTTATTAATGTCATAGAATCATATAACTATATTAGTATTTTTTATTAATAATTGTAAATCTGAGTGTCCTAGTTTTTTTTTAAACTGCCAAACGGAACTTTTGTTTCACCAAAACAACCATTACACCCTGGATCACCCCAGGCAAGCGGCTACCTGGGCCAACACTACACTTATAAAAACGTTACAATCAAATTAGAGAATTACCACCTACGGACCCCTGTACCACTGTGAAATCTATTAGCCGTTATCAAGTGGCGGAAACAAGTTGGAGTTTTGTTCCCGTATTAGTGAAACTGTGAATGTAACTAAACGTTTTTCGAATTATTCGTTAGTTCTTGAGTTCTTCTCCTGATATAGTTATATCATTTTTATTGACTAGAGGAACTATCCTGCTCTTCGTGGTGAGTTTTCAGCCAGCATCGGTTCGGTACTTATTGTACCAGTACAATACCAATACTCATTGATTAGTATAGCAATCAACACGTGCTTTACATCAACTGAAAACCATAAAAAAGAATACTGGTACCTGTTCTGGTTCTGTTGTTGTTCGTCCAACTGAATATGGCCACACCCTAAGTGGCAAGGCCCTTTGGCGCCATAGGTGTAATGGTGTGTGGCGTCCAAAAGAGTGACATGGAGGGCCCTTTAACGCCCCATAACGTTTAGTCTCACATTGATGAATGGATCAATTTGCTCTAAAAAAATCCGTAATTGTTTAATGTGTTTAATTTCGCATAGACTTGTAATCATTTTGTATAAAATGAAATCGACTTAGTTTATATATGCATATTTTTTTCTTTTATCAGCAAACGATATGCCACCACAAAACTAAGATTAACCTGGCTAATCTTGGTTTTGTGGTGGTATATCGTTAAAAGAGTTTATATATAGCATTATTTGTTTTGAATAGTGGTAAAAGAAAACATACAACATTAAAGTAAGTAAAAAGAGTTGGTTGGGCTTAGGGCTGTCCAAAAAGCTCGTGGTTCGGAGCTTGCTCGAAGCTCGTTCGGATTTAGCTCGAAAAAAGCTCGCTCGATATGGCTCGGTTTGAAATTGAGCCGAGCCGGCTCGGATCGGTTAGAAAGTGAGCCTAGCTCGGCTCGGTTCGTAACGAGCCGAGCTGGCTCGGTTTGGCTCGAATAATTCTAATTTTTAATAAATATTTTTTTATATACATATAATATATTACCAAAACGTAAAACAAGATGGAGAATATGCTACAAATTTAATATTTGGTAACAGTGACATGGAGATTCTTTGCTTGGGATTGAAGTTATAGCTAATCAAGTTATTTAAATAAACTTAATACTACTTTTGATCCAAGTACTCAAGTTAATTCGTATGTTGATGAACTTATACTGTATTCCATTAAAATTTGAGACTTATTTTGTACTTGCTTGAACTTGATTTTAACGTGCAATGTATAAGGTTGAACTTATTTTAATTGTGTTATTTTTAACTATTGAATAATAGTTTAAACTATTGAATTTTGAAAGCCATTTTTCCTTTTTCTTTTTATATTCGAGCCAAACCAAGCCGAGCCGAGTCGGCTCGGTTTAAAACCAAGCCGAGCCGAGTCGGCTCGGTTTAAAACCAAGCCGAGCTCGAGCTTTGATTTTCAGCTCGGTTTCAAATCCGAGCCGAGCTGAGCTGGCTCGGTTTATAACCAAGCCGAGCGCGAGCTTGGCCTGGCTCGGCTCGGTTCGGTTCGGCTCATGAACAGCCCTAGTTGGGCTTAGGGGTGCAAATGAGCCGAGCAGCTCGTGAGCTACTCGAAATCGACTCGATAAAAGGCTCGAAACGAGCCGAGCCTTATCGTGCTCGAGCCGAGCTTCAGCCAAAAACTAATCTCGTTTACTTATCGAGCCTGAGCTCGAGCCTGACAAATGAAGCTCGCAAGGCTCGACGAGCCTTAATATAATACTCCCTCCGTCCCAATTTAAATGTCCTAGTTCAAAAAACATACATTTTAAGATTTTTTTTTGTATGTGGTAAAATGACAATAATATCCTAAAAGTGGAGATTGTGTTTTGTCTTTTATGGGCAAAATTGGAAATTACATTTCTAGTTTTGGAAAGGGACATTTAATTTGGGACAAACAAAAAAGGAAAGTAGGACATTTAAATTGGGACGGAGGGAGTATTAATTTTATTAATATTTTATACTATTTACCCCATATTTAAAGTTGTTTAATAAACAAGCCGAGCTGAGCTTTTGACTTATCGAGCTATCGAGCCTATTATTTTTATTATTTAATTTATACATTAACTAATAAAAGCTTAACGAGCCGAGCTCGAGCTTGAGAAACTACCAACGAGCCAAGCTCGAGCTTTAAAAACAAAGCTCCAATCGAGCCGAGCTCGAGCCTTTATATGTTAATCGAGCTCGAGCTCGAGCCTGGTCGAGCTTGGGCTTTGCTCGGCTCGTTTGCACCCCTAGCGCCTGATATGGACCCGATCAATCATTACTGCCATAAAACGGTGAGTTGGAATCGTCAGATCTATTTCACCTCTATTGTGTGGTGTGTTAAATGCTGTAATAACTTAAACTCAGAGGCTGAGTACACGTACTGTCACTTGCCGGCTACAATATAGCTGACTCTTCATTTACTTCACCTTCTAAATTAATCAATTATCAAATGGGTGGGTGCTGATTTTATAAAAAATGTACTCACATGTATATACTAGGTAGCTTTCCGTATATTCATCTAGGTTTAACCTTTTTTGGTTACATTCAACTCGCATCGGAGGGAAAGTGAAGATTTGGGTTGAAGACCAAAGGTCTCAAGTTTGAACGGGTTTTCCGAGTGGGCCTTGCGCGGTAGGTTTCCCTAGAACGGGAGATGGTGACTTGGGCTACCTAACGTTGTCTGCGATCGCGGACGTATGAGGTCGCCTTTTGCATTGGGTTACCCTGAATAGCCAGACTTTTATTCGTTGGTCGTTCAAAAAAAGCTATTGATAGAACAATAATGCAGAGTGATTTCTCTCAGAGCCGGTCCTCAAGTTTTAAATGCCTCGGCCGTACTGAGAAAAAAGGCCCTTAAGCCCAAAAGGATTATATAAAGTATTTTTTAATGAAGATTAACGTTATAGCTACGCGGCGGGACTTCAATCCTTATCAATTCGATTGGTAACGACGTTAATACGGTATCGGCACTCGGCATAGCAACCGGAAGAGAAAAAAAGGTTGTGCTATGACCAACAAGATTTACATATAAGAGTTAAGACTCATTACATCTAGTAAGGTTCAACTTGCGCTACACCTTAGTAAGAACGTGTGTTAGAAATACTCAATTATGTTAAAATGTTACGCAATATCGAATCGATTTATTCGCTTATCAAATTTTAATAAAAAATTATATGAAAACGTAAACAAGAAAGATATCATACTTGATTCCAAAGAAATTACAATTTTTAAACCATTTGTTTGCTGAATTTGGTTCATAAATCCTTATTTGAAATCATCTATTAAATTTTGTAGAAAAATTGAAAAATACCTACACTTGGTGAACCATAGCATTCTAGCATGGATTTTAGTTTTAAACCAAAGCCAAATATTTAGAAGTTTTCACATAGATTTGGTTATAAATAAAACATAATAGTAGAATAGTAATAGGAGAAAACTACATAAAAATTAAATAAAAAGAAGGTATTACTAACAAAGAAGATAAAGAAAAAAAAAAGACAATTAACACAATTTACACTCTGTTTAGGTAAAAAAAAAAAAGAAGAAACAAATACAGATTTTGGCGTTGCCGAGATTCGAACGCTGGTTATCAACAAATAGGGAAAGCACGTGAACCAACTAATATGCATTAACTTTGTAATTTATCCACGCAACAAATTTTATAACTTATAAAATGCAATAAATTTTTGGCCCCTCAAGATAACAGGCCTCGGCCGGGAGTGCGGCTTGCCCACCCCCAAGGCCGGCCCTGATTTCTCTCTATTGATAATGAATCATATATATAGTTACAAGATAATTCCATATTTTAGGGAAGAGATAAACTCAATAGAATATACTAATTCCCATTTTATGTATATCTAGTAATCTATTACACCCCGCATTCGAATATGGAATCATCGAACAAGACACGAGGTAACCCTTTGGTAAAGATGTCAGGAAACTGATAATTAGTAGGAGTATGAAGAATGCGGACCATACCACGTTGAACATGTTCCGTAAAAAATGAATATCCAACTCAATGTGTTTAGTACGTTGGTGTTGAACTGGATTGCCAAACAGGTAAATAGCACTAATATTGTCATAATACACTAAAGTAGCAGTCATCAACGCATGTGAAGTTCCAAAAGTGGATTACGTAGCCAACATATTTCAACCACCACATTAGTTAGAAACACCGCTGTCGAGAAATGGTGGTTTTGCATTTTGAGGATCATGATAAGAGATTAGGACCCAGATAGCCATAGTATCCAGAAGTAGAACGACGTGTGTTAGGGAATCCAGTCCAATTAGCATCAGCACAAACACATAATGTGTATTCGGTACAAGAACTTAGAATTTAACCATATGAAGAGGTGTCTTGAATGTACCGAATAATCTGCTTTAAAGCATTCCAGTGTCAATCAGGGGCGAGTTCATGTAAATGAACACATGTTGTACTGCATAACTGATAGCTGGTCTAGTAAATTTGAGATACTGGAGAGCTCCTTCTAAGCTACGGTAAAGGGTGGGATTCTTAAACTCAGGGATGGATGTAGCACTAAGTTATTGTTTAGTATCAATAGAGGCGACAACATATTTGTAGGATTACATGCCAGTGCATTCAATAACATCTGCTGCATAAGGCTGTTGGGAAAGAAACATTGTGCTATCACTACGAGAGACATTTATCCCCAAAAAATAACTAATAGGCTTGAGATCTTTCATAGCAAACTCATCTGCCAGACGTGACATCAAATGAAGGCGTAAGGGATCATTAGATGTGATAAGTATATTGTCATCCACATATATGAGTAAGTAGGATCACAACCATGATGATAATTAAACAAAGATTTGTCACACCAACTTTGCTTGAATCCAATGGTAGTGACAAAATCCATGAACCGTTGATACCACACATGTGGCGCCTGCTTAGGACTATAAAACGACTTCTTAAGCAAATACACATAATTCGGAAAATCACGATGTCTGAACCCAATGGGTTGGTACATATAAATAGTCTCATTTAAAGATCTATCTAAGAATGCATTGGTAATATCTAACTGATGAATCAACCAAGATTGAGATAATGCCAAAGATAAAACAGTCTATATAGTGGCTATTTTAATGACCACACTAAAAGTCTCACCATAGTCCACACTAACCTGTTTATTTCTTGCATCACATACCAACAGAGCTCTGTAAAATTCCAAAGTACCATTGGACCTGAATTTATGGCGAAAAAGCCTTATACTATAAATGATATGCATATTAGGTTGACGTGGTACCAATTTCTTGGTTTTGTTTTTATTAAGAGCATTAAATTTGGTGTTCATAGCACTATGCCATTCCGTTTTGGACAAGGCATCATTTAGGTTTTTTGGTACAGGAGCAATGACGAATGAAAGGAGGTTAAATATTTGTTTGGGTTTAAAAATACCATCCATTGCGCGCGTGCGAATGGTATGAGTAGGAGGATGTGGAGTTGGAATAAGTGACGTTGTGGAGGAAGGCTGTGTTAGGATTGGATTTTTGTTGGCGGGATTGGATTTTGTGCGAGAAGTGGATTTTTTGTGGGGAGTGGGTTGGAAGGGCCGAGTTGGTTAGTTAGTTTTGAGAAATGAGTGTTGGGTATAATATGTGTGGGTTGGGCTAGGGTAGGGTGGGCCGAGGTCCGAGATGTGTAAAAGTTTGGGTAAGGGCTGTGCTGGGAGGGTTGCCGAGAGGGATAATAGAAGGAGGGAGAATGGGGGTGGGTTCATATGAGAGGACAAGCGATGTGGCGTGTGGTTGAACTTGAGGCCAAAATAGTGGTTTAAAATGATTAGTGAGGAAATCATAGGAGTGTAGAAGATGGTTGAGAAAAGGAAAATTGGTATTAATGAAGATGACATGTCATTTTATCATGATCCTATTAGTGGCAAGGGCAAGCATTTGTATCCTCGATGAATGGGTGGATATCCGAGGAATACACAAGGGCTGGAACGGTAATCTAACTTATGTATAGTGGTGTGGGAATGAGATGGTAAAAAAGGCAACAAAAAACTCGAAGATAGTAGTATGATAGAACACAATGGTATACACGTTGAGTGGGGGTATGGTAATTGTGAATTTTGTTAGGTAAGAAGTTGAGTAAGTAGGTTGCAATTTCAAGTGCATGATGCCAATATGTGTTTCATAAAGAAGATTGGGCTAGAATGGTTTAATGATGTTTTTAATGGATCAGATTTTTCTTTCCTCCATGCCATTTTGTTATGAGGAATGTGAGCAAATAAAACGAAAATACATGCCATTAAGTTGATAAAATTGTTGGAATTGTTTGTTTGCATATAACTTGGGATGTCTAAAGATCGCTATAAATTATATAAAATGGCATCAAAGTAGTTGTAATATATTCAACAAAAGTAAGTCTAATATGTTTTCCAAATACACATGATTGACAAAATTTTAGTTTTTAAAGATCCATAATTAATAGAGCTAGAAGTTTCAAGACAACGTAATATAAGTGGGCTCGGGTGACCGAGCCGTTGATGCTATATATCTTAATAAATGCAAAAGTTGATGGGGAAGTGATCTTGGATACTTGTGTTGGATCAAATGTGTGGAGGTCCCTTGAGCTATTGCATCATAGGATAGGATTCCTGGTCTTGCAGCCCTTCATAGTAAAACCATATGGTTCAAATTAAATAGAAAGTTGGTAATCGGTTGTGATGCGACGAACATAAAGAAGATTTTTTTTCTATCAAATATGGTGTATAAAGGACTTGATTTAGTTTGAAGGGTGGTAGGGGAGGGGGAGAGTTAGGTTGCTTTGTCCATGAGAGAGAATGGTTTCACAATCGTCTGCAATTATATTTCAAACAATGCCATTATTAAAAATAAACAAGAACATACCAGATTGTGGAGTCATGTGATCAGTAGCTTTGGTGTCCATGGTCCATGGTTGATCCAGTTGCTGAAAAGACATGGTGTATAGAGTTTGATCAATGTAAGGAGTTTGATCAATGTCAGTCGGAGCATAGCTAGTAGCTCGTGAATGAGCCATTCTCGAACCAAGAAGCCTCGGGGCAATGGAAGCGGGCCTTGGTATTGTTGAATATGGACATGGTAGCAAGTTATTCCAATGAGCCCATTGCTGGTAACCTATTTGTGGGCTTACCCAAGGTGGGTAAAATTGTGAACATTGCAGATACCCAGAAGACGAAGAAGGTTAAGTGGAGCCCCGATCGTGGTTGGTGGAACCACGACCGCAACTGCGATCAGAGTAATCTTGTCGTTTTTTCCTACTGTTCGCGAGTTCCCTGATTTCACGTGTGGCCTTATCTGTTGTGGTGTTGAGGACAAAACTGGCGGCCTGTACAACATTGCACTATTGATTGATTTTTCATGTTTCTGCCATACATAGTCAGGAACACGTATCATAGAAACCAGGCAATGGTATTGTTTTTTGAATGATTATGGCAACACCCTCATATTGGTCATTGAGGCCGGTGAGGAGTTGCAGGACCAATTGTTCATCGGTGATGGTAGACTCTAGGTTGGTTAGTTGATTAGAAAATTACCTTCATATCTAACAATGCATTGACATGTTGTTAAATTGAACCAAATTAATGTTGGCAAACATGAAGTTGAGATCCATTATGCGGGTGGCTTTGTTATCTTGAAAAAGATTCTCCAGAGCGGTGGATATGGTACTGTAAAAATGGAGTCAAGACGTTCCCACGACTCATCTAGTTGGGATTTCTCTTTGTCTTTGTCCAACGAAGAGGTGGCGCAACAAGTTTGGATTGAAAGTGGCTAAAGACTTGAAAAGCTTTGTAGTGGATTTTAAATGTAACACCCCAAAATCAATCATTCGTTCGTCTAACTACGCCATTAGGCGTGTGAAGAAACAATAAGTAACACGGAGATTACGAGTAATCTACGTGGGGTTAATACCTATGTTCGTCAGGATTAATCCTTTACCCAAATCGTGTGGTTAAACCCGGGTAATGATAATACGAGTGTGTGTGTGAGGTGAAAGTAAATAAGAACACGAGATGTAAGTGGTTCGGTCAAGTAATGACCTACGTCCACTGTAAGTAGCCTGAATATTATTGATATGAGAACACAAAGAGTTACAAGTGAGAATGCTCTAGGCTACAAGTAATTATTTCGGATCCCCTTGCAAGGAGAAGTCTTCTTGTTATTTGTAGGAGAACTCATGGGCATGGTCGAGGGGCCCATGAGTAGTCATTCTTTATTGGGCTTGGTCCAGGCCCAAGTCCAAAGTCTTCTTTGGAATTGGCGGGAGAATACAGGCACTGTTCGTGACGTCATTTTGGCAGCATGGTTGCTGCTCGAGGTGGACACGTGGCGTGCTGTGGTTGGCAGACGGCGCACTTGTCCTTGCTACAGTCGTTGACCATACTTCTGACATCAGTAAGGATGTCTGCTGTTACTGTAGACGCTGGTATGGTGGAAGCATGGCTGCAGCCATGCTGCTGTCCTTGTCTGTAGTTGTTGGACCACTTTTGCCACCTGTCGCTTTACCATTGGCGCGTACACTGTCAATAATCTTTGTGAATCTTCCTTTTGTTGTCTTCTGTACTTTGTACGATGGATGTCAAGGGAAGATTCCGCGCGTGATGGTACGCGCTTATCAGGTGATGTTATTGCTTATCAGTTGTTATCTTTGCGCGCCTCCCTGCACACACTGCTGGTTGCGCGCCGTTGGTTCCTCGCGCCGCTGATTGGCGTGGGGAAGCTGACTTATGGGGATAGGGACGCCTCTTCCGCCTGGATTAGGCTCCCTATCCCTTCAAGTCCCCCTAGTCTAGGGTTTCTCCTATTCTTTGTGAAGAGTAGGTGGAGCGCTAGACTCAAAGTATGAAGTCGCGGATGAAAGCTCATCTGCTGGTGTGTCTTGAAATTTGTTCTTCTGTAAACTTTGGCGGAGAACGTCTTTTTTGGTTTTACATCAAAGTTGCGCCATGAAGGAAGTTTGCCGCCATGACCTGTTAAGGCGCTGGGCGGAGAACGTCTTTGTTGGTTTTACGTCAAATTTGCGCCATGAAAGACGTTGCCGCCATGACCTGTTAAGGCGCTGGGCGGAGAACGTCTTTTTTGGTTTTACGTCAAATTTGCGCCATGAAAGAAGTTTGCCGCCATGACCTGTTAAGGCGTTGGGCGGAGAACGTCTTTTTTGGTTTTACGTCAAATTTGCGCCATGAAAGACGTTGCCGCCATGTTGTGGTTCCCTTGCTGACGCGGAAGTGTACCAGCAGTTGTAATAAATCTTGAATCATTGGCATTTAATTTGTCTCTCATAAATGGGAGTTAAGGCGCCTGGAATTCGAATGATCAGTTGCTTCTGATGGAAGCCTGAGGGTTGCTGACGAGTCAGCCTTGTCTGTTGTGCTGACTGTTGGTTGTCCCCTCATTATGGTGCAGTTACCAACATTTCGTCTGTGTCAGGCGCGTGTGTTGTCACGCGCCCCACTTGCTGCTTGTGTGGTTGTGCTTGTGCCACGTGTCAGGTGGCACGTGAAGTTCGTCAGACGCGTGATCCGTCACGCGCCTGGCTGTTTTTAAATTGGTGAGATCTAGTGACACGTGTCAATCATCCGGCGAGTGACGGTTGGATTGTTTATCCTTGCTTAATCTTAGCCGTTCACTCACGCATGAGGACACGTGTTGTCATCGTGCTTCTCCAATTTTGAAAAAGGGTGATGACGGTTGTTTTCCCTTGGGTCCCACTGTCATTAATGTAGTGGGTATATATAGGAGTTGGGAGGCATGTTGGACGGTTACTTGTCCATTTTGCTCATCCCTTCTTCTCACTTGCACTCTCTCTTTCTCGAAAGCAACTCAGATCATTTGAAGTTTTCTTTGAATCTTCAGAGATTGTTTGAGCAATCTTCAAAGATTTATCGTGAAACTTCTTCTTGATCTTCATCACTTTCTTTGTTCACTGTCAGTTTGTTTCCATATTGAATTTTTCTTTGAAGATTCCGATCAGTCTTCAAAGTTTCCATTGAGTCTGTTGAGTTTTCCGGTGAACTATTTGAGTTTTCCGGTGAATCTTCAACTGTTCTTGTTTATTTTCCAGATTTTTGTTTTTCTTCTCTCAATTTATTGTTAAAATGTCTGAAGCTTCCAATGTTGGATCTCCCTCCGGCGATGTTACCGGGAAGGAGCCTGTGATGGACGATGTGGAGGAGGAGGTGCAGGTGGAGCACGGCAAAATAAAAGAACGAAAGTTTATGACAAACACATTTTGTGTTTGGACTGAAGAAGCTTTCAATCAGTTTTGCAGGATTTACGACATCCTGCCGGAGTGGGAGCCAACTCTGCCATCTCCGACGGAGACTGTCCTCTCTGCAGGGCCTGGGCAACTTGCCCTTTATGAAGCCCATTTCACCAAGTGTGGCTTCCGGCTGCCTTGCACGCGCTTCCAGATTGATACTCTGGTGGCTTATGGCGTTGGGCCAACCCAACTTACCGCCTTTGGGATGCTAAGGCTGGTACATTTTGAGGCGTCTTGCCGCGCCCTGGACATTGATCCCACTGTGGAGATGCTCAATGTCTTCTACTTCCTTGCGCGCGACGAGATGTGGTTCTCGTTTAAGCCGCGCCCCAAGGTGCCCCCAATGGCCACTCACAACCCCAAGTCTTTACATTGGGCGAAGGAGAAATTCTTCTTCGTTAAGAGGGGAGTGATCCCCATTAGTCTGCCATGGAAGGTGATTGCAGACGGGCAACGGGTGGCCGACATACCAGTGCTGAAGGATTACAAAAAGCAAGCCTGGTTTACCACCCTTACCGCCAACGCCACCAAGCTGGAGTTCAAGAATCTCACAGATGGTATCTTTTACCTTCTTGGGATGAGCCGCGTGGCTCTTCGTGCGGGGAAGGAGCCCTACATTGCTCAGGAGGGTAAGTACATTGCTTTGTATTAAGTTCTTTGTTTTTGTTTTGGATATTGCTTTAACTGTTTCTTGCGCAGGTGTGAGCAAGTTCCAATTTTATGCCGCTCGTCAGGAGAAGGGCATAAAGTGGAGGCCTGTGGCGGAAGGGCAGGTATCCTGTCTAGAGGCGTTCGTGGACAGATTTTATTATCCTGATATGTCCATCGCGCCCAAGCCTTATTATACCACAGGTGAGTCCAGCCAACTTTTGTTTTCTAGCCTTTTTGGCGACGATGCCTCTGACTCCTCAGTGGAGATTGTGGAGGTTCAGAAGACGCCCGCGGGGCGTGGCCGTTGGAAACACGCTCCGCGGAGGCGTAAGCGTAGCCATCAGCCTTTAACAAGTTCTGACTCGGGTTCTTCCGTTTCAGTAGGCGAAGTTGTGAAGGGGCGACGCCGGAGGAAGGATGGGCCCGCCTCAGAGGATGAAGAGGAGGAAGAGCCCTCCAAGTTAGAGAAGAGAAAGAGGAGGCGCACCACTGGTGCCACTTCTAGCAGCGCGGCTGCTAACATGGAGAAGGTTGCTGCTGCAACCGGCGGGGAGGGTGGCGGGGTTGAAACCCCTGTTACAGAAACCATTGCTTCCCCCTTGTCGCCGGCGCAAGGGGTGGTGCTGGAGAAGAGTTCAAGTGTTGGGGGGGTTGCTGCCCCCACCTTTAGTGTGGGCATAGGCGCTGCGCCCACACGTCAGCCTCTCTTTCAGAAGCTGATAATGAAGGGGAGCCATCTGGGGAATATGATGGTTCCCAGTGGACTGGTGGTGACGCCATTTGGCGCCCCCGTTGGGCGATCCGGGAGAACACCTTATTTTCTAACTCCTGGGCCGCCGAGGAGTTCGTCAGCGGGGTGGTGCCTCCTTATGAGCGCACTCACCAGGACATGCTGAGTCGCGATGCTTTGATGTCTGCTTTATGTGTGAATCAAGCGACTCAGCTGTCCATGATTGACTCGCTACGCCGTCGCGATGCGGCGGTGTGGCGAGATATTCATCGCTTGGAGGCGGAGAAGGCAGACCTTGCTGAGAAGGAGGCTGCCTTCAAGGCTGAGATATCCAAGTACTGTCGCCGCGCCCATGATGCTGAGGCCAAAGTTACCAAGTTGGAGGGGGACGCGGCGGCGGATAAGCGCAGATGGTCAGAGTCTTGCAAGAAGACTAACGCTGAAACTATGAAGTTGAGGCAGACTCTGGCTGAGGCGCAGGAGGAGGGCCGGGTGTTGACCCGGCAATTAGAAGAGAAGAGCAAGGCCCTCTCTGAGCGAACTGCTCAGGTTGTGGAGAAGCGCTTGGAGCTCGAGTCTAAGGATGCAGATCTCGTTAGAGCTACTGAGCGCGTCTCCTTCTTAGAGCAAGAGAGGATCCAGATCCTTCATTCCAAAGAGGATCTGGAGCAAGACCTTGGCTCCGCCGAGGAGGCCCGCACTGCGGCTGTCAAGGAATGTGAGACAGCCCAGCGCCTTTTGGAAGAAGCGATGGCCCCCCGCCCATCAAATGGGTGATGACTGATGGGATCGCTGGGGTAAGTTCATACCTTCTTGACGCTTTTTGTTTCTCCTTGAAGCTTTAGATGCTAACTGTTAAGTCTTTTTGCAGGTCTTCAAGAGGTTTTGGCAGGAACCTAAGCTGGGCGACCAAGTCGCTGCCATAGCCGCCACCGCCCAAGCCTATGGGTAAGGTGAAGGCTATGAGGATGGTTTTCTAGCCGCTCAGAATAACGGGCGGATTGAGGACGCGGATCATTACGGGAAGCCACTGAAGGAGGAATACGAGGAGGAGTTGCTCAAGTTTGAAAAAGTGGACTTCCCAATTCTTCAAGTGGTTGCTGATTGCAACAAGAATACCGATCCTCTTTCCGCCCTCAAGTACTTCATCGATAAGTCTGATGAGTTGGCCAGGGAAGAAGAGCGCAAGCGCTTAGAAGAGGAGCGCCGACGAGCCAGCGGCGAAGGCACTTCTAACGTATAGATTTTGTTAGGCGCTTTTTTTTTGTCTTGTAAATATTTTGTAATTATCAAGGGTTTTTAAGTCCCTTATTATGAATGAAAATTTCTTGTTTCTCCTAATATCTTGTGTTTCTCGTCCTAACTTAACTTATTTAACCAAGTCGTCACCTGATTTAATAAGTTAAAATTAGGCGCGCGTCCTGCTAGATAGTCCGGCATGTTAAGTATTTGCCTTGAAGACTATAGCGGGGCGCGACTTGTGCCATGAGGTCCGAGTTAAGCGCGTGAGCGCCTTGCCTAGAAGACCCACGACTGCGCGCTCGGCTAGTTTGCTCTTTATCCAACTTGTGTTACAAGTTTAGAAGACAAGGCTTTTAGCTATTCGAGTATCGCGCGTCTTTAAGTCCGGCAAGTAAACTTGTCTTGAAGACCATCTCGTGCGGCGTTGTTGTACAATTTTCATAAGTCCGACGTGCGCGAAGCTTGTCTAGAAGACTTTATTGTGTCAACGCCGCGCGTTTGTGGTCCGACGATAGTTTTGCTTAAGTCTTGAAGACCTTGGCGCGGAAAAAACAAGTAGAATAACAGATATAGGGAACAATTTTCATTGATAGACGCGGCATGTGTAGCCGTAATTACAAATATTTTACAAGTAGCAGCGGCGTAGTTGTGCGCCATTCCAAGATCGGGGGATAGGTGTCCCATCAAGCCTTTCTAGCGCGTATGCGCCTTTGCCAAGTATTTCTTGTATCTTGTATGGGCCCTCCCATGTGGGGGCTAGTTTCCCGGGCTTTTCGGCGTTGGAAGCCTCATTATTTCGGAAAACATAGTCGCCAATCTTGAACGCGCAAGCTTTGACACGCTTGTTGTAGTAGCGCTCTAGCTGCGTTTTGTATTTTGCCTCTTTAATTGCGGCGAGTTCACGTCGTTCATCTAGGAGATCAAGGTTTAGGCGGAGTTCTTTGTCATTGTCTCTTTTGTTGGCCATGAGTACTCTTGCGGAGGGGCAGCCGATTTCGGCGGGGATGACCGCCTCCGTACCGTATGTCAGGCTAAATGGTGTTTCGCCGTTGCTGGTTTTTGTAAGGGTGCGGTATGCCCATAGGACGTGAGGTATTTCGTCGACCCACCCTGTTCTTTTAGTACCGAGTCGTGCCTTGATACCCTCTACAATTGTACGATTGGCCCTTTCAACTTGACCGTTGCCTTGAGGGTGCGCGACAGATGTGAAGATTTGCTGGACACCCATTTGAGTCAGCCATTCTTGTAAGGATTGGTCTTCAAATTGTGTGCCATTGTCGCTTACCAATTGCAACGGTAGGCCAAATCGGCAAATGATGAATTCCCAGATGAACTTTTTGACGTGCGCGCCGTCAATTTTTGCTAGAGGTTTCGCCTCAACCCACTTTGTGAAGTAGTCGATGGCGACTATTAAGTACTTCACATTTCCTGGAGCCGTTGGGAATGGGCCTACCAAATCAATGGCCCATTTTTGGAACGGCCAAGCTGCTGTGACCGACACCAGGTTGTTCTTGGGTCGCAGGGTGTTCGGGGCGTGGCGCTGACAACTGTCGCATTTGCGCAACTCGTTGACCGCGTCCACATGCATGCCCGGCCAATAATATCCCGCGTTCATTAGCTTCGCCACTACCATTCTTGGGCCTGCGTGTAGTCCGCATGTCCCTTCATGTATGTCTCGCAGGAGAAAAGAAGCTTCCGCGGAGTCTACGCAGCGCAATAGCGGCCCTAGGTAAGAGCGGCGATACAGGATACCGTCCATGAGTTGGTAATGTAAAGCCTTGTTCCTGATCTTCTGGGCCTCTGATTTGTCGTCAGGCAGGGTACCGGATGATAGATAAGCTTTGATCGGAGTCATCCAGGATGCGCTGCCCGTTTGGATGACATTGACTTGTCGCGGAGGAACAGATGGTTTGTCCAGGACCTCGATGCGGACTTCTTTGGCCATGTGTTCAAAGACCGTTGACGCCATTTTACTTAGCGCATCGGCGGGCTTGTTTTCGCTGCGCCGGATGTGTTCGACCTTGCATGAGTCGAATCGGCGCATCAGTTGCTTGGCCTGTTCCAGGTATAATGCCATGGTTTCGTCCTTCACATCATAAGTCCCGTTGATCTGCCGCGCAACAAGTAGTGAGTCCACGTGTGCCTCCACGTGCCTGGCCCCCATTTTTTCGCAATTCGGAGGCCTGCCAGCAACGCTTCGTATTCCGCCTCGTTGTTCGTGCTTTTGAAGTCGAGGCGGATGGCGTACGTGAACTCTTGTTTATCTGGGCTGATAAGGCGCAATCCCAGCGCCGTCCTCGTTCGAGGCCCCATCCGTAAATAAGGACCATTTTTGCGATGGGTCTTGCGCTGGCGCGGGGGTTTCCTCTGCTTGACATTCTTGTATTTTGTCTGCGGGAATTTCCATGGCGAAGTCCGCAAGAACTTGGCCCTTGATGGCGGGGCGGGGTTTGTAATGGATCGTGTGTTCCCCCAATTCAATGGCCCACTTGGCCAAGCGCCCCGACAACTCGGGCTTGGCGAGTATATCGTTTATCCGATAGTCCGTGAGGACGTTTATCGGATGCCCTTGGAAGTATCTGCGGAGTCTTCGGGATGCATGGACCAGAGCGAGAACCAGCTTCTCCATGATTGTGTACCTTGTTTCCGCGTCTAAGAGCGTGCGGCTGATATAGTATATCGGCGTTTGTACGTTCTTGCGCTCCACCATGAGGACTGCGCCTATTGCCCGGTCCGTGACAGATAGGTACAGTGTTAAGGGCTCTTTGGGGAGAGGCGCTGTTAGCGTCGGAAGGTTCATCAGACATTGTTTCATTTCTTTGAATGCCGATTCCGCTTCTGGTGTCTAGCGGAAGTTGCTCTTTTTAAACAATTCTTCAAAGTGTCCACGAACGGGAATGACTTTGAAGCGTAGTTGGATAAAAATCGGTTGAGGGCCACGAGGCGGCCCATGAGCGTTTGCACCTCTTTGATGGAAGCGGGTGAAGGCATTCTGTCTATGGCTTGTACTTTTTCTGGGTTAGCGCGGAACCCATCCCGCGTTACGATAACCCCCAGAAATTTGCCTTCTTCCATCCCAAAGGAACATTTGCTTGGATTGAGCTTCATGCGCACTTTGCGCAACTGGGCGAATGTTTGCTGGATATCCTTGAGCATGTCGCTCTCATCTTTGCTTTTGATCACGAGGTCGTCAACGTACACTTCAAGTCGTACGCCGATCTCGTTGATGAAGGCCGTGTCCATGAGGCGCTGGTACGTGGCGCCTGCATTCTTCAGTCCGAATGGCATTTTCGTATAACAAAAAATGCCGGCGTCTGTGCGGAATGCCGTTTTATCTTCGTCCTCTTTTGCCATTTGAATTTGATGGTAGCCCTTGTACGCGTCTAAGAAACACTTAAAGCGGTACGGGGCTAGGAAATCCACTTTCAGGTCGATTTCTGGCAGAGGATAGCAATCCTTTGGACACGCCTTGTTGATATCTTTGTAGTCGACACACATGCGCCACCCGCCATTTGCTTTGGCTACCATAACTGGGTTGGCTACCCATGTTTGGTATCTGATCGGGCGAAGTATACCCGCGTTGAGCAGCTCGGTGACTTGTTCGTTCATGGCCTTTGTTTTCTCCGGGCCCATGCTGCGCTTCTTTTGCACTATTGGTTCCACCGAGCGGTAGACGTTGAGTCTATGTTCCGCTATGTCGCGTAGAACACCAACCATGTCGGCTGGCTGCCACGCAAACACGTCGATGTTGCTGATTAGAAGCTGCTTCAAATGATTCCGAATGGTCTCGGAGATTTCATGGCCAATGACCACCGTTTGCTCCGGAAATTTAGGGTTGGGAACCCATTTTTCCGGCTCGGCGCGGGTGTCAGTCTTCACCATTTTCGGCGGTTTGGCGGTTTCTGTGGTGTGACAGTCTTTGTTGCCTCTGATAAAGGCGATGCCGGTTTTAGTTGGGAATCCGACCATCGCATGCGCCGTTGAAGCGTTGGCATTGAAGCGTGCGATGCCTTCTCGTCCGAGAAGAATGTCATGATTGGAGTTGGCCGGTAGGACCATGAAGTCGCATATCTCCGTGCGCTCGTGGGTACCGTCAGACCAGGTTACTGGCATGGACAGCATGCCCCTTGGCATGATGGTTTCATGAATGAAGCCGGAGATAGGTTCGTTGACTGGTACGAGTTTTGCTTTGTCTTCCAGGTCTAACTGTTGGAAGCATTGTTCGTACATGATGTCAGTGCTGCTGCCGCCATCTAGGAACATATATCGCGTACGATAATGTCCGAAGATAGCGGTGATGACAAGAGGGGCTGTGCATGAGGCGCCGCCTCTGATCTTGGGCATGAGGACATCAGCCTCTTTCCATGAATCACTTGGTGGTTGCACCCGGGCGCGCTTTCCTTGGTAGGCGCTTTTGCCCTTCTTTGTCATGTTGCAGTGGTGGCGAGGAATCAAGGTGGCGGCATGAGTGTTGAGGTCACGAATCTTTTTCCGTGACCCTTCCTCCTGGTTCTCCTCACCCGCTTGATTCTTGCCCGTGCGATGCACGTTTTTGACCAAGTGGCCGAGCTGACCTGACTTCTGCGCGATTTCGATTTCCATCTTCAAGGTGTAGCAATTGTCTGTGAGGTGACCGAAGTCGTTATGGTACTCACAGAATTTGCTTCGGTCCATATGTCTTCGCTTGCCCAGGGGAGGGGCTGCCTTCAGCGTGACCTGTTCGGTTTTTAGGACCTGAGATGGTGTCTTTGTCAGCGGGGTCCAGTCGTGGTTTTTCTTTGAGTGACCACGCTGGTCCCGCGTCTGTTTGGGACTAATTATCTGTCTGGCGTCCCCGGCTGGGGAATATTTCCCCTCGTCCGCGGTGCCTGAGATGCGGCTCCAGACAGATTTGTTTTTATTTTTATTATTATTATGGTGTTGTTGGAAATTGTGTGTCTGATTGAAAGATTTCTCAGACGAGGCATATATCTTGGCGGAGTGGACGAGTTCGTCCCAGGACTCCGGGATGCCATCTTTGCCTGTGAGGCATTTCATTAGCTCTGGGCTGCGCACGTTATGGACGAACGCTGCCCGTGTGAGCTCTTCCCCGCAGCCTATTAGCAAGGCCTCTTTGTTGAACCGAACGATGAAGTCCTCAATGGATTCATGGTCGTTTCGGCGGCACAACAGGATGTGCGCCTTGTCTTTCTTGTGCTTGCGCAAGTGCGAGAAGTGGCTACCGAATTTGTCGGTAAGATCATCAAAGTCTTTAACGCTCCCTGCGGGGAGGTTGTCGAACCAGACTCTGGCTGCGCCCGTCAGAGTTTGTGCAAATAAGTGGCACCAAACCTGTACGGGCCAGTCTACCGACATACCTGCGCACTCAAAGTCGTGCACATGGTCATCGGGGTCACGCAAGCCGTCGTATCTACCGATGCTGCTAGGAAGTTTTTCTTTTCTTGGTATCCTTGCCGTCGCTATGCGAGCGACGAATTTTGACTTTTCGGCGAAAGCCTTTGGCCTGAATGGCCTGACCAAGTCATCATCCTCATCGTTATGGCGCGAGCGATGATCGTGTTTCTTTCCTTTGTAGCCTGAGTCGCTACTAGAGGATTCGTAGCCATCAGGCTCTGCCCGGTGCTTCGCGTAGCCCCGAACTCTGGCGTCTCCGCCGAGTTCCCCGCTACGACCGGCGCCCGGGACAGCTGAGTCTTTATCTTTGTTCCCCTTTTTGGATGGGGTATCATAAGTAAGGGCTTTGCCCTTTTTCTTGGCTTGCTGCAAGAGTTTACGTTGGTAAATTGCAGCGTTTTTCGTGTTCTGACGGAGGAGCCACTGGTCGAGGTCCTCCTCAGAGCTAGCACTGCTGTCATCGTCCGAGTCGTCATCCCGAACCTCGACGTCTTGGCTTTGGAGCCTTGAGGTGGGCTTCTTGATGATGGTGGGTGGTTTTATTTGGTTTTCCGGGAGTTGGGTGTCCCCTTCTCCGGAGCGGTTCACAACAGCAGCAGCAGGGTTGGGTTCAGCCATGGGTGGGTTGAAAAGATAAGTAAAAGAGCGGTTCTAACCGTTGGATGGCGCCAATGAAGAAACAATAAGTAACACGGAGATTACGAGTAATCTACGTGGGGTTAATACCTATGTTCGTCAGGATTAATCCTTTACCCAAACCGTGTGGTTAAACCCGGGTAATGATAATACGAGTGTGTGTGTGAGGTGAAAGTAAATAAGAACACGAGATGTAAGTGGTTCGGTCGAGTAATGACCTACGTCCACTGTAAGTAGCCTGAATATTATTGATATGAGAACACAAAGAGTTACAAGTGAGAATGCTCTAGGCTACAAGTAATTATTTCGGATCCCCTTGCAAGGAGAAGTCTTCTTGTTATTTGTAGGAGAACTCATGGGCATGGTCGAGGGGCCCATGAGTAGTCATTCTTTATTGGGCTTGGTCCAGGCCCAAGTCCAAAGTCTTCTTTGGAATTGGCGGGAGAATACAGGCACTGTTCGTGACGTCATTTTGGCAGCATGGTTGCTGCTCGAGGTGGACACATGGCGTGCTGTGGTTGGCAGACGGCGCACTTGTCCTTGCTACAGTCGTTGACCATACTTCTGACATCAGTAAGGATGTCTGCTGTTACTGTAGACGCTGGTATGGTGGAAGCATGGCTGCAGCCATGCTGCTGTCCTTGTCTGTAGTTGTTGGACCACTTTTGCCACCTGTCGCTTTACCATTGGCGCGTACACTGTCAATAATCTTTGTGAATCTTCCTTTTGTTGTCTTCTGTACTTTGTACGATGGATGTCAAGGGAAGATTCCGCGCGTGATGGTACGCGCTTATCAGGTGATGTTATTGCTTATCAGTTGTTATCTTTGCGCGCCTCCCTGCACACACTGCTGGTTGCGCACCGTTGGTTCCTCGCGCCGCTGATTGGTGCGGGGAAGCTGACTTATGGGGATAGGGACGCCTCTTCCGCCTGGATTAGGCTCCCTATCCCTTCAGCGTGATTAGAAAAATATTAACACGAGACTTAGAGAATAGAAGATGGGTTACATTCTAATATGGAAATAACCTAGTTAATAATATTATGTTTATGTAACACCCCGAAAACCCGTTTCGTTTAATTACGCTAATAGGTGGGATCAATATATATACAATATTGAGCCCATTATCAAAAAAAGAATATTTTGCGGATAATAAAACGAGACATTGACAAGTCCCGTAAATTGCAAACACACGTGGGAATATTGTGAGAACTAACTTAATTAGTAAAGATTACATACTTGTACTAAACCGGAGGGGCCGAACTTGACAACTAGGGAAAGTTGAAATAAAATGGGGGTTAAGAATGAAAATGTGTGATAACACACACTCAAAATCGTTCTTCACACCATCAAAAACACACACATGAACCTCCACCAATTCAACCCCAATTCATGCCAAAATCGATGGCTTTTCTTAATGCATGATGGAATTCATGATCATCTAGTGTTCTAAACATCATAAGGTAACTCTAGATCCTTTTTAAATCATCCAAATCCATGGTATATTGAAGATGATGGTTCTAGGGTTTTATAAAATGTTGAATTGATGGTTAATATAGGTTGCCCTAGCCTTGGGGAGCCTTAAACATGTATAATTTGGTTACAAATCACATTTAATATGTGTGTTTGATTATGTTCATATGAATATGTTAACTTATGAAATTGGGGTTTTAACCTCTAGGTTGAAACCACACATGGTTAGTAGTTTTGGTGACTCTTAGGAGTTGTTATAATGATCAAATTTAGTTGAAATGCCTAAATATCTTGTTATGATAATAATTAGATACATGGCTATATTTTGGTTGAACTTAGATTCTTGAAAATCAAGTAGTTGGGTGGATGCACACCAAGTGCTCGATGAAACGTCTAGCATATGAAAACTAGTGAATTAAGAGAATAAGGAGCATGTGAAAGTTAACAATTATATGTGATGTTAGCTAATTAATGAATTAAGTCAAGTGCATGCTCTAGGTAAGAAATAGCTCATGGTGAGCTAGGTGTGTGAGTGAATACATGATGCTTTGGATATTGGGATAATTCCATATTGTGTATTCTAATAAACGAGTTTGACTCATCCTCAAGTTAGGTACAACAAAGAGGGAGCAAACGGGTCAAACGGATGCAAGGCGGATGCTATGGAAACATGAATGGATGCAAGGTAAGTTTTACTTACACCAATGTACTATAACATAGCTTAATTGTTATAAACATTAGTTTTAAATCTTGAGTGTGAGATAAAGATAAACCCCAAGGGGTAGAATCTATTAAGTGGGTCGCCTTATGTGCACTCAATACAAAATGTGGTTTATGAGCTTAGTTGAGAAATGAGTTATGTCCAAATGGAGAAATCCATCAAACGGGTCAACTAATAAAGATATGTGAGAAATGATGTTTTAATCCAAGAATGGAGTCGTTAAGCATGATGTTAAATGGGTCATGTTTGTGTCACTTGAACCATAGATAAAAACTTGGGTAACATAGTATTATGAACTATGAGTCTAAACGGGTCAAATGGTGATGTCCTCACCATGTGAGTCCAACACTTGATGCTTGTATTCCAAGCATTAAGATTCATAAAGTTAAACGGGTCAAATGGCTAGTTATTGCCATTTGAGTTCCGAGAAATTAATGTTGTCTATTTAGAAAGCATACAGGTAAATGCATTTGCGCGTGCATGCTCAATGTTAAGAATCATGGAGGATAAACACAAGGTATGGATATGGGTCAAGGCCACCCGGTAAGTCCGTAGTCAAATAAACGCCTTCGGGCGAAGCAACATAGGTGATAAAAGTACTCACATGAAGTGTGGGTGCCAATCAAGTAAGTTATTTTCATAACTGTGTCAAATGCGCGCTAATGCGCTTAGAATTGACTAAACAAGTGAAAACTTGAGAAAGGATGAAACTCTAAGTCCGGAAGGACTTAGAGGTTTTTAAACAAGTCATTTAGTCAAAAACATTGGATTTGAAACAAGAAGTTTCGCCACGAATGGTTAAATTGAAATATTTGACCATGAAGGGCATTTTGGGAATTTAAAAGATTTCTAAAGGTTGAATCTAAGAAACTAAATCATAATGAAACAAATCGGATAAACGCTTTTGTTGATCAAGTGTCTAATGACTTCACAACTTAATCGGTAGGCATTTTGTGTGGTCAAAAAGTGCCTTGTTTAATTCAAGGCCTTAACGGGTCGATATGGGTAAAAATCAACATAAACACTCAAAACTTTGAACCGGGCCATAGCATCATGAACCGGACTATAATTTCAGTCAAACAAAGGTTTATTTAGTCTGCAAGTCAATACTTAGGCTTCGGGAATCATCAAATGCAGTCGCGACATGATTCCCATGCTTAAAAATCACCAAACTATGATCAGAAGCTGTGCGCGGCCGCGCACAGGGACCGCGCGGCCCGCTCACAGAGACCTACATGACAGCACGATCTTTAAAATTCCATATAAAATCGTAGAAAAATCGTTAGGAGGTGTTTTTTATATGCCTGGAAAGCTCTTGGAGCGTAGAACAATTCTCATTTGAAAGTCGAAGTCGGATTTTGGGTTTTAGAGGGGTAAAATCGATCCGAACAGCTGCTGCGCATAAGTTGCAGCAGTTTGTTCTCCTGATAAAGGGCCGTTTGGCCTGGTTCGTTCCGTTTCGACGTGTAACGACTATCGTACAAGTTTAAATGTTTCATTTGACCACTCACTAACCATTCTTTGTGTAATGGTGCTACGTAAACATGTGATGGAAGTCCCGGAACAAGGATCAAGTCGCGATAAGAGCCGAACACACCCGATCACTCATTCAAGCTTCCGCACTAGAATCTAAGGAACTCCCGTTAAAACGAAACATCTTAAAATATGTTTTAACTATTAAAATGTAAAAATTTGTGTGAATCAAACATGTATTTGATCTTAATGGTTGACTTATAACAAATTTCAAAGTTTTAATCGGGAGTGGTTTTTAGTTAAGGCTATAACTCGTAAGATTAAGCAATAATCGCGTATTTACGGGTTAGGGTCTTACATTAAATAATTCAAATTATGAAGTGTAGTGTCCTGTTTCGATATAAATAGAGACAAGGATTAATTAAGTTTTTAATGTTTTGCACTGTGACTGTCCGGTTTAAAGGAGAAGAAGCCATGGTTAAAGAGAGAAAAGGGAAGGATGTGCAGATGCGGTGATGGATTCCGAGAAGAGAAACAAGACTTAGTTGGGTTTAGAGGCTTGATACCATGATAGAATTATAATGCAAAGTGACTTATCTCTAGTGATATTAAACCATATATATAGCTACAAGACAATCCCATATTTTAAGGAAAAGATATACATTACACAATAGAATATACTAATTCCTATTATGCATTTTAGTAACCTTAATCAAGGTTAAGCCATAATTAAACTCGAATTTTTATAGAAGGATAAATTCGTAAAAAAAAGAGGGACTTGAACCATAATCAAAGGTTGAGTCATAATCACATTCGGGTAAGTCGTAAATCTTCGGATGAATGACATAAACAACGGATTTGGGCCGTCATAAATCAGTAAATCATTCAACCCTCGGGTTAAGGATGAAAAAGTGTAAACTGTGAAAACATTGGATTTCATAATTGGTACAATCTAATGCAATTCGTGATATTAGGAGATTAGTCGATACAATTCGTTGTAAAGACCAAATCGAACACTGTGTAATATGAAAAGAAAAATGACCTCAACTTATAATGAGATCACAGATTAGTAAACCAGAAAAAGTATTTTTAGAAACTACGTGTTCTAAATATACAAACGATTTGAAATCTGAAACTCAAAAGTCTTTAACGGGCCGGTTGGAGCAATGACCACCAATCGAAATGGCAGAACAGGAATTTGGGGAAACCAAATTAAAAATTGACGGACACGAATTAAATATGTTATGGGTGAGCCCGAGCATAGTAAAACGAATAACTCACTTGGTGTGAGGTTAAAGAGTAGGGTGAATCATAATGAATCAACCTTTAAAATGTGATACTTGAAACATAGGAGCCTAGCAAACCGGTTGGGTAAAGTCTGGGAATTGGTAAGAAATTCCACGTCAATCAGGAAAGGTAGGGGGAAACCCAATAAATGGAAAATTCTTAAAATAGGATTAGCCAAGGAAAAGAAAGCTTTAGTGTAAAGCAGAGTTTGTTTATAACATTCCAGTGAACCTAAAATAAAATAGAGTTGGATTCGGGGATGAATCCAAGGGATTAGAAAACGGCCATATTAAAAAGCCGGGTCAGTCTTGGAACCAAGACAAATTACTTGTGTTAAAAGGTGTATAGATATGTATACATATGCACACCTGGGTAACCTAGTAGATGCCTTAAGGGGCATTATTGAACGAACCCTTAAATTGTTACATCCTTCGGGATAATAGTAGACGGGGAATAGTCTACGGTTCTAAGGAAGGCCTATGAGAAACATAAGTAGCTAAAATGCTTGGTAGGGGTATGTATGTACATATAGCCCCTAGTTAATCGAAAGAAGAGGATAATTCTAGTTGCATTATGAAAGCTAAGGCTTTCGTATAATAAAGTTAGAAGGCCGAGTAAAGGGATTCAAACCCCAAACAGTTAGTAATAATTGTTAAGGCATTAGTATGATAAAAGAATGAACGGTTCCCAATTTGGAATCGGGAACTAAAATTCTTGGTTTGACCAAGGAAACAACACAAGAAAGGTTTCTGGGACGAAACTTCTTTAAGGGGGATAGACTTGTAACGCCCCAAAAACCCATTTCGTTTAATTATGCCGTTAGGCGTGATAAGTGAAACAATAAATCGAGCCTTTGACCGTAAGGACAAGGGATACTTTCTAGTGTGGAAATAACCTAGTTATGATATTAATTATATAAATGAACACATCATATTAGAAACTAATTTAATTAGTTAGTTTTATATGAAAACGAACTTGAGACTAAACTTGAGGGACCATGATCGCCAAAATAATAAATTGAGTTTTATTATTAATAATAACACTATAAACACACATAAAAATGTGTGTGTGTCGTGTGATGATCAGGAGATCATCTTCTCCAGCAACCAAACCCTAAAACACAAGAACAATGTCAAATCCAAGCTAAATCAAGGGGCTTTTAGATGCTTTAGCAAGAAACGGCTCATCTAAGGCTTAATAGACATCAAGGTACCTTTTATTTGGTAGAAATTGATGTTAAATTCATTTTTGATCATGGTGAATAGGGTTTTGTCAAAAACGTGAGATTATAAGTTATTGGAGGTTTCTCTAGTTTTAGGGAGCCTCAATCATACCCAAGTTGCTTACGAATCACATTCTACATGTATGTTTGATTCTAGTCATATGGTTATGTAAATATGTGAAAATTGGGGTTTAACCTCCAGGTTGAAACCCTTTATGTTTAATGATTTAGTTAACTCTTATGAGTTGTTGTAACGAGGAACTTAGGCTAAAAAGTCTAAATAACATGATATGATGATTATTAGGTAAATGGGTATGTTTTGGCCAAACTTAAACTCATGAAAATCAATTGAATTTGGTGGGTGCACACCAAGTGTTTGATGAAACGCTTCACTAGTCTTGTTTGCAAATTGAGGTGATAACTTGATTTGGGTAATCGTGGAATTACCCGCATATAAAATGTGAAACATATGTTTAACAGATGGATCACACCATACATGAAAAATATAGCCCAATGATAATTGGGAAAGTGATATGATGGTGTGAATAAACTCATGAGATGTGTTAGTTATTGGATATGATGACTAACTTAACTAATCTTATGAGTATAGTGAAGGCTGATCTTGTCAAGCTAGGTGCAAACTTGGAAGGAATGGATCAACGAACAAAACGGGTCAAGCGGATATGAGCTTAAAGTGCAAGTAAACGAGAACAAAACGGGTCAAGCGGATATGAGCTTAAAGTGCAAGTAAATGAGAATGAATACAAGGTAAGTTTTACTTACACCAATGTACTATAACTTAATTGTTGTAAACATTAGTCTTAAATCTTGAGTGTGTGATAAAGATAAACCCCAAGGGGTAGAAGCTATTAATGGGTCGCCTTATGTGCACTCAATACAAAACGTGGTTTATGACCTTAATTGAGACAATGAGTTATGACCAAATGGTGAAATCCATCAAACGGGTTAATTAATAAATATATGTGAGAAATGTTGTTTTAATCCAAACGAAATCATTTGAATGAAGCCGTTAAGCATGATGTTAAATGGGTCAAGTTAGTGTCAGTTGAACCATAATAAAAACTTAGGTAACATAGTATTATGAATTATGAGTCTAAACGGGTCAAATGGTGATGTCCTCACCATTGAATCCAACACTTGATGCTTGTATTCCAAGCATTGAGATTCATGTGGTTAAATGGATCAAATGGCAAAGTATTATCATTTGAGTTCTGAGAAATTAATGTGTCTATCTAGAAAGCACGCAAGTAAATGCACTTGCGCATGCGCGCTTGATCCAAAGAATCATGGAGGATAAGCACAAGGTATGGATATGGGTCAAGGCCACCCGGTAAGTCCGTAGCTAATTAAACGCCTTCGGGCGAAGCAACATGAGTACTAAAGCTACTCACATGAAGTGTGGGTGTCAACCAAGTAAGTTATTTCCATAACTATGTCTAATGCGCGCTAATGCGCTTAAAATTGATTAAATAGGAGAAATCTTGAGAAAAGGTGGAAATCTAAGTCCGGAAGGACTTAGAGGTTTTTAAACAAGTTATTGAGTCAAAGACAATGGATTTGAAACAAGAAGTGTCGCCATGAATGACTAAATTGAAATATTTGCTATAAGGGGCATTTTGGGAATTTAAAAGATTACCAAAGGTTGATTCTAAGAACCGGGTGTTAACGACATAATCCGGATGATGTTTTAGTTAAACAAGAGTCCAACGAGTTAACAATATGAATGTTATGCTTTTTGAATGGCCAAAAAGGGTTTTGTATAGCCCGGGGCCTTAATGGGTCGATTTGGGTAAAAACATTCTTAACCGAACAGAAGTGTAAATTGAGGGTGAACTCGGTTTCGGACAAAGGTTTGGAATTGAAAATAGGATATGAGAATAGGTCCTAAGTGTAGGGACTTTAACTTAGCCAAAATGGGTGAAAAATCTTGAAAAGGTTGGAAATTTGGCTAAGGCATGTAATACAACAAAAGCTGCAAAAATTCTGTGAAAAACCCCCCGTCGCACTACGCGACGGGGAGAGGCTATGTTGGTCGCGCTACGCGACGAGCCAAGATTGTTGTTTTGTTACCTAAGTTCTCCTGACTTCAAAAATTCATATAAAATCATAGAAAATCGTTAGGAGGTGTTCTTTATATGCCTGGAAAGGTATTTGAACGAAGAACATTTCTTATTTGAAAGTCAAAGTCATATTATGGGTTTTAGAAGGGTAAAAATTGACCCGAACAGCTGCTGCGCCGAAAAGTGCAGCAGTTTACTCTCTTGAAATGGGGCCGTTTGGTCTAGTTCGTTCCGTATCAATATATAACGACAATCATGCTAGTCTAAATGTATTATTGACAATCCACTAACCATTCTTTATGTAATGGTGCTAGGTATTCATGTATTATAAACAATCATGCTAGTCTAAATGTATTATTCATGTGCTAAAGTTGAACTCATTTAATCTATCAATTCTGGAAAAAAAATATTAATAAAAGAAGAATGGTTTAGGAGTGTTTGGGAGTTAGGGACTACATATTACAACTTGCTTAGATTTGTTTTGTAATTATCCTTCGTTGTACTCCTATAAATAATCGATTAATAATACACAATATCATTATAATCTGTACTATATGAAGAAATATTTATCATTTTCTTGTTCTTGTAAATTAACATGGAGGTAGATCTAATGGTGGTGCTTGGACCGACTGTAGCTTTTCAGGCCCATTCTCAACCAAGAAGCTCATAGCAAAACCCCAACTGAGATGTGAATCTATGTGACAATGCATTAACCAAATACCTGTTGTCAACCAGATAACTTAACTTATAAATAATCATCATATCACTTGGTTCTAAATAATTAAATATATAGTCTATATAAGTTTATGATCAACTTAACATAATACCTGGATTATCTGCGACGAATCGAATCACAGACCATCCGCCAACGGGCACATTAACTGTGTTTCGTTGTGGTGGATCATAGAGATTAAACGCCCCCGTGTCTGTTTGTGGGTTGAAGTTACCAAAGCCCTCACCAACAATGTAGAAATTGTATCCATGAAGATGAACCGGATGGCTCTCAGTTGAGACGATTGCAGTGTCTTGAAACACGATTTGTACTTGAGAACCGAATTTAAGTTTATATAGTTTCGTCCCGAAAATTGGCTGCCAAAGTGCACGAGGAACGTTCCCAGTGTAGTCGAATGGCAATGGTGGAACAGGAGGGAAGTCAGTGGTGAAAACATTTGGTATGCTTAGGTAGTGAGCTTGTAGTAATGAAGTTGTTTGTGGTAATTGGAACGATACGTTGTTCATGCTAGCTGCGAATCGCGTGTTATTTGGGCCTTGACAAGTTGGTCCAGGGTTGCAGTTCACTAAGCCCAACCCAATTGCAAAAAACAAGTCGTCGGTTATATCAGTTGGAACTGAGACTTTAGTAGGACTTCTTAGTTGGCTTGTGAAGGCGGTTACAGTAGCTGTATCGTTGTAGTTTGGTAATACTGGTAGTATGGGTTTTAACATAGGCCCGATTCGACCTCTACATGGTGCATATTTGTAGGCCAAGATGGCGGTCGTGGTAGAGGGGTCAAATGGTGCATTTTGGGCGCTTTCATATGCACGGGCTGCAATATAATAGTATCCTGGATCCTGGTCTGCCACTAGAATGACATCTGTTGTTTGACCCGGGCCAAGCATTAGCGTTGTGGTTGTGAATGGCTTGGTGTAGAGTGCATCAGCTCCAACTACGACTAGTTTGTGGTTCGCGATTGTGAAGAAAAGTTGTTGAAGGAGGGCCGAGTTTATTACCCTCATGAGAATTCTATCGCCACTTTCTACATAAAATTTCATTGTGTCTGTGTAGTATGAACTTGTATATCAGAAGCTATTTTTGGAATTGACCAAAAAAAAAACTGTGATGATAACACATGGTATATATAAGATTATGGTTCAATGCTTAATTTTCCATTGATCCCAAAGGGGTTTATATACATGATACAACCATATCTCCTATTCTTGGAGAAGATATACATGACAATTATCTCTAAATAATTCAAAACAAATCTATCCTAATTATACAATAATTAGTATATATCTATTACACCCCCGCAGTCGAATCGGGAGGAAGCCGGACGGTTAGACTGGATCGAAAATCGTCAAAGAGAATCTTCGGTAGTCCTTTGGTGAAGATGTCGGCTATTTGAAAGCGGGACGGTATGTGAAGAATCCGAACTAGACCTTTCTGAACATGCTCACGGACAAAGTGAATATCGAGCTCGATATGTTTGGTGCGTTGATGCTGAACAGGATTCCCAGACAGATAAATGGCACTAACATTATCACAATAGACGATCGTTGCTTTGGACAGAGGCCGGCGAAGCTCTAACAGGAGATTCCGTAGCCAGCATATTTCAGCGACGACATTCGCAACCCCACGGTATTCGGCTTCCGCACTTGAACGAGAAATGGTAGACTGTCGTTTAGATGACCAAGAGATAAGATTGTTACCCAAGTAGACGCAATAACCGGAGGTAGAGCGCCGAGTGTCAGGGCACCCGGCCCAGTCAGCATCAGTGTAGGCACGGAGAGTAAGAGAGTCCGAAGGGCCGAGAGTGAGACCATACTCGATCGTCCCCTGGATATACCGTATGATGCGTTTCAACGCATCCCAATGCTCGACCCGAGGAGAGTGCATGTGCATGCAAACCTGCTGAACACTGTACGTAATATCGGGTCTGGTAAAGGTTAGATATTGTAAAGCACCCGCAAGACTCCGAAATAAAGTCGGATCCTCGAATAATGGTCCATCAGCCGAGAGCTTAGATTGGGTATCTACCGGTGTAGCGGAAGGTTTGCAAGAATCCATGGCGGCCCTATGGATGATATCTTTGGCATAAGCAGCCTGTGACAAAAACATAGAATTGCCAGTGCGAGTGACAGAAATTCCCAAAAAATAGGTCAACGGGCCCAAGTCTTTCATGGCAAATTCTCCTGATAAAGTGGACATGAGCTGATCACGTAAAGCAGGAGAGGACGTAGTTAAAATAATGCCATCCACATAAATTAATAGATATGCAATGTCGGCGCCATGATGAAAAATAAATAAAGAATTATCTGTTTTGCACTGTGTAAATCCTTTGTGAAGGACAAAATCTGTAAACCGTTGATACCACGCCCGAGGAGCTTGTTTTAGACCGTATAATGATTTCTTAAGCTTGCACACGTGATCAGGATAATCGCGATGGCGAAAACCCATGGGCTGGTACATATAAACAGTCTCATGCAAGTGGCCATGTAAAAATGCATTAGTCACATCAAGCTGATGAATCGGCCAGGATTGAGAGAGAGCAAGAGACAACACTGTGCGAACCGTAGCAGGTTTAACCACAGGACTAAAAGTATCACCACAATCAACACCAACCTGCTGTGTACGACCATCACATACTAACCGTGCCTTGTAACGTTCAAGGCTACCATCCGACCGAAATTTATGTTTAAAGAGCCACATACTGCGAATCACATTCATGTTCGGTAACCGAGGAACCAAATCCCAGGTCTCATTTTTAATAAGTGCACTAAACTCGTCAGTCATGGCCTGATGCCATTCGGGTGTGGACAAGGCAACCTGTGGGCTTTTAGGGACGGGAGCGATGGTGGTGGTATTGAGGTTGAGAAATTGTTTAGGTTTAGTGATACCGTCCATGGATCGGGTTCGCATGGTCCGGGAAGAAGGGACGGGTGTTTCGGCAGGAGCCGTGGAGATGTGGGCTGGTTCGGGTTGTTGGGGTGAAGAAGTGGAGGTAGTGGTGGGCCGTGGGGGGGTGACGGTGGGCTGGTGGGCCGAAGGATGTGGTGGGCGACGAGAGTAGGTAATGGTGGGGTTGGGACGGGCTGGGGATTGGGCCGTGGGCTGTGTGGGTGGGGTTGGGCCTGGTGGAGGGGAAGGCGGTGTAGGAGTGGACTGGTCAGGGGGTGGCTGTGGCGTAGAGGAGTCAGAAGACTCGACATGGGGCCACAGAAGGGGATGTAGGGATGATGAAAGGAAATCATATGTGGGTAGGGTGGTGGGTTTTTGATGGGAGAAGGGAAAGATTGTCTCCTCGAACTGGACGTGTCGGGAGACAAAGATAGTCTTGGTTTCAAGATCGAAACACTTGTATCCCCGATGGTTTTGTGGATAACCAAGGAAGACGCATGGTTTCGAGCGATTGGCAAGTTTATGGATGGTGGTGGAGGGTAAAATTGGAAAGCAAAGGCAACCGAACACGCGGAGATGTTCGTAAGTGGGAAGGCAATTGTAGAGGAGGGTGGTGGGGGTGAGAAAGTGATGGGATTTCTTAGGTAAGATGTTGAGAAGGTAGGTGGCCACTTCTAAGGCATGGTGCCAGAAGTTGGGAGGTAGGGAGGCTTGGGCAAGGAGAGTGCGAATCATGTTATTGATTGTACGAATTTTGCGCTCTGCCTTGCCATTTTGGGAGGAGGTGTAGGGACAAGAGAAGCGAAAAATCATTCCATTATTATGACAAAATTGTTCAAAATTTTTATTTTTATATTCGGTGCCATTGTCACATTGGAATTGTTTGATTTTTCGTTCGAATTGAGTAGTTATAAGGGTGTTAAAATTGGTAAAAGTTTGGTAGACTTGGCTTTTATTTGTAAGTGGGTATGTCCAAAGAAAGTCACTAAAATCATCAAGAAATAATATGTAATAATGATGACCGCCGGTGCTAAGTACCGGTGAGGTCCACAAGTCACTATGCACAATATCAAAGGGAAGCTTGGTAAAATTAGGAGAATCTTTAAATGGAAGTTTTACACTTTTGCCAAAAACACAAGGCTTACAAAGCAACTTATTAGGTTTACCATAACTAATAGAATTAAAAGACTTTAACGAATGCAATAAATCATGGCCCGGGTGCCCAAGACGTTGATGCCAACGATCTTGAGTAGTGGCAACAAAAGCAGAAGGTGTGGGGAGGTGCTTGGTGATGTCGGTGGTGAGAGGGTAGAGGTCGCCCGAGCTATTGCATCGTAGGATAGGTGCCTTGGTCTTGAGATCCTTCACAAGAAAACCAAACGGGTCAAATTCTATAGATAGTAAGTTGTCAGTCGCGAGGCGACGAACAGAGATAAGGTTTTTAACAAGGTGTGGAGAATAAAGGACGTTGTTTAGTTTTAGAGGGGGGAAGGGTGGTGGTAAAATTTGGTCGCCTTGTCCAACAACGGGAATGGTCATGCCATTACCGACAATAATATGTTTAGTAGTGCAATTATTAAAAACAGACGGAGAAAGATTACCTGGTTGTTGCATGTGGCCAGAAGCACCCGTGTCCATGTATCCAGTAGGATCCTGTGGTTGGCTCAGGGAAAGGGTGTAAAGTGCTTGGGCAATGTCGGTGGGAGTGGGTGTGTATGCGGTGTTTGCGTGAGCCGGAGCAGGTCCAAGAATACCCGGTCCAGGTGAGGGCCGTGGGATTGAGGGGTAGGGGCAGGGTGGGCCGGATTGGTGAAGGGGCTGTTGGGCCGTGGCCTTTTGGGCTTGGCTGAGGATAGTAGCCCACTGCTGTTGGGTCCAGTTGTTGGGGAAAACAATGTATGGGTTGGTCTGTTGGGGAGGGTTGTAAGAGTTGCGAGTATTTTGGTTGGTTGACCGGACACGACTCTTCCCGCGTGAGCGTCCGCGCACACGAGAGGAGGTGTCCGGTTGGGTGTTGGAGGAGGCAGGGGTGGAGGTAGCAGCGGTAGAGTTGGTGGTGGTGAGTAAGGCATGGGCGGCAGAGGTAGCGGAGTGGAGGTGGGCCTTTCGGGTTTCGTTCATACAAAGTTGGGAACGAACCTCGAAGAAGGAGGGAAGTGGTTTGGTGTTTTGCAGGATAGTGGCAACGCTTTCGTATTGCTCGGTGAGACCTGCAAGGGTTTGAAGGACAAGGGTTTGTTCGTCGATGGGCGCGTCAACGTTGGTGAGTTGATCGGCCAGAACCTTAACCTCCTGGCAGTAAGCGGCCATGGAGGAAAAGTTCTCCAGACGAGTGGTGGAAAGGCGTTGTTTAAGGTAGAGAGCACGAATACCTTTGTTGTCCTGAAAGAGAGACTCAAGGGTGGTCCAGGCTGCAAAGGCGGTGGTGCCACGCTTCATAACGGTCTTAATTAGGTCAGGGGAAATTGTGCCGTAGAGCCATTGAAGAACTATAGCGTCTAGGCGCTCCCATGAGTCAGCGGCTGGAGCAGCTTGAGCGGCCGGCTGCTTATCGGCTGAGGAGGCAGCAGCGGCAGCAGGGGGTGGCCGGGGTAGGAGGTGATCAGCGACCAGGAAAGCCGTGCAGTGAATGCGGAAGAGTTCGGACCATGTGATGTAGTTGGTGGAGTCGTTATCAAGCTGAATCGGGATGTATGACTTGATATTGGACACGGTGCAAGCAGGGTGTAGTTTAGACTCCATGGGTAGAGAGGTAAGAAAAGCGGCAGAAGGGTGGTAGGCGGCGGCGGTGGCTGATCGAAGAGAAGTGGGTGGGAGGATCAGGGTTTGGCTGATACCATATAAGATTATGGTTCAATGCTTAATTTTCCATTGATCCCAAAGGGGTTTATATACATGATACAACCATATCTCCTATTCTTGGAGAAGATATACATGACAATTATCTCTAAATAATTCAAAACAAATCTATCCTAATTATACAATAATTAGTATATATCTATTAGTATATAATCTTGAGTTTGCTAGTGGTTAGATCGATAATGTTTGATTAATGTCAAGACTCGAACAATCTAACCTTTGTTTGAGCATCTGTAGAGGTCGCCTGGTTGCCCGTTGATGGTATATGCATCAGAAATGTTTGGCGCCCCTCCAGAAAATAATGCCTGGTTTTCGATGCTAACAATATCGCCATTCCACCATTGGCCTGCACATCAATTTATCAAACACGCGCGTTTTATAGTTATTGAATTTTACCCTGTGATAGAGGAAAGGTTTGCTTTTATCAAACCGTATTTTATGAGTGAAATATTAGACAAGCTTGTTTGTTAGTTATAACATGCGTTTGTGTTCTATCTTAGCAAGTAGCATAGTTTTAATTATTGAATTTTAACTGAACCATGGAAAAAGAGCAATGTCGTATGTATTTTCTTTTTAAACGGTAACTCACACACACTGATCTCTAATCCTACGTTTCGTAGAATGTAGTGGAATTTGAATTCGCGTGGGAAGTGTAATTTAATTTGGAATTTAGGTGTGTTCATTTCACAGAATAAAATGATATTTGGTTGGAATTTAATGTGAATTCCCTTCGGTATGTTGTTCAAATACAATTCATTCTTCAGTTGAAACGATCAACTAAAGAACAAGTATAAGCGTATATGGTAATAGTGCCTAATATACAAAATATTTTCGGTCGAAAATGTCTTGTCTAATAATCAACAAAACGTTGGCTATAACGTATCTATGGGCTTTTTTGCCTTGTCACTTACCAAGAAGAATTGGGATTTCTAGTTTAGGCAGCTCAAAAGGGTAAGTAGATCCAAGTTTCGGCCGAATAATGATAGCTCCATAAACTGTAGCTCTTAGCCATCCGATATGAGCGTGCCACCACAATGTCCCCTCCTGGTCTATTATGGTAAACCGATACGTATAACTATTCCCTGGTTGGATCGGACATTGAGTGATCCGGTCTGGACCACAGTGGCGGATCCAGGAATTTTTTTCACTGGGTTCCTTTTTTAGATGCTCTAATTTCATATGACTGAACATAAAAAAAATTCGGGTCGGTACATGGGTTCGGGTCGGGTCGGTTTAGGTTTCAACAGGTTAAAATTTTACATTCCTAAAATAATTAATACGATAATAACCAAAACTATAACTAATACGATAATTCTAGAAGTATTAAGGAGGTTGTAAGCATTTACATACCTTTAATTGTCTGTCCAAAAATGGCTTTTACCACAGCAAGTGACCAACTCATTCCAGCACAGGTCCCGCTTCAACGCGATCCTGCACAAATAACACAACAATACGACTGTAGAGACCAACTCAGTTTGCTTGATCTATAATCCCCTTTCAGGATAGTTAAGTTTCTATAGAAACTGAATTCCTATTAAATTTTTTTTCATTTATACTTATTTCTTGAGATCCATCATCAATAATGACACTCTTTATTACCATTTGGACAAACCCAGAACCAACCACATTGCTTTTTGCCTTTTTGTCCAATGCATCAAGGAACTGTTTGCAAACCTATTAAAAAAACCACCAGTCAAATGTAAGAATTTTAAACCAATGTCAAAGAGATCCTAAAATGTATTATAAACATACATATTGAACTTAAACATCAGTTAATCTAAAAATTACAAAAGATGTGCCATGAGATGGATTGTCTTCTCATTGCTAAATACAGAGCCAAAAGAAGCTGCCCTTATCATATAAAGACTAAGATATGAAAATTTTCAGCTGTGTGATAAAACAAATTTTTTGCAACTTTCATGGGATTGAAAAGAGTGTACTATTGCTATCAAGCTTACATCTTCAAACAAATGAACGAACGCAAGTGTTAAGAACATTCCCAAATAAAAAATCTGTGACATTTTCATGAGAAACAATCACAGTGGCCCTAATAATTAATAAACCTTCAAAATTGCCTAAACATGCCATTTCGCAAACATCACTGAATGAAAAGGTTAGTATCATGGCCAAATAATTTTTAAATAATAATAAGAAGCCCATGGGGGTAATAAAGTAAAGAGTTTAAGAAAGCATACGATGTCGGTTGGTTTATTCTGGTCGCGTGGAGGAGGAGGTCGGGAGGGACAAAACGAGAGCTGTTTGGACTTGGAGAGGAGGCAGGGAGAAGGAATGAGGGATGTGGTGCAGCCTGCAGTGTTTGGAGGAGATGGGTTTGGGTTTACAAACCCTAGGTTTTTTATATGGAATATGTTTTAAATGAAAAAAAAAAGTATTAAAAAAGGACGTAAAGAAAATGCTTCTTTCGGGAATCGAACCAAAGCATTTTCTGATTTAAAAGCACGCTCAGAACCACTAGCTCACTTCACTAACTTTGTTATGGGTTCCTTTCCGCATTTATTTATGGGTTCCTTATAATTTTTCTACATAGATTAACACTAAAATTTTCAAACCGACTGGGTTCCTGGGAACCCGCTTGTAGAAGGCTGGATCCGCCCCTGCTGGACCATCTGCCCATGGTGTCCCAAGTTGACGAATCCCATGCCTGATTGACAAAACCGCGCAGTTAGAACTCAGAACAAGTAAAACATAAACCATATTTTAGAAACCACTCACCAATGGATTGTGACATCGTAACGAGCATTGTTCAAGACCTTGATAACAAGTGTGTCTCCATTCCTAACCTCTAATGTTGGGCCAGGGATCTGCCCGTTAACTGTAATAATGTTATTCGTTCGACAAAGTCTCTTTATGGGCGTTTCTTGAACCTGTTTTCGCAACTAAATTAACAAAATATAGACAAAAAACCATAACACTTATGATGAAGGAAAAGGAGATTGCTTACTACAAAATCATGATAATGAATTTCTGCATATGCAGTTGAAGATACAACAGAAAGAATGGTGATAAGAAGGGTGATGCATAATGCATCCATTGGTTTCATATTTGTTTTGAGTATTCATAAGTCTTGGGTTAGATAAACAATGAACCGTAACTTGTTGAAAAATGGTCTAACCAAAAAGAATTTGGTGCACCAATAAACCTGCTCACACGGTTTAAAAGTAAATAATGTACTCTACTATGCGTAGTCCAATCTACCTAAACCAACTATATGAAGGATTAATAATAGCTTCTTATTATTATGTAATATTTGTGGAATTACTATACTAACAAATTCAATTGTGAACAGTGGTTATTTACTATTGGTCTATCATATTTTATTTTTTATTAAAAATTTATTATTGTTTATTATATATATCAATATTATTTCATTTTTAGTGATAAACCTATATTATTTTTATATTAGAATTTTATTATTGTTTTATATTTCTAGTGTTAAAATTCCCGCATTACGATACGAGTTTAATAACGTATTTATTTTTATTCGCATTTGGATGTGAAGTTTTTTTCGCGCAGTTAATATTGGTGTCCGATTATGGTATGTTTAAATTATCACGTTTCGATGTTTGCAGTCGAGCCGTAACTACATCGAACTAAACACATGTAGATATTATTTTGGTTAATGTTACGACTTTTTTTTGGACTTTTTATCCTTTGTCCCAGTATGCGATACCGATCGAGCTCTCACTGCATCCCCGTCGCAAAGTCGTTTAGATTAAAGCCAGCATGGTCTATATTAACTCTTCAATACACCATGTAATAAATTTAATTCTCTTTTTTAGTCAACCTATTATAGTTAAAGCTTACTTTTAACTTTAGACATATTTACTTAATTATATTGTTTACCTATTTTTTATATTGTTTGGATTAAAACCTAAATAGTTTAATATTAATCCATTGATATACCAAATTAAAAATACATCATCGTCAGTAATCTCCTACTATTCTGTCATGTAGCGCGGGATTGAATGCTAGTTAAGTACTAAGGGTCAAACTAAAAATCAAAGGTATGTATTTAGAGGTCACGGGTCAAATAGTAGTTACTTGACCCGTCTAACTCTAGATAACGGTTGTTTAAACCGCCACAACTATGGCTATAAATAGCCTTTGTAACCCGCCATTTTATGTGTGATTCTACTGTGTTTTTCTGCACTTGACTAGCTGGACAATTGCCTGGGTGAACGAGTGATTTTATAGTATGATTTACTCTCTCAAATCTATGCAAATTTATTAGCTTGATTAAGTGTATTTTGCGAGCCAACCAAATCCCATATTTGGTATCAGAGCCAGCCATGTCGTGCTTTTTGGAGAAACCTATGAGAAAGAAAAGCAATAGTGTGTTTGGTTGGTTTAAGGAATGAAATCATCCATTTCACAAGTCATTCCATTCCCTCAAAACCATTCCATCCACCCCCATGTTTTTTTTTTCATTCCATCTCTCATTCACCCTTTTCTAACAACACGATAAGCCACCACCATCGTCACCATCCACCACCATCGTCACCACCCACCACCGCTGTCACCACCCACCACCGTCGCCCACCACCTACCATCGTCGCCCACCATCGCTGCCAGCACCGCCCACCACCAACACCACCGCCACCACCACCAACCACCGTCGTCGCCGCCACCCACCGCCGTCACCACCCACCACTGTTGTCGCCGCCACCAACCACCGCCCCCACTACCTTCACCCACCCACCACCACTGCCACCCATCCGCTATCACCGCCATCCACCTCCACCCATCGCCATCTTTGCCACCACCCACCACCGTCGTCGCCACCCACCTTGGCCGGCCCTTGGGTGGGCCGGGGAGGCCAACCGGCCAGGGCCCGGAAATATCGGGGGTACATTTTTAAAAATAAAATCCTATATATATGTATATGTATATGTTTTTTTAACACATCTTTAAACATTTGAACTCGGGCCTATTAAACACATCTTTTAAATTATAAAATAACCTAAACACTAGTAACCAATAACAAGTTTAAAAGCCCATTACTCATTTAATTTAATTAGATAAAAAAACAAAAAGAATAGAAGAAACCAGTGACACACACAGAAGCAAACAAAATTTTCCCCCAACCTAATTCAAAAGCTTTGGGCTAAAAAGAATGTTAAAGAACCTTCATTCAGTCTCGGTTACCTATTCGCTTAATATGGTATGTCATTAACTCGTAATACTTTAATCGTCGTTTAAATAAATAGTTTACGTTATTTATTTTGTCAAGGCTTAAGGGTAAGAGGTACATTTTTCGTGGCTCGGCCCAAGTACCTGAATTCTCAGGGACGACCCTGCCACCCACCACCACACTACTGCCACACACCACCATACATCATCACGCCACCAGCCACCAGCCACCACCGCCACTACTTACCATCGTCGCCCACCCACAATCACGGCCATTCACCTCCACCATCACCACCACTGTTGCCGCCACCCACCACCACCGCTACCGCCACATATCACCACCCACCATCACCGCCACTGACCACCGCCTACCGCAGCCACTCACAACCGATTTTATTCCTTCGTCTTTTCCTGCCTATCTAACAACAGAAAGTAATGTTTTGTTTCATTCCTACATGGCAACCAAACAAGACATGAAATGGTAATGTTCCATTCCATTACCTTGTTCATTCCATTACCTCGTCCATTCTATTACCCCATACCAAACAGGCCCAAGTGTTTGTATGGAAGATGTTTAGGTGTGATATATTGGTGCATTTTAGGCATTCTTTATTTTATATTAATTATAATTCAAATGCATCAATGTGATTACAAAATATACTCTTTGGTTGGGTTTTATTACTTTATATATTCTAGTTCTAGGTTGTAAAAGAAAATGAGCAAAAAGCTTTGGACTTTAAGAAAGAAATTAATAAATGGGTTGGGCTTTAAATTGGATTATTTGGGCTGGACCACCGCAAAGGAAAGAAAAAGGAACGAAGCTATAAGAAAAAAAAAAAAAAAATGAGACGACGATGTTAAAAAGAAGCCCGGCTGGTTGGTTTGCTGATGCGTGAGAGAACAAGACAAACGAAAGTTTTTAGTTATTTGTTTTGTACAGCGACTATATTTGATTTTTTTTTATTAATATGATTGGTTAAATTCATGTGATCAACATTGACGGATCTATGAATTTTTTTCACTGGGTTCCTTTTTTTAGGTGTTTCAATTTCATATGACCAAACATAAAAATTTCGGCTCGGTTCAATGGTTCGGGTCAGTTGGTCGGTTCGGGTCGGATAAGGTTCATCACATAAAAAAATACCATGGAAGATTATCCAAATCTATTTTCAAGGGTTTACTAGTTGAAGATGATGATTCAATGTTTGATGGTGGTCGACTTTGAAAAAACACTTGAAATATTCGTTTGCATAGTACCTAATATCAAATATCTAATTAAGGTTTCAATTAGTTAAAAGTAATATGTTTGAGTATGCTAAACTTGTGAATCGTCCAAACTAACCATTCAATAACAAGTAACGTATACTAATTACCTATCCTATATATAATTTCTTCACTCATTTTAATTAATTTGTAAAAGTCTTTGTCTTTGTAAGCCTCCAAACTAGAAAACATCTTATCCTTGACCAAACCAAAACATAGGAATGAAACCATTTTTTTCTAAATCCAAACACACGCCATCCTTCACATCTTATTATTATTCCTCCATTCGAAGCTTATTCACAGTTATTTTTTTTTTCTAAATCCAAACACATTGCAAATTCACAGTTATTATTATTCCCCATTAGAGCAACTATTAGTTTGATAGTAAAACAAACTTGATTATCAAACAAAAAAACGGAATAAACTAACATGGCCGGAGCAGGGGCCGGGGCGGAGGAAGGGCGGGTTGCTGTTGGAGGAGAAGGTCCAGAACAAGAAGGGTGATTTCTTTTGTTGGTGTGTTTCATTGTTTGGGTTCACACTTCTAGTGTTGAAAGAAAGGTGAAGGGGGGGTAGACTTGAAGAATAGAAGGAGAAGATTAGTGGAGGTTATACCCAACATAAAAAAAGAAAAAAAAAACTCACTAACTATAAGAATTGAACTTGGATCTTGTGTGTATTAAAGAGGGGTTTCAACCACTAGAGCACTCTTAACATTTAGCTACGGGTTCCTAAAATAATATCTTATGGGTTCCTTCCTAGTTTTCTATATATATTAACACTATAATTTACGAACCCACTGGTTTCCCAGGAACCCAACCCAATGGCCTTAAATCCGCCCTTGGTGATCAACCTCCGATACAACATTGTTTGTATTTAACCTTAGATTTAGCTTGTTTTAGATATTAATTTGATACAATTGTTTGGTTTATTAAATACCACAAGCTCCCGGGATATAAACTAGTAAAAATATATATTTAAAGAATATCAAATTGTGTGATACACATTGAAATAAAAAAAAACAATGATTAAACAGTTTTGGATTATAAATTTGAATTCGTTTTCGCTAGTTATTTGGTTTTGATCATTAACAATTGGGATTAAGTTCTCGTTGTAATTGTTCTTCTATCGTTAACCATTGAACGCGATTCCATAGGGATGAGAATTTGGTATCGGGTATCGGTAGATGCGGTACGACGTTTGGTAACCACTTTTTCAAAAATCCAGTATAGGTTTTTTGGTACTTGTACGGTATGATACCATATAGTGATGAGCATTTTGAAACGAGTACTGGTATTGTGTGAGTAAATTTGGTACAAAATTCGTATCGGATCCCTATGATTGTTTTCTTGACTACTAAAAATGAAAGATAATTTGTTAATATTACATGATATCAATAATTCGGTTTTACTACGTTGATACTTACAATCAAATAAACCATCTTTTAATTTTTTTTTAAACTAAAAACACGTGTATTTCATTTCAACAAAAGGGGCAAATTACATAAGAATAGCAGGTAGGCGGGCAACAAGCTGCGCCGCCACCCCCTTCTGGATAGAGAACCCTAATCTAGAGAAAACAAATCCTCGCCCCTGGGGAGTCGAGAAGTTGCTGTGGACCACCCGCTGGACTCTCGTCAGAAATCTAATAGCTTCCGGTGCCAATGAGCCAAAAGTGTCAAAGGCCAAAGGGACAAAAGCATGTTGGTTATCCTAATTGTTTATCGAAAACAAGTAGTCTAACAAGCTATGTTTATGTGATTTCCACTTGGTAAAGTTAGATTATTCGACCTGCTTCATAAACCTGAAACCCGGGTGTGATCATTCTTCTAATTATTGTTTCCAAATCAATCATTTTTATTTTTCATTAGTTTTAGTTAATCAAATCAACCAAATCAAAAATCAGCTTTAATTAAGTTTTGTAGCAAATGATTAACTGAAACGTGTAATACTAACTACATGCTCCTAATTGACACAAATAGACAAGCAAGGGAACTAACTATATTCTCAACCAAATTAACTAAACCTTTTACCAAGATTCGAATCTTAACGGTCTTTATGAACATATGAGTGACCTAATCATGCGTACTTTTGTATTATATTTTAATGAATTAATAAATGTATTTAACAAAATCTAAAACAAATTCATCAATTAAATATTAATTTCTATAAGTATAATATCATTTGTAAATTATGAACTCTCAAAATTCCATGCATCACACTACAAACATAAGCCTCCAAAGTGGTTTACATGCACTATTAGTTAACAGTTGTTGCACCAAAATCATCTTATATGTTTGTAGTTGGTTTATGTTTCCTACACTCTTAACTTAGCTATTGACTTATAACCTAAACCCATGACCCATCACTCCCACTCCCATGCATACTTCCTATATAAACCAGCCCCTTATTCCATCTAAACACATAACAAACCTTCACACTTCTTTAGTTGTGAGCTTTCAAAAGGAAGCTTATAAACACGCCTACCGCGATGACAATCACTTGGGGTCTCTTTCTGAGCCTTCTGTTTTGCATTGCTTTTACTACATTCGCAGAAACACACCATCACGAGTTTAAAGTATGTCAAATGTTGCTATCATGCATGTCTTTGTTTTATTAGTTTTAACTTTTAAGGTTGTTGAGATTTTAAGGTTGCTTAGTATTACTTTGATGGTTACAGGTTCAAGAAATAAAAGCAAGGAGGCTATGTAGAAACCACAGAATCGTGGCGGTTAATGGGCAATTCCCAGGCCCGACTCTAGAAGTACGAAATGGGGATAGTGTTGTTGTCAAAGTTACTAATGCGGCTCCTTACAATGTCACAATCCATTGGTACTTTATGTTTGATACTACACATTATTGATTAGTAACAAGTAGGCCCTTTCTATTGATATAATGCCTTATTAATTGGTCTATTGTTTTTTTTAGGCATGGATTACGCCAACTGCGAAACCCATGGGCTGATGGGCCTGAATATGTGACCCAGTGTCCAATCCGACCCGGAGGAAGTTACACATACAGGTTCACCATAACAGACCAGGAAGGAACATTGTGGTGGCACGCTCATAGTCAATGGCTACGAGCTACAGTCTATGGCGCACTTGTTATCCGTCCTAAGTTGGGTTCTTCATACCCCTTTCCAAAGCCCAAACTCGAGTTTCCTGTTATTCTAGGTACATAACTCAAGTACTTGCTCTGATAAAAGATTTGGTTTTGATCATAGTCACCTAAATCGCGGTTCGCTTCAGTACGGGAACACGGTACGAATACGCAATTCGCTAGGCTAGACGAATTTGGTACGAAGAGGGGTAAGCTCATTTCGGTACGAACCAGTACGTTGTACCATGGAGTCTGGTACGATGTAGGGTTTTTTAAAAAAATAGCTACTTATAATTTATATTTTATATATAATATTAATTTTATACTTTTTATATATAAATTTATAAGGAACAAATGTAAATTAGTGAAGACAGTGGGGGGGGGGGGGGGGGGGTAACATAAATGGTTAAACACATAAACTAATTTTTTTATGTAAAAACTAGTGGGAATGCCCGCACGTTGCTGCGGGTGATACAACATATCAATTCATGAAAAGCAATTAAGTATGAACATAACACTTGACATTAAAAAAAAAAAAAATAACAGGCTGATATGATCTATAAGCAATGACATAATCTAAGCAGATACAACCTGCGTCATAAAAAGTATATAGTTTTGGTATAAAAAAACACATACACAATTGATTTTGTGAATATTATGACTATATTCTTCAAGCAATGTTAAAAACATCTGATTTATAATGTACATGCCCTGAGAGTGGGCAAGGAGGGCAATAGTCCCAGGCCTGACACCCCTGAGGGCTTGAACTTTTTTTTTTAAATTATCTATTATATGTATTTATTTATTTTAAGAAAAAAATTATATATTTAAACTTATGGGTTATTATTTTTAGTACTGTGACAAAGGCCAATTTGTTTAAAAGAGTAAAACCAATAAAAATAAGCTTAAAGTTGTTTAATTAGTTAAACTCAATTAATATGGTGGGATTTGTGAGTGAGACTAAATTATATGGGCCCAATTTATAATAACTGGCCTCAGGCCTAAAACATTTTGACATTTCTAAGAGACGCCTCAACCTTGGCAATGTGTAAATATAATTAAGTAAAAGTAATTCTCCTTTGAGAAAATTCTCATTTAAAATCAAGTAATTAATATGAAGTAGAAAAATGTATATTTCTAGAAGTCAGATCATAGAAAGAAACATACCTATGCAACACAAAGAGCCTTCATGAATCTTGATGGCCAACTTGACTACCTTATTTCCATCCAGACATATCAGTAACTTTTGCTGATTGTACACAAACTTTATCTCCTCATATAAATTTGAGTCCTTACATAAAAGTAAAGGAGGAAACAATAAGAGTTGCTACACATATATACATAAGTATACAATGTATACTCTGCAAAAACAATATAAAAAAGATAGCGAAATAGTGTATTTTTGAACACTACTGAGACAAATGTTTTCTATAACGAAAAAGAATACTTGTTCATAACAAAAGTTGGGCTTTTAACTTTGACTTCTCCCTATTTTCCTTTGAACCATTTTGTAGCTCTGAATCACAAGGTACATCTACATAGACAAAACAGTCACTATGCCAAAAATACATAACAATTCATCAAAACCTTTAACACATAACCAATCTTTAAACCTCCATACACTTCATTTATTTATTTAAGAATGTATTCTAATCAAGCAACACAATAAACAAATTGCTATTAGTTATGACTTATGACCCATTTGACCCGTTACATTTTAGCTAATGTTTAGAATTGGTCGGATTTATTAATTTGGTCCACTATAAACAGTGGCAAAGGATTATTGGGGCCAGGAGTACCCCGGCCCCACCGTTTTTGGCTCAGTGATGGTAGTTTGCGATTTCGTAGGTAATTTTTATATAAATTGAGTCCGGCCCCAACCGATTTGATCTTTTGGCCCCTACCCATAGAATAAAATTTGGGTCTCGTAATATTCGGCCCCCACCACTATTTTTTTCAAGCTTCGCCACTCACTATAAATAACTCATACCAGTTCAAAATTGGATCACTAAGAATCTTGACCCGTTTGGCTTCTATTAAAATACATTCCAAAGAAGACATAGATTAAAAAAAATGCACATTTGAGATTAGCACCATTTTTATTGGAATATGAGTTTTCTATTTTCTATAATTTGTGATAGCTCTGTTGAAATGTTGAGTTTTTGTTTGTCAAAATATCCAACATAAAATGATTCCATTTTCGTAGGAAAGCAGAGTTGTCTAAATAACAAGTGATAATCTTGGTGCCTTTGGAACCAAGGGCTTCACATACGGTTATCTCCAATAAAGTTTCCAATTTTGAGAGTTTAATCACTAAACCTGCATATTCAGTAGTTGAAAAACCAGACCATTAAAGTCCAAAAGATAACTTATCAGTACACTTGGCTTGGTTTGAGATAAAAATTAAAAAACCATTCAGTTTCATTTTCAAATAGGATGAATGTAGGATCCATCAACCATGTTGACCAAGTCAACTACTGAGTAACCCATAATTCTCTCAAAACATAGATGAAAACATGTACTTAATGTTGGTCGTACCTATCGTGTCAAACTGTTTAGGATCCATTAAAACTGCCATTGTCAACAAACATGCTTCTACCATGTTCACCATAAGCCAACTGTTTGCACGATTTCCATTCTGATTAAAAAAATTTCTAAAAGTTATAAAGAAGGCGGGTTGGTAACGACTTTAAACAAGTTTGGGTCAGAATGGGTTGGATTTGGATAGCATGTAACAAGTTAAAATGATTTAGGAAGTTGTATGCAAGATCTATCATGATGACATTTGATCCGTTTGGTGCGAGTCAAAGCATGTTAACGTCAAAATGGTTTGGGTTTGGCTGACCCGTAACATTCGCACAAAAGTTTTACATTTCTCAGCCTGTTAATAAATAATATACGAACTACTGGATTTAAAGACCAAAGAGTGACATACAAACAGCTGTGTTGACAAAGACACAAAGCTGAACTTACTTACAACTGATGGCTTGACAAGTCAAAGAGTTGGATTTGATTCGTACTGAAATCGCTTATGGCAAATATGAACCTCATTGTGTAAAATATAGAAAAAATAAGAAAGTGTTGTTTTTAAGTTCAACAATAGGTTAACAATTAAAAGTGAGTATAGGAAAGTATATTGATCAAGCGCCAATATATAGATCGAATTGAACTTTTTTAATTGGATTGGCCTACGTTATTAGTAACATGAGTAAAACAATATTGCAGTGTTAAGCCTGATGTGCTCAGATCAGTCCCAATAGTTTGCATGAGCCATTAGTTATAGTTGTATTAAGTCTTGATACAATGGTTGGCTGTCATTCTAATTGCTAACTTTTTCATCGAGTGCACACGGCTGGAGATAAAGAGAAACATGCACATGCACATACAGTTGCATGCTTTATGTGCAAGCAAGTGTATAATTTATAAGATAGGTCCAGCAGGGAAGGAAGCCAGGAAATAATCTAAGTGGGGGCAAATTCAAATGAAATATTAGATATTCTTTTTTTAGTTTTACCAAGTTGACCCGTTAGCAACAAAACATAACCTAAATTGACCATTTCTAAGTAAATGTAGATAAGTTGTTAGTTATAGAAATTATCCATGTTAACAGCGAAGTCGCCATTTTTTTAATTTACCAAGTATATGGAACTGATACTTTTTTTCTCTAATTTAACCAGTCTAAAGTAAAGAGTACAAATGCATGTTTGGATATCACGCTTCGGATCTAGTTTATATTTCTTGTTTACAGTTTCTCTTGGTTGACCTGCGCTGTCATGGTGATTCAACGTCTATCAAGACAGGACCTCATACCGTTGCCTCAGCCGCTCTTGATGTCCTAAAGCTGGTGAGCACTCTTTAATTTTCAGATTACACACACGCAAATTTCTTATTTTAAAACTGTTGCAGATATTCTGAAATTAATAGGAATTGATGTTCCTGGTCATCTAAACCTATTCGTTGCTTAATAACTACACCAGCTATACTCGTTATATGATTTGTAATGGTATGTACCTTCTGCACCGTAACAAAGTGATCTTATAGCTGAACCACCAACACGTTGTCCAAGCAATTTTGAAGCAGACCAGTTGTCAACACCTGAAGAGTACCTGAGCATGTATTTACATCATTAGTTAAACATAATTTAATTTAATGAAGGATAGTAGGATTCGTTTGCTTTAATTCATTGTACCTTATTAGCCTCACAGTTCCATCTTCACAGCCTGTTGCAATGAAACCAAATTGAAAATTATTTGTATGATCGATAATGAAACTACCCGGTGCTTGTGCATATAAATCACCTCATCCTATGAGCAAATATTAAAAAGAAACCCCCCAAAAATTAGATTAGATAAACTACGTTGTGAACAAATTTCTTAAGTACTTTACATCCAACCACAAACCTTCACAAATGCAAAGGTATTCTTCGTTTGTGGTACATCACCAAGAAAAAAAAGTATGAGGACGCCGCCATCCACCAAACGAAATTTCATCTACCTGTAGCAATAAAGAAATGGGCAAGCATTATAAGATTGTACAGTATGATTCATGATTGCAAATAAAGAACATCTCATCTATACAACCTGCAAATTAGAAAGATACATCAAAAGGTGGAATAGAGCCACATAACAATCAAGAACCAAAATCTGTTAGAACACACCACATTTGTCCATGTTGCTGTTGTTTACCGTCGTTGACCACCAATATTTGACAGTGCCGGCAGCCGTCGCCCGCCAACAGTCACATATGTTACTTATTTTCATATCCTCATATGTGGGCGGAATCCACCCGAAACTGACATGAGATGTATCACCATCGCCACCGTCCTCTGCTCCCCAACCTGCACACGAAATCCCATGAATTGATTAGCCCAATAACCCGAAAATAACATTAACTACCAAAATAATATAATACCTAAATGAAAACTTGGTGAATATAATCTTTCTAGGGTGATGTGCATTAGTATTGTGTCATTCAATATATAATGTAATTTGTTTTTTTTTTACTTTAGGAAATCAAAAATAATAAGTAAATCAAGCTCATAATATCAAAATTCTACAAATATCATTATCAATGTCTAAAGTGTGCCTGTTTGTGAAAGTAGTAAACTCAGAGATGGAGACAGTTTAGGAAGTTGGTACCATTATTACGGTTTATCAATATTCCGGTCTCTATGCACCACCAATCATTGAACCTAAAACACATAGATATTCAAATAAACTTTTAATTCAAACCACAAGATTATGATGAAGAAAAAGAAGATATTACCATTATTGCGTCAATGAAGCATGTGAATGAATCATTGAGATTTTGCAGGTACTCATCGTTGAACTTCTAGAGGATGAAGGATTCAAAGGTTAGGGCTTTAACCCTAAGTATTCATTTCTCTTTGAAGAACCCAAACTAAAAATAAGCAATGAATAGAAAACGAAAGTACAAACAATTCACAGATGAACATCAACATGAAGGTTCACCGTGAAGGGATGAAGATGATGATTGAAAGGGATCATTGAAAAGGGTGATTTTATTGTTGAGTGAATTCTATAACTGCCTAGCCTAATAAAGTTGGATATAATGATAGGTTTAATGGTGGAGGTAATGTCTTCTTGAATGAATTGATGAAGGAAGGCAAACGATGGAAGAAGGCAAAAGGATCATGAGAGCAGGGATGGGAAACAAGGGTAGAAATGTAAAAGTGTTTTGATATTCTAAAGGAGGAGATGGTGAAATGTCTACATTACCCTCTTAAGTGTCTTAATTGTCACCAACATCCCTATAATACCCTTAAATGTGTTGCTTAAATATGTTGTGCATGTTGCTTCTTAAGTTGTATGGAAATGAAATTTACTATGTTGTACATCACTCCTCCTTTATAATGTATTATAGATTACTAAGTTTTAGGATTTAAATGTAAACTATATAAAGATAGAGGGGTTAAATGTATAAATTACTAATGTTATCTAACCCTAAAAAACATCAGCCGTCATTTTTCTTCTACCATGTTTCCTCTACCCTTCTTCTTTCTCTTCTTCTACCTTTGTTTCTTCTTCTTCTTCCAAGAGCCAGCCCCTATAAACCCTACAATCGGTTTTAATTTGCGAATTTAATGCTAAATGGAGCTATTTGCAGTCCAGATTGGAACGCGAATTACTCTCTCCTGGATCCACGTACCATGTGAATTGGATCGTGAATTAACTCTGTTCGGTTCGTCGTACCATAGTCAATCGGAATGATGCCGAATTCCGTTCCGGTACATTTTGATCCAATACGAAAATCGTGGTTAATGGAACGATTTATGTGACTATGGTTTTGATAAGCTTTTTTATTTAATGAACCGATTTGTTCGCTTTTGACTACGAAACAGGTGAATGGTGGGACAGAAAAGTGATTAGTGTTCAACGACAAGCACTGTTCAGCGGTGCAGCCCCGAATATATCAGATGCTATTACCATTAATGGGCAACCTGGTGATCTTTTTCGATGCTCCAGCCAAGGTTAATAAAAACGCAGCTAATCACTGTCTTAATTATAAATCCACATGAAATAATCAGTCATTTTGATGGATATTAATCGGCTTCGAATGTGTCTGTCATGCAGGTACTACTAAACTCATAGTGAACAAAGGTGACAGAGTTCTTCTAAGGGTCATCAATGCTGCACTCAATCAACAACTCTTTTTCAGCGTCGCCAACCACAAACTTACTGTGGTTGCCACAGATGCTTTATACACAAAACAATTTACGACTAATATCATCATGCTCGGGCCTGGTCAAACCACAGATGTCCTCCTAACAGCTGATCAGCAGCCTGGGCGCTACTACATGGCTGCACGAGCTTATGAAAGTGCTAGAAACGCTCCATTTGACAACACTACTGCTACTGCAATCTTGGAGTACAAATCTACAACTTCACAACCAATTTTACCACAACTTCCAGCCTATAATGACACCAACACAGTCACTGCATTCTCAAATCAAATAAAGAGTCCTGGTAAAGTAACAGTCCCTACAAAAATAAATGAGAACTTGTTTATCACAGTGGGGTTGGGGTTCTTTAACTGCACTCCTGGACCTAGATGTCAAGGGCCTAACAACACACGATTTGGCGCTAGCATGAACAATGTATCATTTGTACTTCCAAGAAGGGTGTCTTTACTTCAAGCTTACACACAAAAGATTCCTAATATCTACACAACAGACTTTCCACCTGTTCCGCCTGTGAAGTTTGATTACACTGGCAATGTTCCTCGCGGGCTGTGGCAGCCCATTAAGGGGACAAAGCTCTATAATCTAAAGTTTGGTTCTAGTGTGCAGATTGTGCTGCAAGACACATCCATCTTCTCAACAGATGACCATCCTGTTCATCTCCATGGATATCATTTCTACGTCGTTGGTCAAGGTTTTGGTAATTTTAATCCTTCAAGAGATACCGCTAACTTCAATCTTGTTGATCCACCACAAAGGAATACAATTGATGTCCCGGTTGGTGGATGGGCAGCCATCAGATTCATTGCGGATAATCCAGGTAACGTGGTAAACCTACATGATTTTATATATATTTTTGTAGTAAGAACATAACAAACATAAAACTAACAAAGGGACTACATGTCATGTGTAACAGGAGTTTGGTTTATGCATTGTCACATTGATGCTCATCTGGCTTGGGGTTTCGGAATGGCATTCATCGTTGAAAATGGAGTCAGGGAATCTGAAATGTTACTACCTCCTCCTTCTGATCTTCCTCAATGTTAAGATCTTATAGACAGAAATATTCAGCATACGATAAATATGTTTGTGTGATTGGATCAATTATATATGTTCTTTTCCTTTTCACGTACGTTATTGAAGCAACATATGTAGCACTATTGAATGATATGGGGTCGATTACTGACGAACGTGTATACTATTCGTGTGTGCAAATTGCTTCCAAGAGGAGCAAATATAATGATTGATAATGATTGAATTCGTTATTAATAAAACTGTTTATGAAAATGTTGAAAGTGTATTGTATTATATGTCTTCATCAAATCACAAACAAGCCATGATAGAAATGAGTACAAGGATACATACTAAATGCAACTATAATACATGATAAATGTTAGGTAGCGTTTGGTACGCAGGAATGAGAGCCGGAATGGAATGGAGCATTACGATGGAATGAAAAAAAAGGTGTTTGGTTGGTCAAGGTAATGGAATCATCCATTACCTCCTCCATTCCATTCCCTCTAAAAACCCCCATATTCATTCCATCCACCCCCCTGTTTTTTTTTTCCATTCCATTCCCTCTGTCACTCTTCATAACCATTGACCACCACCACCCACCTCTACCACTAGCACCCATCGCCGCCGCCACCACCACCACCGACCACAGCCATCGCCACCCACCACCGGCCGTCGCCACCCACCGACCGCCGCCGCCACTCTACCGCCATCGCCACCCACCGACTACCGCCATCACCGACCACCACCACCATCGACCATCGCCACCCACCGCCAACCGCCACCTCCACCTCCACCACCTACCACCAAGCACCGACCATCGCCACCCACCGACCACCACCACCGCCAATCGTCGCCGCCACCACTCATTGTCGTCGTCACTCCTTGTCACGACCCGCCGCCACCGATCACCACCACCGTCACCTCTACTATCACCACCAGACATCGCCACCGATCACCACCACCGTCACCGCTACTCTCACCACCAGACGTCGCCACCGACCACCACCACCACCACCGTCGTCGGCGCTGTCACCACCACCACCGTCGTCGGCGCTGTCACCACCACCGACCACCACTACCTCTACCACCACCAACCACCGTCGCTGGCACCTGCTGCCAACAACCATCACCACCAGTCACCACCGCTGATTTTATTCCTTTGTCTTTTCCTTCATACCAAACAATACATGTAATAATTCATTCCATTCTTATGTGTAACCAAACAAGACCATGGAATGGTAATCATCCATTTCATTCCCTTGTCCATTCCATTCCCTTGTCCATTCCATTCCCTCATCCATTCCATTACCCCATACCAAACAGACCCTTATTATTTTCTTTTTGAACGACCACTCCACCCATTTAAACTAGTTTTAATTCTACTTTGCAGTACACATCAGGGACACCTCTAAGAGAGGGGACATCGTTTATACACGAAGATGTCATTGTGCTAAAAATGACGAATCTGAATAATTCAATAACTCTAGCATGTCCCCTCAAGCTAGACGTTGTCAACAATATTAAGGTGTTTGTACAGTGGTGGAGCCACATAGGGTGATGCAGGTTCACCTGACACCAATCAATTCTCGGTTTTATACAGAAAGTGTAATAGAAAATTTTCAAACACACCAATATTTTATTATCATTGATATTATTGATTTTGTTAAAAATTAAATAAATAACAGCATTGACATGAAAATAACATATTTTTTTCTACTAGAGAACCAAGTTACATAAACATTTTACCTAATACAAAAAATCTATAGTTTATTAGTTAACCCCAATTTAGTTAGGCTATATGGTGTGGAGAAGGCCCATCATGGATGATAGTCCCCCGCCTCATCCGCCACATCAGCGTGGGGTAGGTGCATCCTTCCCATGATGGTCCAAGGGTGTGGAAGATGGACATACCTCCCTTTAAAAAAAAAATCACCAATAGGGAGGCCCGGTGTGACCAGCAACCTATTGCCGTTGATGATGGACCAGGAGCGGTGTTGTCTCCCCTCCCTTGCGCATGATGCCCCTATGCCATCCCCATACTTCACGGCCTAGTTCCTGCTAATATATAGTCAAATTTAAATCATTAAAGGCTCATATCTTGTTTTTAACCCAATAACCAATTAAAGCCCACTTAAATTTTTTTTTTTCTGAAAGATAAAAAAAGGTAACCTAAATACGCAATCAAACACAGAACACTTGAACAGGTCTGGGACGATTGACGATTCCGTACAACGATTCAACGAAAAAACTGAAGATGTAGGGGTGATGGATTCTGAATTCTGATCATAGAGGGGAGCTAACTATATATGAAGGCTAGTTTTTATTTTATATATTTTTTTTCAAACATCATAAATTCAAATTAGACAGTTTGACATGATTAAAGTCGAAACTAGATGTGATTAGTGATTTTGTGAACACAGATGAATCGGTTTATGGAATCTGCAAAAACAGATTTATTTTGATTGTGTGAGAAGTTTTGATAGAGAATATTTGCAGCAACGAATGATTCCTAAATGAACTTTGATATTTTGATGCATTATTAATTAATTGAGATGCCATTAGTTTGTTCAGTCTCTAATGATTGTATGAATTGTGTAAAATGATTGCATTGATAAATAGAGAACCACAAACTCTTATAGAGGATTTACAATAAGTCTTTGTCAATAACTTTGAAGCTAAGATTATGTAAAGTCTTGGTCAATAACTTTAAGATGATGGTCAATGTCTTTATGGTGATTATACATTCCTTATATGCCCCCGCAAGATAGAGGATCCATTGGATACTCCTATCTTGGACCGATTGCGAAGGAAAGGCGCACATTGCAGTGGTTTGGTGAGCATGTCCACGAGTTGATCTTGCGAGCTTATGTGAAGGACACACAATTTGCCAGCGGAGACTTGTTCTTGAACAAAGTGATAATCAAGCGTAATATGTTTCATACAGGAGTGATAAACTAGGTTAGCACAAAGATAAGTTGCACCGGTGTAGTCACAGAATAATGTAGGCGCTTGAGTTAAAGGAATGCCCAATTCATGTAGCAAGTGTTTAGTCCAAGTTAATTCCGCCGATGCATTTGCCAGAGCTTTGTATTCTGCTTTGTGGAAAAGCGTGAAACGGACTTTTGACGGGGAGACTTCCATGAGATAATGTTGTTTCCAAGGTAAATAATATATGCAGTAGCAACCCCCCCCCCCCCCCCCCCACACCCAATCAGAATCTGCGAAGGCCAACAAGGTAAGAGGAGAGTTGTGGTTAAGAAAGAGGCCGTGATGTAGTGTCCCTTTTAAGTAACGAAGTACTCTTTTAAGGGCTTGCCAATGTGTTTGTAAGGATTATGCATGAATTGAGAGAGTTTGTTAATGAAAGATATTGGAGTGACCCAACAAGTTTTCGGTAAGGAATGACATCCTATGATGCAAGGGGACGCCTATTTGGGTGGAGTTCCCGTTTTAGAATCGCGTTGGGGACGGAAACGTGTATGGGACTAGGAAACGTTTCTGACCCATTTCCGGTTATGGGGAGGCGTTTCGCCCAAGTTTCCAAAACATTTCTATTTACTTTGGCGGGCTAATAGCGTGAGAAGGAGGGGATCTTGTGGAGACCACCATAGGAGAAGGAATGATCGGTAGTTATGGTTGATTTCTCGGTCGGCGGTGATTTGTGGCGACGCTTACTGAACTTCTGATCAGGAGTGAAGAAGACAAAGTAGCAGTAAGAAGATAGAGAATATTGTTATGCCTTTGTTTTAATTAGGAATTTACAAAAAAAACTCCCTTAGGTTAAAGAATATTTACACATCAAACCCTATGATTTGTTTTAAGTTTAAATTATAACTTTAATTGTCCTTTTCTTTTTGTTGTTTGATTTTAAGTAATTTTTTTTTAGTTTTCTATATTTTTATTGCTAGTTATATTTAATTATTTGTCTAAAATAGTTAGTATTAAAAATTAGATGTAAATAAATGGGTAACGTTTAAAAATTGATTGAGGTGGAGTGAATACTAGTGAAACCATGACAATGTGTAGTGAAAAAAAGTGACTAAAAGTAAATAAGATGTAAATAAATGGGTAATTATTAAAAATTGATTGAGGTGGACTAAAACTAGTGAAACCATGATAATGTGTAGGGAAAAAAGTGACTTAAAGTAGTATGGTGATGTGTTAGTGACATGTAGTATTTTTTGAGTTTACACTTTACATCAATATGTATTCATTTTGGAATTTGTTTAATATACTTTTATTTTTTTTTATATTTTTGTTTTGTCGTACCTTTGCCGTAACCGTATCTTGAATTTATGAATTTTGCCATTCCCCGTTCCTATATCGTCCCTGTACCCGTCCCAGTGCTACATAGGTGACATCAACAAAGGGGGTTTAGTCCGTAGAGGATAGCGGTTAAGTAGCACAGAGAGGAGTGGTCACATCTTTGGCACTATCCATTTTGAATTGTTAGAGGATGTCTTGGATGTAACGATGTTGAGAGAGAAATAAACCCGAGGATGTGGGAATAACTTCGACTTCGAGAAAGTGGTGAAGCATGCCAAGGGCCTTAATGGAAAAGGAAGTACTTAGGGCCTTGACAAATTGGTCTAGAAATGAAGTGTCATTACCGGTAAGAACGATGTCATCTACATCGACCATGAAATAACATGCGACCTTGTTGTGGTTGTAGATAAATAGAGAAGCATCGGCTAAGGATTTACGGAATCCATAGCAAAAGAGGAAGTTTGCGAGCTCAATGTACCAGGCACGCAGTGCTTGTTTCAGGTCATAAAGAGATTTTTTGAGCTTACAGATGTGATTGGGAAATTGAGAGTTGACGTAACCTTGTGGTTGAGTCATAAAGATATCCTCATGAAGAGTGCCATCAAGAAAGGCATTATTGACATCAAATTTTCGTAGTGGCCAATTTTGGGTTAAGGCAATAGAAAGGATAGTGCGAATGGTGATTGGTTTGGTGACAGGCCTAAAGGTATAAAATAATCCTTTCCATGTTGTTGGAGGAACCCTTTAGCTACAAGACATGCTTTATATTTTGCAATGGAACCGCCAGGGTTGCGTTTAATGTGGAACACCCATTTGCATCCAATGGGTGTGTGAGAGGTAAGCGGGACAAGTTCCCATGTTTGATTTTGGATTAGGGCATTAAATTCAGAGTTCATGGCATGACGCCATTGTGGGTCTTTTGTTGCTTGAGTATGAGTGGTAGGTTTAAGGGTGGGGGGTAGTGGATGAAGTATGGTGGTATTAACAAGGTTAGGATTGTAGTACTTTGAGTTTTGCTTTCGAGTTCGTTGAGGACGCGATGGGACAGGAGGCGGTGGTTGTAAGGTTGAGGGGGATGTGGTTGGGTCGACAGTGATATGTATGTTTAGGATAGTGGCAGTGTTGGCGGAGGTGGTGGCTTCGGCTGAGGTGGGTGGGTTTGGGATAAGTGAAGTGATGGTAGATGGATTAGAAAGGAGGAATCAGAAGGTTGAGAGGAGATGAGAGGTGGAGAGTCGGACATGAGAGAGTCTGAGGTAGATGTAGAGGGTGACGCGGGGTTGGTTGCGGGTGAAGTGGTGGATGGAATAGGTTGGTGAAAGGGCATGGGTGGAGCGGAAGGATACGGATGGGATGTAGGATTGCATGCATGGTGGTGAAATGGAGGCGGGTGGAGTGGTTGAGTGGGTTGGATGCGTGGATGGTGAGGAAGAGATGGTGTGGACATAAGGCTTATTTTGAAAGGCATCCAGTGTTGGTAACAGAATTGGAGAGGAACCATTTGAAGTAAATGGGTAGATGTGATCAATGAATTTCACATGCCGCGAGTGGTAGAGATGGAGAGAAATGGGATCATAACACTTATAGGCGGATTTGGAGACGGAATAGCCAAAGAAAAGACATTGTTTGGATTGAGAGTGGAGTTTTGATGGTGCATACGGTCGCATCCACAAGAAACACAAACACCCAAAGGGTTTGAGTTTTGTGTAGTTCGGTGGTTGTTTGTACAATTTCTCATAAGGGGACTTGAAATCTAAGATTTTGGTGGGTATGCGGTTCATGAGATAAACAGCCGTTTGAAAAGCATGAGACCAAAAAGTAAGTGGTAGGTTGGCGTGTTGAAGGAGCGACATGCGAGTTTGTCTTTGTATACTATAGGGATGATCCGATCCGCAAGGACCATGGTTGGGATGCCTGGCCCTGTGACGTCGTTTAGCCACGCCATTTTGCTCCGGTGTATGTAGTGGAGTTGTAAAGTGAGAAATGTCATTTGCTTGGAGAAAAGAAGCGAGTCCAATGAATTCACCACCATTGTTTGTGAAAATTGAAACTAGTGGGGTATGAAAAAAATTCAACTAGTTGTTTAAATTAAGGAAATAGTATAGAGACATCGGACTTGCGTTTAATTGGATATAGCCATGTGTATTTGGAGTAAAAATCAACCAAAATGACATAACAAGCAAAACCATCATTAGAAAGTTGGACTGGACCCCAAACATCCGAGTATAGAAGTTCAAGGGGTTTGGAAAATTTGAAAGAATTTGTACCATAAGGTAATGTGTGGCTTTTATTTAAAGAGCATGAAGTGCAATGAAATAAATCTATGGACATTTTATTAGAGTGAAGTCCTAATTTATTTAGTAATAGTTTTAGGATCTTGATGGATGGATGTCCAAATTTGTGATGCAAGGAGATAAGAGATCCAGAGGCCTTGGTACTTGAGTTGAGTTGAAGAGATGATCGATGGTTTGGAGATGCATAATATACATCATTGATGTTCACACACCGCATGAGTCCCCCCCCCCCCCGGCCTGCAAAGACCCTTAACAAAAAAATGAAAAGGGAAAAATTCAACAGAGACATGGTTAGTTCGACAAAGTTTAGCAATGGATATAAGATAATTGCGTAACTTAGGAACAAGCAAGACATTTTTTAAGTGCAAAGGACGAGAGGATGTGGTAAGGGATGATTGGCCGATACAAGAAATATGAAGAGTATTACCATTTCCAAGTACAATTTTGACGCCCCCCTATAGTTCGAGAGGTTGTGTAATGTTGTATGATCGGAGGTTGCATGACTAGATGCCCCACTATCAAACATTAGCATGGAAGAGGAGCCTGCTACAGAGGCATTTACAGTCGGATTCGCTGAGGTTGGTGCAAGAGCAAGATTATTATTTTGCAAGAAGTGTTTAAACTTGTGGCAATCTTTTGGGTCATGTCTAGGGATGCTGCAAAATTGACAAAACAAATTATTTCTGTTAATACGATAATTAGTCATTGGGCCAGTGGCTGATTGGGAGTAGCGAGCTGATCTTGGGCTTGAGTAATTGGGCCTGGTAGAGTGGCGAGAGTGGAGTGCGGGCTGAGAATGATTGGGTCGTGGGGCTGGTTGTTTTTTAGTATTGTTGACTGTGGTGAGTAGGGTGGGAGATTGGGTTTCTTTTAAGGTTCTTTCATGGTCAACAAGTTTTTCAAAGAGGTCATGAAAGGTAATGGAGGTCTCACGCATTTTGACAGCGGTAACGATTGGTTTGTAGCCTTCGCCTAGATGGGAAATTATGTGGACAACAAGATCATCGTCATCAACTGGTTTTTGAACAAGGGCGAGTTCATCCGCAAGGACCTTCATTTCATAAAGGTATTCAGCAATGAGTTTGTTTTCTTTTGTGTGTGTAGCGAGTTTGGACCATAGAGAGATGACTCGAAACTGCGAGAGACTAGCGTAACTGGCTGTTAGTCGGTCGAACAGCTGTCGCGATGTCTCCGCAGAGGATACAATCGCTAAAATGGTAGCAGGACAGCATCCGAGTAGGGCGCCAAGTAGGATTTGGTCTTGTCGGTACTGTTAAATCTGGAAACGAGCAAAGAGACTCACGATTCTGATCAAAACTTTTGATCGACTCTTTTTATTAACTTGAATTTCTGAATTCTTTTTCTACTTCTAAAAACATAGAGAACAAAGGTTTATATAACCTAGCTATTCTAATCCTACTAGAACTCTAATACAAAACATAATTATCTAAACATTAGGAATCATAATTCAAACCTAATACTAACACTAATAGATATTCAAATAATAATTAAACAAACTTAATTATTATTTTACTCGTTTAGTCCTTCGACTTTAGTCTTCAAGTTGATATCGCCACAACTTTAACACTCCCTCTCGATATCAACTATAAACCTCTTTCAACTAAAATCTTCATACCGGGTTGGTGTTGGATCTTTCACATTCCCTCTCAACACCGACTTCACTCATTCCAATCATTGAACACATCTCAAGTATCTTTACTACCGGTAATTCATTTAGCTCGATTCTTTGCTCCCTCTTGAACTCAAGTCGATAGTTTGCACTCTCTTGAACTTGACCAATAACATGACTCCATCCATTAGAAGAAGGGATAACTTATCAACTGCCTTCAACCAGATTACATCAAAGGGTTTACCAAGATCTGCTCGTGATCTTTTACCACTGCCTTTGAACGAGTCTTCTTCTTTTGGTCACTCGACTAAACAACCCCAACACACGGAGTTTAGACCATCCCGACACACGATGATGGCACCTTATCATTGAAACCTTCAACGATAAACACTAGTCGATCTTGATAACCGAGAGAACCTTGACTATGAGAACTTTTAATCGACGAAAGGGTAACCAATTCCAACAACCTTCAACGAACACCGGAACTAAGTTGACACACAACTTAAATGCAATCCTTTTCAATTCTATGTGCATGCATAAGTTGTATAAAACTGTATGGCACATACTCACATGACGATCCATACACCATCTTTATGCAATACATTGATTTTCATGTATCATAGCCGCCATTCTTGACTATTACTATTTGGTCATTATCATCATCCATACACGTGCCATCAAATCATGACTCAGAATCCAGCAACCCATAAGCCATAGAAGTTTCTTAACCACCATGGTTCACTTCTTTCTTGAACTCCAAATTCTTCTTTCCTGATTGAAAGAATTAACTTACTTTGGTCTTATGTCATGCCACTATGACCATGATCATTACCAACCTACGATCTCTGCAATTAACTTTCTTCGATCAAGACCTATTGGAGATAATTTATTCTCAATGTTTAGTTCCACCATGATCTTCCATGATTCTTCCTTACATTATGCCCTAATATTAGTTCTCCATGATTTGTGCCCAAAGACTAACACCTTATCTTGTGCCTCAAAATTAGCTCATTTCCTTTTGTCCTAGACTTGTATTTCCTATAAATTGTAGCATCTCATTTCATTGTAACGTACCAAAACCAAATATCTCAATAAGAAAAACATTTGTTCCATCTGACCATCTCTATACCAACTAAACAACTAATCTACTTGTCGGTTTGAGAGTCGTTGTTGAGTTACCGAGCCGCCTCCGGCCGCAAGGCCAAACCAACAAACTTAACCAAATACCGAAACCGCTTCCGCTAACACAAACACAAAACGCTTCCGCTAGAATTTTACATGGTATCAGAGCAGTGTTATGATCCTTGAAACAACCTGCTCATCAAAGAAATTCCAAACAAAAAAACCAAAATCCAAATTTCAAACACAAACCAAAATCAAATAAACCTGTTCAGTTGAACCACCACAAACCCAAACCCTTTCCATTTCCCTAACCGTCTTGCCGCCGCCACCGCCACCATAACACACCAGAGACCGAAGGTTCCCCCTAAGAAAGAAAGATTAACCGGAAGACCGAGGTAACCATGACCAGTTTCGCCTGAGAAAGAAAGCCAGACAGAAGAAAGGTTAGATCGAAACAGAAAGAGATACCCATGACTATTGTTTACCTTTAAAAAAGGTGGGTTTAAAAAAATACGATTTATGGTTGATATGAGCATTGGTTTTCAAAGGAGAAAATGGGCAAAAGGGAAAGCATTAGGAACTATGTTTACAAGATAGTGGCTACTATAACAGAAAACATGCGTGGGATGGAATACAAGATATGGGGACATGTGCAGTGCATGTTGTGGCTGTCAAAACTTCTCCAAAAGCGGTGATAAAAAAAAGAGGGATCCGGGAAGGAAGTAACTTGGAGAATAACCAAAAGTCGGGTTCCTTTGAGCCCTCGAGAAGAAATGTCGGGCTCTTTGAGCTCGCAAGAAGAAAAGTCGGGTTCTTTGAACCCGCAAGAAAAGAAAAGTCGGGCTGTTGAGCCCGCGAGAAGAAAAGTCGGGTTCTTTGAACTCGCAAGGAGAAAAGTCGGGTTCGTTGAACTCGCAAGAAAAGAAAAGTCGGGTTCGTTGAACCCGCGAGAAGAAAAGTCGGGTTTCTTTGAGCCTGCAAGAAGAAAAGTCGGGCTCCTTGAGCTCGCAAGAAAAAGAAAAGTCGGGTTCAAATATTTGAGCTCGCAAGAAAAAGTCGGGTTTGTTAAACTCGCAAGAAGAAAAGTCGATCTTTTTTAAGCTCGCAAGAAGAAAAGTCGGGTAATTTGAGTCCGCAATAAAAAGAAAAGTCAGGTTATGTAAACCCGCAAGAAAAGTAAACACTCCAACTTGAAGGGGAGTGTTTGAAAAGACAGAAATATTACTTGGCAAGTTGGGCGTTCGTAACTTCACGCTCCAACTTGAGGGGGAGTATTGGAGATAATTTATTCTCAATGTTTAGCTCCACCATGATCTTCCATGATTCTTCCTTACATTATGCCCTAATATTAGTTCTCCATGATTTGTGCCCAAAGACTAACACCTTATCTTGTGCCTCAAGATTAGCTCATTTCCTTTTCTCCTAAACTTGTATTTCCTATAAATTGTAGCATCTCATTTCATTGTAACATACCAAAACCAAATATCTCAATAAGAAAAACATTTGTTCCATCTGACCATCTCTATACCAACTAAACAACTAATCTACTTGCCGGTTTGAGAGTCGTTGTTGAGTTACCGAGCCGCCTCCGGCCGCAAGGCCAAACCAACAAACCTAACCAAATACCGAAACCGCTTCCGCTAACACAAACACAAAACGCTTCCGCTAGAATTTTACAAGACCAACCTTGGAACCCATCGATCTCAACTACGATCAACAAGTAGCCTCGCCAAAACAACAAGCTTGTTTTGACAGGATTCCACAACTGTTCGGTCGATTAACGGATTTCACCAGAACGAAACTTCCCCTACAAGTTTCAAGAACTATCAATCGGCCCTGAAACTTGGTTTCCTTTTTTTTTCGAAATCCGTTCGCCGATATCTGTAGCTTTACGCAATCGCGAGTCCTCGTAAATTCTCTCGCAAAACTGATCACGAATTAATCTTGCATCCAGTTCTACCTAGACTTGCCTGCTTCCACCGCCGCTAATCGTCGTTTACGTGAACTCTTTTCTTGAACAGCTTCAATTATAACTCGCCTGCAGATCACTGAGCCTAGTTCTCCTTGTCTCGAAACATCAACATATGATTGTTCAACCATCAATTCATCACCCATCGGTAATAGCCGTCACCATTAATCCGGCTTCCGCAACTTCATCACTGCCTATAGACTATCTTCTCTTGACAGTGGTGACATGAATTCACAACACGATGGAAACAATCCCGATTACGCGACTCATGAACACGGCAAAGTTTGGTCGTAACACAAATAAGAAAATAACCAAACTTCTTGAACGAACAAGACTTGATTGGATTGGCAAAACGAAAACCTCGACGCACGAGAATTTGTTTCAAACTTGATCGGTACTTAGGCTGTGACAAACAGCCGTCTTCATCGCACCTTTCTTGAAAACAACTTGTTATCCTTCAATCGGTTTTCTGATGCTGACTCTTCCTTCATGTGGCTGAGATCTCGGATTCCTTTCGCGATCAGTTTTCTTGTCTTCGATCAAGGTTTCTAAGTTTCTCGGCTTGATCGGTTTCTCTTTCTTCTGATCATTTTCGAACGTCGACTCTTACCGCCACCGGTTTCACCACCGTTGCAGCCCCGTGAGGGGCTGCTCAAATAAGACTTGATTAAAGTTGAAACCAGTATTGTAATTTGTTTATATGTTGTAGACATTGTTTAACTTTTAGGGTTTGTTTATTGGTATTAATGATACCTTAATAGGATCGTTTTCAAAACATGAAAACCGTAGATAGCAACTATATAATTTTTATTTCAAATGACTTTGTATTTTTGTTATGTGTTTTTTTTTTCAAAGACACTTTACTTTTTATAATATCGGCTTTTATTATGTGATTCGACCTAACCCAACCCCAAAAAAATGATACCGCGTTGTTTTATATCCGAGTATCGAAAAAAATGACACATAGGAAAAGCATTCATGTCTCTGCCACTGGTTTTGTACGGGTGTTGTTGATTCTAAGTATGTAGCACCAATACTGTGCACCACAATGTAGGCACAATAGCAAGAAGAACATGTACCTCATGAAGCACATACATAGTCGATCAAAACTCAGTACCAATACGAGTAAAGGCATGATAACTTTGGTAGTAGAAAGAGCAACTGTGTGTGATCATCCGCATATCATGTTGTAGACTGGTGATCATCCGCATAAGCATGAATGCGAACAGTCAACCCATATGTGCAATATTACCTTAAGTTATTGTAATAGCTTGATCGCAATTCAGTAACAATCATGTTAAATATTGTTATAGGGATTTGGGTGGCCCAAGAAGAGCAAGCTAGCCCAAGAATACCAGTGTGACAATGTTCAGCGTTAGCCCCTGCGATTTCAATAGACACGGGGTATTAGAGTGCTTTATTTCTAAAACAGTTATGATTTTTTAGTTTATTAAGTGGATTTCTTTGATATCACATCAACATCAGATGAGGCATTCTACTCATCAAACCTGAATTCACTGCCGGTTATCTATTTTCTAATATCGATCTACTACCATCCACCGACCATAAAAGAGTATGAAAATGTTAAGAAAGAGTTTTGCATTATATTGTTATCACGTCGTAGGGAAGCCATGGCATCTCTCTGTGTAGAGATGAGTATAAGGATGTGAATGGATACATAAAGTGGCAAGATGAAATGATGAGTCTAAACCATAACTCAAATTAACTAGGCTGTATCGGATTGTGACATGTTAAATTGAGTTTTAATGATGGGTCATATTGAGTTGTAATGGGCCATATATGGTCTTATTGAGTCATAATCTGATCTACTAATAATGTATATGACCATATAAGTTGACAAGTAGAAACTCAAAATATAACACGATCTCAAACTACATCTAGTCCAGGTTGAAGCACATTGTTGAGATAAATGATTGAAGGACATAACAACAAAGCACAAGGATTCAAATAACTATAGCGATTAGTGTACAAACAACACTTTAACTTCTAGATCACTAGATGAATCATTCTATTTGTTTTTGTAGAACAAAAGGACTTGAACACAAAAATACATGGATTTAACAAGTATGAAATTTGAAATCTAGAACACTACTGTGTACTTTGCTCAAGTAGTCAAGCGGAATGACTAAAGAAAAACTCTCTTCATCGATGGCAATACACAAACATAGACAACAGAATTTTAGCATCGAGGCAGATCAGATGGAGGAGGTAGCAATGTCTCTGATTCCCCAACTCCATTTTCAACGATGAACGCCATTGCGAATCCCCAAGCAAGATGAGTATCTATGTGACAGTGCATCAACCAAACTCCTGAAAAGGGTATAGAATCAGCTTTGTGTTTATAGTTCAGAAAACATGGTATAAAAGAGAAATAATATGTTTTTCCTCCTAAAGATTCATAATTTCACGTATATTCACATGGATTTAGACCCTCCTAATAGCTTGCTATAAAGCGATATCTTAGTAGGTATGTTTGTTAGTTAGATTGATGTTGATCTACCTGGATTATCTGCTACAAATCTGATAACTGCCCATCCTCCAACCGGGACATCAATTGTATTCCTTTGAGGTGGATCAACAAGATTGAAGTTAGCCGGATCTCTCGAAGGATTAAAGTTACCAAAACCTTGACCAACAATATAGAAATGGTATCCATGGAGGTGAACAGGATGATCCTCAGTTGAGAAGATGGATGTATCTTGCAACACAATCTGCACACTAGAACCAAACTTTAGCTTATAAAGTTTTGTCCCCTTTACGGGCTGCCACAACCCACGAGGGACATTGCCAGTGTAATCAAATTGGAGAGGCGGAACAGGTGGAAAGTCTGTTGTGTAGATATTAGGAATCTTTTGTGTGTAAGCTTGAAGTAAAGACACACGGTTCGGAAGTACAAAGGATACATTGTTCATGCTAGCACCAAACCTTGTGTTGTTAGGGCCTTGACATCTGGGTCCAGGAGTGCAGTTAAAGAACCCGAACCCCATTGTGAAAAACAGGTTCTCGTCTATTTTTGTAGGGACCATTACTTTACCAGGACTCTTTATTTGGTTTGAGAACGCGGTGACTGTGTTAGTGTCGTTATAGAATGGAAGTTGTGGTAAAATTGGCTGTGAAGTTGCAGATTTGTACTCTAAGATGGCTGTGGCAGTGGTGTTGTCAAAAGGCGCATTTCTAGCAGTTGCATAAGCACGTGCAGCCATGTAGTACCGTCCGGGCTGCTGATCAGCGGTCAGGAGGACATCTGTGGTTTGGCCAGGCCCAACCATAATGACATTGGTTGTAAATTGCTTGGTGTAAACAGCATCAGTGGCAACCACAGTTAGTTTGTGGTTAGCCACACTAAAAAAGAGTTGTTGATTGAGTGCAGCATTGATGACTCTTAGTAGAACTGTATCACCTCTGTTCACTGAAAGTCTAGTTGTACTTTGGCTTGAGCATCGAAAAAGATCACCAGGTTGCCCATTGATGGTGATAGCATCCGATACATTCGGAGCTGCACCAGTGAACAAAGCTTGGCGTAGAACACTAATCACTTTTCTGTCCCACCACTCGCCTATTATGTATCATCATCAATGTACCAATCAATTTGTAAAGTTAGAGAAATTAATAGAAGACCAAAAGTTATATCAGTGTAACTACTTAATTTTTTTTTACCTAGAATAACCGGAAACTCAATAGTGAGCTTTGGAAATGGATAAGAAGAACCGGACTTAGGACGGATAACAAGGGCACCATAGACAGTAGCTCGTAGCCATCGGCTATGAGCATGCCACCATAATGTTCCCTCCTGGTCTGTTATGGTAAACCTGTATGTGTAACTTCCTCCAGGTCGGATTGGGCATTGGGTCACAAATTCAGGCCCATCAGCCCATGGGTTTCGCAGTTGGCGCAGTCCATGCCTGAAAAGGACAATGAAACCATTATAGCATCATTATTCATCTGGCAATGCATTTAAGTCATAGAACTTTACCAATGGATTGTAACATTGTAAGGAGCATCATTTGTGACTTTAACAAAAAGGGTGTCCCCGTTTTTTACATTAATAGTCGGGCCTGGGAATTGCCCGTTAACGTTAACAATTCTATGGTTTCTACATAGTCTTCTTGCTGCTTGTTCTTGAACCTGTGACAAACAAAGTTGTACCAATCAATATTAACCATTGAAAAACATATAGCTCATATGTCATGAGGTGACAATTGTAATGAAAAAGCCAAGGACAAAGACAAAAAGAGAATCGGCTTACTTTGAACTCGTAGTTATGTATTTCTGCAAATGTAGTAACAGCAAAGGAAACCAAAAGGCTCAGGAATAGAGCCCGAGAGATGAACATCGTGTGCGTTGTTTTCGGCTTTTCGTTACTGATGGATGTTAGTTTTAAACACTTTAAAGTAAAGAAGTGAGAAGATATGTTTTGTGTTTAGATGGTGGCAAAGAGTAGTTTATATAGACATAGTTTCTGATGGGATTAGGTTGTGAGTCCATAGTGAAGTTAGAATGAAAGAAAACTTGGTTGATTGGTGCAACCACTAGTCTTATTTATTTTAATATATATATATAAAGTAGCTATAGATTGCATGTTAATAAATGTGTACGGATCAAACTTATAAAATTATGGGTTAGAAACTTAAAGTGACAAGGACCATGGCACATCAAATGATCAAAACAAGCTCGAGTCAAACTGTAATATTGTACGATGAATTTGATTAGTGGCGGAACCAGGATTAAAATAGTCAGGTTTAAAAAGTAACAATTTAAAATTAATGGATGCATTTCTATATATGGTTGGTTTACTTACTTAACCGTTTAAGGAAAATATGTCTACCTCTTACTATTTATAATTACAAAGTCAACATCATCTAATAAGATTGCAATATATAATTGTTTTATTTTGAAACATTGTTGTTCATGTATAAAATATTATTAGTATTAGATAGTTATGAATCTATGATATGACGACTGGTAAAATCTACATCTTAAGAGTGAAACATACACATTTTTCTTATAATTAAAAAAAAAGAATCTTAATTAGTTAGGCAACCTTGTCTAACCAAACCAAAACATAGTTTTGGTGTAACCACTAACTGTATATCACTTCTTTTGTTACTTTTATTTTAACCAAGGATGTATATGAGTTGAGTTGGGTCTGAAATTTGTATAGCCTAGAGCTTGGCTTGTTTATCCTATTGTAAATATTAACCTATCTTTATACATATATAATTGCATAGTTAATAATAGTCTCATAGAGTCACAGATTATCAGCTTATTCTGATAGAATTTGGCTGTGTGTGTTTGTTCGGTATGCAAAGCTTGGGTTGAAGCTTTTTTATTAAATGAGTTATAGTTTAGGCATGAACTTAAGCTTGACTTGATCAAAGCATTTAGCAAACCAATCTTGAGTACCTTACGAGTGCCCCCTCGTAAATGAAATAGAAATCAATAAAATGTAACATCTGGTGTACAAGAAACTCGTCAAGAAGCAATCCATGAAATTTATCTGATCTTATCTTAGTGCCTCCAAAAGCTTCATGTACTAACAAATGTCAATTACTAAAAATAAAAAAATTGTGGTCAAGGCGGTTCCCCATCAATCTGCCACCGGGTTCCAGCGAATCGATTATCAATTGATAACCTGGAGTTCAAGACATTTGACACTACTAAAAAAAACTAGTATTGCTAAGACAACATCACCAAAAGAAATATGAAAAGTAATATCAAACTTTGAATGTCTGAATGTCAAATAGAAATTGACTCATATCTCTGTTGAATCAGCTTGAGGTTTAAGCTCCGAATTCTTCTTGATCTTCCTTATTTTTGGATAGCAAGCAGTCTTCAAAGTTCTTCTTTTAGCTATGTCCTTACATTGTTGTAGCACTTTCAGCTCTAGGTTTTGTAATTTGTAAAGAGACTGCATATCTCTCTGGATTGTCGTGTTGAGATCACTTTCATATTGTATGATACTCGCAAAAGTTGAATCAAATAGTTCATAAAGAAAACGGAACGAATATGCAGTTTTTTTAATCAAAATGCATACTATGAAAGCTCACATGAAATAAGAGCTAAACCTTCAATATGTAGGCAGGGAACCATCACAACTACTAAGTTGAAATGTTGCAATTCTTCATGGAAGACTATGTCGTCGGTGGTCAAATCCATTGTTAATTATTGAGTTGTATCAGTATTAGCTTTTGTAAGTAGAAAAACCATCAAGAGGAACTCCTTTGAATTGCAATAATTCATAAATTATTAGTGATGATTTCCCTATTAGTAGTAACTTACTTTTAACCGCCCAAGTTATTATTGACAATCAGTTGCCACTTATCCGCCAATTAATGCTGATCATAGTTACTATTGATCACACTTGTTGTTCATCCCACTGGCCAGTGGCCATTAACGGACCAGGTTGTTGATCTTAGTTACCACTGATCGTCGTTTATTGCTTATAGATCTTAGGGGACCTTTAATCAACATCAAAACAAAGAACATGAAGCAAATTTGAAACCAAACTTGTATTACAACATAATTTGATTACAAAAGCGAATGTGTAAAACTAACACATACTTATCCTATTTATAACACTCTAATAGACAACTTCCTACCATCACGACCCTTGATGAATAGTCGCAACACTTGATGCTTCTCATGATGAATTAATGTGTCTCCTTGATGTCGCAACCTTTGATGTATGTGGCACGTGTTCCCAATCAACGTGTCCCTCTGTCTAGTGCCAACTTCCAAGTAGTGTACCTTGTATCTCCTACTTTTGTGGAGTGACGGTTACCAACTTTGATTCTTGTCATAATACACCCCTACACCAATACATATCCTTTAATACGACTTCAGACAGACCATAGTTAGTATTGGTCACAATTATTGCTTATCCCACTTTCCTCTAAGTGACCAAGTCATTGATCTCAAATACCACTCATGATCTGTAGAAACTTTCCACCAACCATGGCACTACCCTGGACCCTGCAAGATGTTGGAACTCACGTGATCTAGAGGGCTTCGAATCTCCTAATTTATATTGATGGTTCTTTTGATTTATTCATTTGTTTCAAGTAAATCCTGATTAACCAAAATAGGACTACGCTAAAATTACCCATGGTCCTGGAGTTGCATTCGATAATATAATAACATCAATATTGTAATGGATTAGGTACAACTAATAATTAAGTCAAGGTAGACTAACGGTATTTTGAAAATATTGTCAACATATTAATAAATTGATGTTACTAGTTGCAAAGAACATAAATTCAAATCATTGTAGCAACTGATATGAATAATTCTATATTTCTGTTTGTTTTTGTATAACAAAAGGACTTACACACAAGAATACATGGAATGGATTAAAAAACTAGGAAGAATCTTAAACCTGTGACAACTACAATGTACTTTGCTCAAAGAATCAAGCAAAGTAAATAAAGAAAAACAAATCTTAATGATGCCACACAAACATAGAAACCGCATGATGATCTTAACATTGAGGAAGATCGTTAGGAGGAGGTAGCAATGTCTCTGATTCCCCAACTCCATTTTCAACGATGAACGCCATTGCAAATCCCCAAGCAAGATGAGTATCTATGTGACAGTGCATCAACCAAACTCCTGTAAACATTCAAGAATCAGCTTAATGTTTTTAGTTCACAAAAAAAAATGATCTAGATGAGATGAAAGATTGTGTCTTTGCTATCAAAGATTCATAGATTGATGTTGGCTTACCTGGATTATCTGCTACAAATCTGATAGCTGCCCATCCTCCAACCGGGACGTCAATTGTATTTCTTTGAGGTGGATCAAAAAGATTGAAGTTAGCAGGATCTCTTGAAGGATTAAAGTTACCAAAACCTTGACCAACAATATAGAAATGGTATCCATGGAGATGAACAGGATGATCCTCAGTTGAAAAGATTGATGTATCTTGCAACACAATCTGCACACTAGAACCAAACTTTAGCTTATAAAGTTTTGTCGCCTTAATGGGCTGCCACAGCCCACGCGGCACATTGCCAGTGTAATCAAACTTCAAAGGTGGAACTGGTGGAAAGTCTGTTGTGTAGATATTAGGAATCCTTTGTGTGTAAGCTTGAAGTAAAGACACGCGATTCGGAAGGACAAAGGATACATTGTTCATACTAGCACCAAACCTTGTGTTATTAGGCCCTTGACATCTAGGTCCAGGAGTGCAGTTAAAGAACCCGAACCCCATTGTGAAAAACAAGTTCTCGTCTACTTTTGTAGGGACCATTACTTTACCAGGACTCTTTATTTGGTTTGAGAATGCGGTGACTGTGTTTGTATCATTGTAGAATGGAAGTTGTGGTAAAATTGGTTGTGAAGTTGTAGATTTGTACTCTAAGATAGCTGTGGCCGTGGTGTTATCGAAAGGCGCGTTTCTAGCTGTTGCATAAGCTCGTGCAGCCATGTAGTACCGTCCGGGCTGCTGATCAGCGGTCAGGAGGACATCTGTGGTTTGACCCGGCCCCACCATAATGACATTGGTTGTAAATTGCTTGGTGTAAACAGCATCAGTGGCAACCACAGTTAGTTTGTGGTTAGCCACACTGAAAAAGAGCTGTTGATTGAGTGCAGCATTGATGACCCTCAGAAGAACTGTATCACCTTTGTTCACTGAAAGTCTAGTAGTACTTTGGCTTGAGCATCGAAAAAGATCACCAGGTTGACCGTTAATGGTGATAGCATCTGATACATTAGGAGCTGCACCCGTGAACAACGCTTGGCGTAGAACACTAATCACTTTTCTGTCCCACCATTCGCCTATAACATAATCAACAATGAACAAATCGATTTATTATATCAGGAATATTATTTTAAAACCAAAATTATATCAGTGTAACTACTTAAATTTATGTACCTAAAATAACTGGAAACTCGATTGTAGGCTTTGGAAAGGGGTATGAAGAACCAGACTTAGGACGGATAACAAGTGCACCATAGACTGTAGCACGTAGCCATCGGCTATGAGCATGCCACCATAATGTTCCCTCCTGGTCTGTTATGGTAAACCTGTATGTGTAACTTCCTCCGGGTCGGATAGGACACTGGGTCACAAATTCAGGCCCATCAGCCCATGGGTTTCGCAGTTGGCGCAGTCCATGCCTGAAAAGGACAATGAAACCATTATAGCATCATTATTCAACTGGCAATGCATTTAAGTCATAGAACTTTACCAATGGATTGTAACATTGTAAGGAGCATCATTTGTAACTTTAACAAAAAGGGTGTCCCCGTTTTGTACATTAATAGTCGGGCCTGGGAATTGCCCGTTAACGTTAACAATTCTATGGTTTCTACATAGTCTTCTTGCTGCTTGTTCTTGAACCTATGGCAAACAAAGCAATATCACTAAGATGAATCATGACATGGCAGTTTTAAGGACAACGTTAACCATCGAAAAATTTTGTAACTTTAAGACAAAAGGAGAATCGACTTACTTTGAACTCGTAGTTATGTATTTCTGCTAATGTAGTAACAACAAAGGAAAGCATAAGGCTCAGGAATAGAGCCTGGGTGATCGACATCGTGTGCGTGTGTTGTTTTTCGCTAGAGATGTATATTGATTTAAAGAGTTTTGGTTAAAGAAGTGTGAAGGTTTGTTTTGTGATCAAATGGTGACAATGTGCAGTTTATATAGACATAGTTAGTGATGGGATTAGGTTATGAGTCAATAGTGAAGTTAGAATGTCATAAAACTTGGTTAATTGGTGCAACCACTAGCTAGTCTTATTCTTTTTTAATATGAAACCGAGCACTGATTATTTTAGTGATGCATGGAACTAGTACACCGGTGTCTTCATTATATAACATGTTACTAGAGTACGGATTAATCTTTTAACGTTTTATATGGGTTAGAATTATTGGGTCAAATAACCTTGCTTAGCGTCACCGGCCCTAACAACATACAACGCCGATGGCTCAAGCCCGATTACTGGCAAATGACAACCGTCAGTAACTAGGGATGGCAATGGGTCGGGTTTGGGACGGGTTTTGGTAATCCCAAACCCATACCCGATTAGGTACGCTTGTCCCAAACCCGTCCCAAAACCCGTCGGGTTTGTATCGGGTAATTACCCATTGGGTATCGGGTATACCCGCTGGTTTCGGGTAAACCCATTAACTTTTAGAACTTACCCATTGGGTATATCAAACTAAAACCCGCCGGGTATCTATTGGGTGACTATATAGTATACACTAATTTTTTTGGTGTTTTTTTAGCACAAGATGACAATCTAGTTAGACAAATAGATATATTATGCATAGATATTCAAAAAATATATAACAAATTGTATCGGGTATCTAATCGGGTAAACGGGTATACTTTATCGGGTAAACGGGTATATCATCAAATCCCAGACCCGTCCCAAACCCGCGAAAAAAATAAAAACTAATCTCATACCCGGACCCATACCCGATTATCCGACCCCATACCCGTCCCAAATGTGTCGGGTTTCAGGTTTACCCATCGGGTTCGGGTTTGATTGCCATCCCTATCAGTAACCCCGATAGGCGGTTAATATAGTTAAAGTAGTTATCGTTAGTATAAAAAAGTAACAATTTTAAATGGGTGCATTTCTATATATGGTTGGTTTATTTAACCGTTTAAGGAAAATCTCTCTAACTCTTGGTATTTATAAATAAAAAGTCAGTAATTCAGTATCATCCAATAAGATTGCAATAATTGTATCTTTTGAAACATTGTTCAGGTATAAATATTAGTATTAATGTTAGACCGTTAAGATATGACGAATAGTAGAAATCTACATCTTAAGGGTGAAACATACATATTTCTTATAATTAAAATATGAATCTTAGTTAGACAACCTCGTCTAACCAAACCAAAACAGGGTTTTGGTGTAACCACTAACCGTATGTCATGTTATTTTTGTTATTTTTAGATGCTATTTTAGCCAAGGATGTATATGAGTCTAGTTGGATGTACATGAGTTAAGTTGGGTCTGAATTTGTATAATCTCGAGCTCGGCTCGTTTACTTTGAAAGAACTTTGACTCAAACTTAGCTTGTTTTATGTCTAAACCACCATCTAACTGCCATAGTATAATGTATATATAAATAGGGTTTGATGTACAACATTCATTCTTATCAGGATTATACCAACATATATTGTTTGTGTTTGTGAGTGTATTTATTTGTGAGAATATTACCAACATAAAGCCACAATCTGGGACCAACAATCTGGTATCATGGCAAGGTTTGAGTGATCATAACCCAATATTCAAATCTGTTTTCACTTCAAAGAACATCAAACTAAAGATAGCAGGAAAAAGACATCGAGAAGGAAGTATTTAGAACATAGGGTATGCTATTATTGTCGACAACATGGTCATTTAATCCAGGTTTTTCGAGTTAAAGAAAGAGATGAGGTTGCGATGCTTATTAGACAGGCAATAGACATAGGAACCGGAAGAATTAATGCATGATAGAGAATTTGATGACTATGCCGAGGAGTGTATTGTGGCCGAGACTGAATATGGAAAATGGTGTGACATCTGGTATATAAATTCTGCTTTACAAAATAACTTAGCTGGTTCTCTAAATAATTTTACAAAAATCAAAAAATCATTTGGGGTTGAAACTTGGTTAAAGAACAACATCCTTTTTATTAGAGAAATAGGACTTGTGAACGTAAAGTTGGATGAGAAAATTCTGATTCTAAGTGTGTGTGACGCACCAAACATGGACAGAAATGTTCTCAGTCTTAAACAATTAACTCAACAAGGTTTTGTTGTCAAAACTGAAGGAAACAAATGCTATGTCTCAAACATGTTTAAACCGCGAAGAAAAAACAAGAATTAAGTGTCAATGAGGAGTTTAAAAATCCGAGTTTGATGAATGAATTAGGGGATGATAAATCCAACGAAGAATTTAAAGAAGATTATTTTTATACATCCTTTGAAGAATTATCCTTAAATTCTTGTGATAAGAGTAAATGGTTGGAAAGTGAAATAGGAAGTTTAGAATTCAACCATTGGGAAGATTGTATGAAAGTGTTGGATATCATAGAAAATATTGAGGAACATCATACAATCTTTAAATTGTGATAGCAAAGGAACTTGGCTTGACAGTAAGAACAGGGACATGATCAGAATTATATATGCTCAATACTTGGACGTGCTTGAATTGAATTACAAAGTTAAAAGCATAGTGAAGAAAGCGGAGCAGAACCAAGAAGTCAGCAACAGCAGCCTTGGACCAGTCCAACAACCCAGGAACAGCAGCATGATCATAAGATTGGATAGTGCAGCCGATAGCATGGAGGAAGATTACGCCCTCTTTATGAGGGGTGATTGGAATGCCGCGAAGAAGCTTTTCAAGAAAAGGAAGTATGATTTCAGTGCGGCTCAAAATGCACTAATGGAGGCTCACAAGATCCTGATTTGCCCTTGTTTTTTTTATATAAAACAAGCCTATACTTATTTAGTAAAATGTCACTCATTTAAATACAATTGATCTCCATAATCAATGGACCATAATGGTTCTTAAAGTTCTCTAAAACCATTTGGTTCTCTCATGAACCTTACCCTACAAATGTATAGAGAAAGTATTAAGTACAAAGTACCATAGCATACAAACGATAAGAAGCTGTTGCATGTAATTGACATCTAACTAACAATTAAAACTCCCAACCACGTTCTAATTCAATCCAATGGTATTTTAGACATTTAAACCGCATCTTTAATCACGTTCTAATTGTAGCAACGATTTTGTATCCTTGTTTTTACGTAAATTCAAATTCTATTCAAAATTAACAATGGGTTTAACAAGCAATTTCGTCATGCTCCATTTTTCTTCAATTCACTATGTGCTCTATTTTTCTTTAAATCACCACTGAAAGAAAACCAAGCAAAATCCAGCATCCCCGACATCTCATCGTTCCCTAAACAATCACATCTTAATTTGACAAAAGTCAACCTTTGTTTTCCTCACATGATTTTTTTTCGTGGGGATACAAGGTAAAAATGTTTTTTAGTTCACAAAAGGATGCGTTTACAATTTATAACATGCGTTTTTATTCATTAATAATGTGCATTTTTCATTTATAATGTGCGTTTTTATTCATATATAACATGCGTTTTTTTCATCTATAATGTGCGTTTTTCATTTATAATGTGCGTTTTTATTCACTTATAACATGCGTTTTTTTTCATCTTCAATGTGCGTTTTTCATTTATAATGTGCGTTTTTATTCATTTATAACATGTGTTTATTCATTTATAACGTGCGTTTTTATTCATTTATAACTTTATTCATTTATAATGTGCGTTTTTCAATCGCTAGCAGACACATATGATTTTTCTTTCTCCTTCATCATCTGACTCATTGAAACGTTTTTAGGTTGTAGATGTTAATGAGTAAGATCAAAAGTAAATACAAACAATGATGGAATGGTTACTTGATTTTATGTGTCGTAGCGATAATGCTCTATAATCGAATTAGTTTGTGAATCATGCTCTGTTTTTTCATTACAAAAACAGAGCATGTTCCAAGGCCATGGGTTTTCGGGAAAAAAAAAGCATGGTTTTCGGTCTGGTGGTTTTTTATTACGTTCGTCAATTACGTGAGTTTTTTTTTCCCAATCATAAAACTGATTAACGAGAAAAGGGCTACGCAAATTGAATTGAAATTTGATTTAAAAGGACGATAATACCCTTACCTATGTTAAACCGTTTTTAATTTTCTTAAATATTACGATCGTGCCACCGCGTTATACTTAACCCTAATCTACGGCCTACGTTCCTTCTCACGCTTTGTAAGTTAAGGTTCCTTTGTACATTATCCTTCCTCTAAATGTATATATAATAACAGGTAAAGGTTCTTCTACAAAGGATGAAATTCCTAAGAAGAGATAGGAATTGACATATAGCATGTTATTGATTGTTTTGGCATGGTATTGTATAGAAAAACACCAAATGTAACCATTAAAAACACAATGCAGCGTATTCTAAGGTTAAAACTTAAAATACCATGCGTCCATGCCAACAAAATTAAGCAATGCGTTTTAGGTGTGTTTTAAAATTAATGTCTATAATTTTGTGTTTTACTATATAATACTATGCCAAAACAACAAAAAAATCATTTCTATGTGCAAAACATGACGCCAACATAAACTTCTCACGTTTCTTCGAAAATTATCCTTTATAGACTAAATAATAACATATATATTAGGGAAAATTACCAAAATAGCCCGTTGACCGTTTGAATTACGAGAATAGCCCCCTCCCGTCTCTTTGGAGAGACGGTTCACGGTTCCCCAAGCCGTCTGAAACGTCTCCCGAGACGTCTCCGTTCCCGAGACGTCTCCGTTCCCATCCAATTAAATAACGACACGTCTCCGGAGACGTCTTTTCGTCTCCGGAGACGTCTTTCTGCCGTGTCGTGAGTCCCGAGACGTCTCTGGTGTTTTGTTCGTCGTTTCAGTTACCCGTTATTCCCGAGACGTCTCCTCCCTATATATACCATACCTCCGTCCCATCTCCGTCACTAACTCCGTCCGAACTCCTTCTCTTCCACCACCCTAAAACCGTTTCCTTCTTACACAAAGAAAATGGCACCAAGTCGTTGGACGGAGGAACAAGAAATCGCCCTTGTATCCGCCTCGCAACATGTCGAAGAAAGCCCACACCCGGCAAACAAGTGGTACCAAATTCTAAATAAGTACAATCGGTTGGTAGGAGGCTCTAACCGAACCATCGATTCACTAAACCGTAAATGGAATGACTTGAACACCAAGTGTCAACTCTTCAACGGGTACCACTATCGAACCCTTCGAGCGGTACCTTCAGATATGCCGAAGACGTGGCCATCAGATATACCAAAAGAGAGTATAAAAACAAGCAAGGCAAAGAATTCAACCATGTGTCCGCTTGGCAAATGTGAGAGACCATCTTAATGCGTAGCCTAAGCCTATGTTTATTTTATTTTTATTAACTTTCTAATGTTTATGTATTTATCTTTTTATTAATGGAATGAATAGTTTATTTAAAATAATTATTGCACTTTAATTTTCTGTTGGCCTCGGTTCACGGTGATTTACGTCACCGGGGACGTCTCCGGAGACGAGACGAAAAGACGTCTCCGAAGACGCGTCGTTATTTAATTGGATGGGAACGAAGATGTCTCAGACGGCTTGGGGAACCGTGAACCGTCTCTCCAAAGAAATAGGAGGGGGCTATTCTCGTAAATCAGACAACGGGCTATTTTGGTGATTTTCCCTATATATTATTAAATTAAGAAATAGAATATGAATAGTAAAACAAAAGAAGCGGGAAAAAGACTCTTCGGCTCACTACATTGTGAACGTGAGGCAGTCATTTACATATTAATTAGGTACATGTGTAAATTTTTTTAACGGCAAGATGAAATATTATTATTAAACACCAAACACAAAGACAAAGTACAAAACCAACGAGAATATGGGAATAGACATGTTTACAAAAACGATAGCCCCCAAAACCAATAAAGTAGAGCCAAGGCTGAAGCTTGACCTTAAATAGTTAATTTGACTTGGTCTTTTATAGTCTAAAGTTAGTTCTTTTAGAGCAAGGCGATGTATCATGCCTTGGGTTTGAAGTCCTTGTTATTGGGTTTGTTCTATTGGGTGTTTAGAAGCGTCATTTTGGGTTTCTTGTTCAACAAGTTGTTTAACCTAATTGTTCTCTGTTTATAATCATTCCCATATTGTAATATATATGCCTTGAGCTTAGTGGAATAACCTAGTTCCAGCCCGTGGACATACCACGAAAAATTCTTGTGTCATGTTTATTTTATGTTTATCCCGTGATAGTCGTGTGTGTTGTTTGTGTGCTTGGTCTCGCTTAATACCTAACATCACGGTTGTTGATTCAATCTCACGTATTATCATTTTATTCTATTAGAATTTGGTTTTGTGTGTATAGGATTGGGATCATATGAGAACTCCTTTGAGTTGCGAGAACTCGAGAGTTGGATGTTTTATAACTTTACTTAATCAAAGCATCCATCTAAAGGTGACACTTTAATTGGTCAGTTGTTATAAATTTAATTAATTAATGTAAAAAAATAATTTAAACTTTTACCCACATTTAATTTAATAATTCAACTTATATTGAATTTATTTCATTTTTTAGATGACCTTAAATGAACACCATTATTTAACATTTCAAATGATATTTGAATTATATATTTTTTTTTCTAACTTATGAATTTGATTTTAACTATTAATTACATTCATGTTTTATTATTCTTATATGAATATTTAACTTCTCTTAATTTATGTTTAAATTTATTCTTAATCAATAAAGTTTAAAATTTAACGTATTATTATTTATTGAACCGTGTATCTACACGAGCAATAATATAATATACAAATAAACACCAACAATTTTTAAACTTAAAATACCTTCCTAAAATAAAATGAGCCATTCAATAAACGATGCTTACCAGCGATGCGTATGGTCAATTTTACACATTTACAAGTCAAAACCATAGTTGTCAAAAGCGCGCGAGGCACACTAAGTGCGCTGCACCCTGTGAGGTGCGCATTTAGGCGTTGAGGTGGTTTCAGGCTGATTTCCGGCCAAATTCAGGCAAGAGTTGCCTAAACTTCTACAACATCCTTAATGAGCTATGATTAGGTCCTAAACAACCCTAAAACATCCTAAAGTAGCCCTAAACAATACTATGCGCCTAATTATAAAAAGCCCTCATTTTTTTATGCACCTTGCGCCTAGGCTCCGGGCTCGGCCTAGGCGCTTTGTCAACTATGGTCAAAACCGAACCCACTTCGGTTTAAAATTTTATAACATTGTTTTTTATTATAAACCATTTGTTTTTTATATTAATAAAGAAATGCGGTTCATAACTTTGGTAAATAGAGTTAACCATTAGTTATGGGGTCAGCATTGGCCCATTTCAAGTAACAATTCAGTCAAATATTTGGTAAATCTAAATCTCTTAAGTGATCAAATACAATACACAAAAAAATTTCAAATCACAACGTTTGTTGACTTACATGAAAAATATTTGATTATGAATGGACATGGTTACTTAAGAAGAAGCTGGAGTACATTCATTCTTTAAACTGCCATTCCCGACGGCACAAGGGACAGTGTGCCTGGGGAGTCTGTGAATGCACCCATTTCAGAATGCAGTGAAGATGGAAAGCGTGATTGCAAGCACCCCATACTGCGCCAATCAAGTAAATCAAACTAGTTAAACTGATAATTATTAATATTATTTGAACACAAGATATTGGCATACAGGTCAAAGATGATCTGTTATGGCCAAGTTATTCGGCTTGCTCATTGTGACACTTTTCGATTCTTATTAAGTAGAAGTGAACAACTAGAAAAAAAAAGGACTTACTTGGTGGGCAGTCATCACCAGGGAGTTTACACGCATCGCAACAACCATCAAAAGCCCTCTTACATATCGCGCATGTTTCGTCATCAACACCCCATGTCCATGAAGCGACTGCATGCCATCTATCCATCACACTCGACAAATTCAGTTTTCATAATAATAAGAAAACCACATCTAATCTGAAATGAATGGCAAGAAACATACTCTGTTTTGTAGGTCCACCCGAATTTCATAGGCAATTGGTTAAGAAAGAGCGCAAACAATGGGAAGAAATAAATTCATTCATCATTTGTAATGGCAATCAGTGTTGTAAAAATCGGCCTAGGCGGGAGCATTTAGTCTAATTTTGACCTAGGCGGCTTCCTAGGCGTTTTGGCCATTAGGCGGCTGTTAGGCGGGACTAGGCAGGGTTTTTTTTTTAAATTTTTTTTTTAATTTCTAAGTATTTCTAGTATTATGTGTATATTATGTGTATATTATGTGTATATATCATAACATATTTTAAAAAACACCTAAATTTGTGTATATATATAAAATACGTATAAAATACCAAAACGCCTAATTCCGCCTAATTTTCGCCTAGTCCCGACTAGTCCCTAGGCTGGACCTCACCGCCTGCCTAGCGCCTTTTGCAACCTTGATGGCAATACCAAGTACCACCCCTACATATGGTTTTAAAAAGCGCATGCTCTGAGGACTTAGGTCCTGAAAGCCAAGGCGGGAGCTTCACGTGCACAAGGCATTGATATATGTACAATCAAATAAGCTTTATGTACATCCTGAAGCTGCATATCTCTTATCGCTTATACATATCAGCCTTTTATTAAGTAAACCATTCATCATTTTGTTTGGTTTTACATATCAGCCTCCTGCACGCCCTACATTTGACCAATTTTGACCCAGATGTGCAGGACGCACCACCTCATGGCCCTGAGGTGATTTCCTTTCCCAGATGTGCATATCTCTTATCGCTTATACACGCCTTGGCGCACTTTTTAAAACCAATCCTCTATATACAATTCTGTCACGTTCGTGGTACATTGACAAGCAACCACTAAAGTTTATGAAGTCCAGAAACAACATAGTATATAACAATGCTGTCACATAATAATATTAACAATATTGAGTGTAGAAAGTAACATGGTAAGGATACGCAAAAGCTTAACCTTCATGTCTCCTCAACAACTGCAAAAACAAAATACGCATTTCTTACATCAGCATCATGGCAATAAAGGGCAGATAACTTTCAGCTACCAGCTGAGTTTTAAAAAGCACGCCTGAGGCGCGCCTGAGGCGCAAGGCCATGTGTAGTGGCCTAACGATTGTCTTTATCACCCTTCTTAACTCATGAGAAAATAAACTATTTATTTATTATTTGCTTGGGTCTAACCAAATATGCTGCTAACCAACATGATCATGGCTTATCTCAACAAGTGGCCAAGGTTAAGCAAGAAACCAATAAAAATTAGATTCGAACCTAAAACCTCCGTTAAAAACGCTTATCATTTCTAAAACAACAGCAATGTCATTAACGTCCGTCAACAATGGCAGTTTTTTAGAACGACAGCAATATCATTATCATAACAGACGCAGAAAAACTAAAAACTAGCAACACGCTAAAGAAGAATAAGAGTTAAACGATATAATCAATTATAACATAAACCTATAAACCGTAACTGTAAATTCCTAATCAAAAACAATATAATCAATTATAACATCTAAAACCCAATTTATAATTACTAAATTATTAAATTAAAAAAAAATAACTCACAATTCACAAGTTCAATTGCTGCTGCAGAGAAGGGAGCAGGGCTGCAGCCTGCAGGGGCGGCGCCGCCTGTCTTGACCGGTGAAGGGCGGAGGACGGTAGGCTTTGGTGGCTGCTGGTTGCAGAACATAAACAACTGCATCGTTTTTTTTTTGGTCTAAGTGAAGATGAAAGTGGGCTTGATGGGGTGGGGTGGGGTGGGGTGGGCTTGTTAAGAGTTGGGGTGGACTTGTTTTATAAATGGAAAATTGAATTTTAACGCTCTGAACTATTGATTATTGGCTGGTGATACACTGAACTACAAAATTGTTCACCACCACACTGTACTTTCAACTTCTTGGCCTGTGTCACCCTCATACTAACCATGGTTAGTTTTTTTTGTTGACGTGGTCATTTTTGCTGATGTGATATGGCTATTTTTTGCTGATGTGGCATGGTGACTATTTTTTATGATGAGCAAAATGGCCACGTCAACCAAACAAACTAACCATGGTTAGTCCGAGAGTGACACAGGCCAAGAAGTTGAAAGTACAGTGTTGTGGTGAACAATTTTGTAGTTCAGTGTGTCACCAGCCAATAATCAATAGTTCAGAGTGTTAAAATCCAATTTCCCTTTATAATTTGGGATTTTGGATTGTTTAGATTAGTTAAAAAAAATTGAGTTATTATTAATTGAGTTTGATAAATATTTTTTCGAGTAACGTAACATGGTAATGTATAATTTCTTTTAGTAGTAACGTATATTAAATTTTAGTAGAAACGTAAATTTTATTTTAGGACTAACGTTTTCGAAAAATCGTAAAAAATAAAAAATTCACTATGTGCAGTATCCCGACGAGCAACGGGCGCGGCCCCTAGCCTTTAGTTACGTCCGCCCCTGCCTAACAGGATGGTCTCCATGCCATCAAAGGGCATTGGGTGGGTGGGGGAGGGGGAATGAGTGTGGTGAGGAGCGTTATGCGTATGTGTGTGTTTACTAACTTCTCACAGACTTGAAAAAAAAATTCCACTTGGTAAGGGGCTCCATCCTAATATACATAGTTTATAGCTTAAATGATTAAAGGACGTAACAACAAAGATGATTAAAGGACATAACAACAAAGCACAAGGATTCAAATAACTATAACAATTAGTGTACAAAGAACACTTTAACTTCTAGATCACTAGATGAATCAGTCTATTTGTTTTTGTAGAACAAAAGAACTTGCACACAAAAATACATGGATTTAACAAGTATGATGAATCTGAAACCTATGAACACTACTGTGTACTTTGCTCAAGTAGTCAAGTGAAATGACTAAACAAAAACACTCTTCATTGATGGCAACACACAAACATAGACACCGAAATTTTAGCATCGAGGCAGATCAGATGGAGGAGGTAGCAATGTCTCTGATTCCCCAACTCCATTTTCAACGATGAACGCCATTGCGAATCCCCAAGCAAGATGAGTATCTATGTGACAGTGCATCAACCAAACTCCTGTAAACATTCAAGAATCAGCTTAATGTTTTTAGTTCAGATAAAAAAATGATCTAGATGAGATGAAAGATTGTGTCTTTGTTATCAAAGATTCATAGATTGATGTTGGTTTACCTGGATTATCTGCTACAAATCTGATAACTGCCCATCCTCCAACCGGGACATCAATTGTATTCCTTTGAGGTGGATCAACAAGATTGAAGTTAGTCGGGTCTCTCGAAGGATTAAAGTTACCAAAACCTTGGCCAACAATATAGAAATGGTATCCATGGAGGTGAACAGGATGATCCTCAGTTGAGAAGATGGATGTATCTTGCAACACAATCTGCACACTAGAACCAAACTTTAGCTTATAAAGTTTTGTCCCCTTAACGGGCTGCCACAGCCCACGAGGGACATTACCGGTGTAATCGAATTGCAGAGGTGGAACAGGTGGAAAGTCTGTTGTGTAGATGTTTGGAATCTTTTGTGTGTAAGCTTGAAGTAAAGACACACGGTTAGGAAGTACAAATGATACGTTGTTCATACTAGCACCAAACCGTGTGTTGTTAGGCCCTTGACATCTAGGTCCAGGAGTGCAGTTAAAGAACCCGAACCCCATTGTGAAAAACAAGTTCTCGTCTATTTTTGTAGGGACCGCTACTTTACCAGGACTCTTTATTTGGTTTGAGAACGCGGTGACTGTGTTAGTGTCATTAAAGAATGGAAGTTGTGGTAAAATTGGCCTTGAAGTGGCAGATTTGTACTCTAAGATAGCCGTGGCGGTGGTGTTGTCAAAGGGCGCGTTTCTAGCTGTTGCATAAGCTCGTGCAGCCATGTAGTACCTCCCGGGCTGTTGATCAGCGGTCAGGAGGACATCTGTGGTTTGACCAGGCCCAACCATGATGACGTTGGTCGTAAACTGCTTAGTGTAAACAGCATCAGTAGCAACAACAGTTAGCTTATGGTTAGCTACACTGAAAAAGAGCTGTTGATTGAGTGCAGCATTGATGACCCTCAGAAGAACTGTATCACCTTTGTTCACTGAAAGTCTAGTAGTACTTTGGCTTGAGCATCGAAAAAGATCACCAGGTTGACCGTTAATGGTGATAGCATCTGATACATTCGGAGCTGCACCAGTGAACAACGCTTGGCGTAGAACACTAATCACTTTTCTGTCCCACCATTCGCCTATATCATCATCAACAATGAACAAATCAATTTATTATAATATGAATTCTAAGACCAAAATTATATCACCATAACTACTTAAATTTAAGTTACCTAGAATAACCGGAAACTCGACAGTGGGCTTTGGAAAGGGATATGAAGAACCAGACTTAGGACGGATAACAAGTGCACCATAGACAGTAGCACGTAGCCATCGGCTATGAGCATGCCACCACAATGTTCCCTCCTGGTCTGTTATGGTAAACCTGTATGTGTAACTTCCTCCTGGTCGGATTGGGCATTGGGTCACAAATTCAGGCCCATCAGCCCATGGGTTTCGCAGTTGGCGTAATCCATGCCTAAAAAACAATTATAGCATCATTAGCAAGGTTCTTTATTGGTTGCTAAATCAGTTGGCAATGCATTTAAACTATAGAACTTCACCAGTGGATTGTGACATTGTAGGGAGCAGCATTTGTGACTTTAACAAAAAGGGTGTCTCCGTTTTGTACGTTTATAGTCGGGCCTGGGAATTGGCCGTTAACGTTAACGATTCTATGGTTTCTACATAGTCTTGTTGCAGCTTGTTCTTGAACCTGTGACAAACAAAGTAATACCAATAAGATATGTCGCGATATGATAGTTGTAAGACACGCGACTGTGGATGATCATAACCATTTTAAAATGTGTAACTTAAAAACAAAAGGACAGTCAGCTTACTTTGAACTCATAGTTATGTATTTCTGCAAATGTAGTAAAAGCAAAGGAAATCAGAAGGCTCAGGAATAGAGCCCGAGAGATCGACATCGTGTGTGTTGTGTTTTGCTACTGATGAATATTGTTTTTAAACAGTTTTAAGTAAAGAAGTGTGAAGGTTTGTTTTGTGTTTAGATGGTGGTAAAGAGTAGCTTATATAGACATAGTTTGTTACTTTGTTATGGGTTAGGTTTTGAGTCAATAGTGAAGTTAGAAAGCTTGGTTGATTTTGGTGCAACCACTAGTCTTATATATTTTTTAAAATGAAGCATGACACTGATTATTTTAGTGATGCATGGAACTAGTACATAGCTCTCTTTTTTTTTTGTTATTATTATCAAAAGTAACTATAGATAACATGTTAAAACGAGTTCGGATCAAATATATAAAATTATGGATTAGAATGACAAGGGCCACGACGTAGTTCAGATCAAACGATAAATTAGTAAGGGGGGTTGAAATCGTTTGTGTCAACTCGAGTCATATATTGTTATTTGAAACGGGTCGGTCGGGTCAAAAAACTAAAACAGGTGGTTTTGAATATGTAAGCATGTGATGTGATGAACCCATAGGGACCCTCATCAATAAGTTAATATCAAAGTTTTGGTTAGAGTTGGTTTACTTACTTGTCCTTCTCAACCATCTAAGGAAAATCTGTCACTTTTTTACTATTTATAGATACAAAGTCAACATCATTCAATAAAATTACAATAACTGATTTGTTTTGAAACAATGTTGTTCAGCTACAAAATCTTGTCTTGTAATTGTTATTTAGTTATTACTATTACAGTTATATTATGACCTGTAGAAGTCCACAGAAAGTCAGAAACTATGTGTTGTTGAACTGAAACGTGTATTTATTAATTATTATAATAAAAAAAGAACCTTAAATAGGCAACCTGGTCTGTCTAACCAAACCAAAAAAGGGTTTTGGTGTAACCACTAACAGTAAACAATTTTTATTTGCCATTTAAATGACATATGTGAACTTTCGTCTACATACAGAGCGCAATGTATGTCTGTCACAGGTGCAGGCAAAAACCAAAAAGGCAAGAATGGTGTAAATAACCAAAAAGGCAAAAACCAATCTGTGAAATATAATTCAATCAAATATACAACACATCAAGAAATTATTTGTATCCAAAATTTCTGCTGATACAAAACAAAAACCTGTGAAATCTTAAAATCACCTCAAAAAAACAGAACTCTAACATCTAGTGTACAAGAAACTCATCAAGCAGGCAGCCATAGAATCTATGTGATCTTTATCTTCTAGACTTGTATCTGGCCTTTTAGTGCCTGCAAAACCTTCAATTTCGACTCGCAAATATCAAAAAACCCAGTCAAGGCGGTTCCTTGTGCAGTTACCATCTTTCGTGCAACATCCACAGGCTTCCAAGACTTAATTGCCCGATTAACCCGCTCACCGACTTCCAAATCATCAACGCATAGCACCAAATTTTCAAGAATTTTGACGACTTTTCCAGGCCCGTGTTCGTTTTCTTCTCCGTGCAGAGAAGATAGCAAAAAGTCAATATCCGCATCTTCATGTCTATCAATTTGTTCTTTTAACCATTTAGTAACTTTATCTATCATGCAGGATAGTGATGAGATTGAATCCTTGACAATATTGGATAGTTGACTATTTGACTGGTCAGAAGGACCGCCTTTTTTCTTCTTTTTTCCTGAGGGAAGCAATGACCGGACACAAGATTGGATTATGAGCCCGAGCCATGACAATGGCTCGTTCACTAATTGGATTAAGATGGAAAGATCTGCTCCGGGAGAAGATAAAAATGGTTTTGTGGAATTTAGTTTTTCAGAAATGCATTTCTCTAATAGACAACACAAAACATGCAAATTAGTGGGGAATGTGTGTCTGTCTGAGCTGTTTGTTTCGTGAGGATTCAGGTTCCAGGCGCAGGCAATCAAAAACACAGCGAAGTTCATCCAATCGATTAGATTAGACGAAAAAACCTGTTCATATTAAAATTTACAATATTAAATTTATGAAGCAAAAAAAAGCATCCTTCCTATGAAAAAAAAAATTCAAGTATACTAGAAGTAAAATAAAACAAAAAAAAGTAGAGGTAGCAATTTGGACCTACAATAATGTGCTCTGTTCTATCTCTAACGGCATTTACAGAAGAAAAAAAAAGCAAGTCAAACAAGTTGAAAGTCAAAACAAAACAAAAGCACATTTTCAACGCATTAAATCTCCATAATACTGTAAAATAATATTACACTATTGTAATCATATTTGAATAATTACTTATAAAACTGAGTCTTTTGGCATAATATACCAACATACGTTTCACTTGTCCAGTATTTTTGGGTACACCTGAGTCTTAAAAACATAAATTTGTATAACGTTTGGGTCATTTTCTACACAGAAAACGACAGTCAAGATGATATTCTATAAATAAAACCGCCTATTACTAACTCAGATGTACAAAAAAAAGATACAATGACTAAAGCTGAAAAACATTAATAATATGCAACAACGCACTAAAAATAAAGAATTTTATACAGCAAGTGTTTCAGGTCACAACCCAACCCGCACAAAAATTTACCCATCATATAACCCACAAGGCCTGCCCTTTTGCCACCTCTGATAACTATTATCTACATATATCAATGAATGTTTAACAGAAGAACAATTTCAACACTAGTTTTTTATTCTTACCTCAAAGGATTTCTGACCATGAGAAACAGAAATAACCAACTCCACTGCATCCATGAAGGGGAACCCTAAATATTTTGCATATAATTCAAGCAAGGATTTGAGTTCTGAAAAATCTTTTGAATCAAAACCATTAATGCTGGAATTTCCCTTTATTGATGAGGAAGAGCATTGTATTGACAAATAAATCATGCGTGGAAGTAGTGATCTCTTCTCAATGCTTGTCACCTTTGCTTCGGTTTGTTTAGTGTCATCCTGCTATAACAGATTAAAATAAGGTTAAACTATAACTTCCATTAATCACAAGAAATTAGTTATTGCAGATAGATAATGTGTAAACTGGTTAGCTAAAATGAAATGCTAGTTAAATAGGGTCTAACTTTAGATGAATTCACAGAAAATGTTTTAAAAAAAAATAATACCACAGAAAATGTTTTAAAAAAATAAATAATAAATATGTAAACATAGAGCAATAGAGATAGATCATCGTTTGTACCAGAGTTTCTCTAGGATTATTTGAAATATCTTCATACGGTCCTGCAGGAAAAATAGAAATAAAATTAATGAAGTAAACCAGCAGTCACAATGCGAAGAAAACAAAAAAAAAGAGTGAAAGATATGTTACCTGAGAGATAATTTTTGTCTAACGATGGGGTCCACCAAGGTCGTAACTTTAAATCTTCATTAAAGGTCAACTTCTTGGAACGAATATCACTTGAAATGTCAAGAAAGTCACTTCCATTATTCAGGCTTCCAAGTACAGACTAGAAATGGAAAACAAATGTCAATTCAAAATTGCTACATGAAAGCAGAATAGAACACAGATGCTGGGGGTAAAATTGTAGATACCTCCGCTTCTTCAACACTATTTGCTTTTCGCTTTAGTTGTAGAATTGACCCTTCAATCTTTGCTGTTAAGTACTGATTGGATCGTTGCAATCTCTCTTTAAATTGAACAAATTCAATTACCTATAGAAGCACAAAGGAATGTTTATAGCTTTCTTGCATTATCTTGAAAAATAAATGGCATAAATATATAAATGTTTAATTAATTTATCCATACTTTTGAGTAATTTCGATGACGGTATGCAAGAAAAGTAAGATCTGCAGATTCCCTGAAGTGATCCTCCATGAACCGTGTGTAACCCTTCAAAAGATCATTAGTATCTACCAACAGTGAAGATGTTAGCATTTGGGGGAAAATATGATGTGAGACGGTTTCCAGGAGGATGTTCTTGACATCCAATGATTTGTACCTAAATACAGTAGCAATAAATTAATAAATTAATAAATAAATAAAGGAATTAGTATCAGAACACAAACAGTCCTAAATTACACAAGTGGTGAAATACAATACCATTCATACGCTAATGGAAGAGCGTTCCAATAAGAATACAAGTGTAACAACAAAATCTTGTACTGCCAAACATATCTGCAAAAAAAAATGTTCAATGATTATGAAGGTTTTAATATGGAGAAGAAAATATTGGAAGAAACTAGAACCTTCTGACAGTCAAACCAAGCTCCAACACCATTATAGCTTCTAACAAATAACCAACATGTTTTGTACGCCAAAACAACTACAACAAGAAATCACGAAACTACAATATCAATAACAGATTAAAAAATATGACATAAGTAATCAACATTAAACAAATATGAAAACAAGTTGATACCTGAACAAGTGCATTGCATGTCATAGATAGAAGTTCTTCACCATACATACTCTCTTGTACATCCAAGTCCTTTGAAAGGGGAAGGTTTTGACAATACATTTCTGTCATTTGAACTGCAAATCCCACAAGATCTGTGCAAAAAAAGAGTAGCCATATAAATTTTTAGAAAGACATAAAAATATAAAACATTTTTTGTAATTTTTGTTAAAAGATTTACCTACAACAGGAAGCGAAAACGTGTCACCAATCAGTTCTCTTATCTTAAAAAATGTTATATGTTGACCAAGAACATTTCTTGATGGTGTTGAGGAAGAATCAATGCATTTAACCAACTTTTCTAACAACTGTTTTTTCATGTCACTAGGTAGAATTTGCAGGAAGACCTCCACATCAGCTGTAAAGCTAGCCAAATGTCCAAACCTGTTGTAAAGATAATAAAAATTTCAGAAAATAAAATCTCATTTTATCTGTGAATCAAAAGCATGCAGAGAAGAAACACGAATATAAAGAAAATAAGAAAATATACCTGGAGAAATACAGAATAAGATCTCCCACGAGTTTTTCAGCATTACCCCTTCCATACTTTATTTTCCTCCTTTCAATTTCAAGATTTGCTAATCCCGGGCCTCGTATAGAATCATTACCTACTTCTGTCATTAGATTTTCTACAAATTCGGAGGCCTTTGATATGCTACAATCAAACTGCACAGGGCACCATGTTGTATTAAAAAAAATATAAACTTCAAGGACTAGATAGAAAAAGAAACTATGGGATCTGTAAAGGTAAGAAGAGCGTGCCTTGTCATCCGCCAAGTGTCTATGCTGGCAGTCTGTCGATGTTGACACTCGGATGGAAGGGCTATTAGCCAAAATGGGCAAACTACAGTCATCTTCCAGCAAGCAACCAAGATAATAATGGAAACATTCCCAATCATCAGGACTACAAATGAAAATAATCAGTGATGATGTGAAGTGTGGCATGAAACCATGAATTAATTTGTGGTTAGCCAATTGCCTTATTCTTTTAGGCTTTTTTGTTCCGGACTTGTATTTGTATAAACAGATGCATGAATAGAGTATGATGATGTACCACAATTTTAATACTTTCTGAAATATATCTGCGGCTCCATCAAAATCACCTGACCGAGCAAGAAGTCTCCCCTGTCAACTTGTAAGTTAAAGAGCACAGATATATAAGATATAAAACAAAAATAGAAGAGTTACATAGTAACTCCCAGAAAATTACAACAAAACTTAATCAACCTGTATAATAATATATTACAACGAAAAAAACAATATTATTAGTCATAACCATGGCCACTTTGCTACATGACTAAATAGAGAAAATAATTACATTTTAATTATATAAGTCAATTATTCAAGTACCATATAATATAGTAATTATAACAACTATAATGACAAAGGAGCAGATAGTACCTGTATACGTAGTTTATCAACTTCGATCATCATAAGTGATCCTAAGTTCCCGGAGAGGATTTCTAAAGCATCCCCATATTTGGCTTGCTGTTCCAATAGAGATATATATACACTAAGAGCTGCAATCAATACCGTTTATTGTATAGTCTTAGTAAGAAGTCTATCATTATAACAATAATATAACAAGCGTAAATTAAATTGCACCTTCAGGCTCATGCAAGCTATGAGAAGCAATGTGTTTTTTAAGTAACCCTTCAGCTAACTGCAAAAGTTTCTCTCCTCCATTTCCACACAATACCTGTCAAATCCAGATATCTTATAACATAAATAACTTATGAAATGATGGTATAAATGTATGATCTTATAAAGTTGAAAATATGAACCTGTAACTGAATGCTACAGACTGCCCACAGCAAGAACCTCTCTTCACCAGCAATTTTATACATTTTAATAGCTATCTACAACAAAAATCTATCATTCACAGCTACATAAATGTTGGAAGGATTTAAAAATGTGAGAATACTTTGGGATACCATCTACCTGTTGCTGCTTCACAAAAGAATACTCACGGACATAACAATTGAAGAGTCCCATCATGAGTTCCAAATTGTTTGGAGACTTTCCGCATGCATACTCGTAACAACTAGTAGCCATGTCCACTGATGATGTAAAATTGTATATAGAATAAGTAAATAACTTGAAAAAGACTATTAAATAAAAACAAAAGTGGAGTGCGTTAAAAATACAAACGATGATCTAGCCGTTGGAAAACAATCTGCAATGTGCTTAACGTGAGATCATCAATCAAGAACGAATCATTCTTATGCAAAAGATCTTTAGCATTGATGCAAACTGATAATGCTTCCTCCATTTTACCCATTCTCTCCAAAATTAGAGCCTTAAGTGCCTGCATTACATTTAAAAAAAAACAAGATAACAATTTAAACCAATTCTTACTTTGGCAGTTTGGCTATCAGTTTTACATTAAAACTTGCAAAGTAGCTTATATTTTATCTCAAGAAGAGCCTTTGAAAAAGAAAAACAAAAGAAAACGGAGGGGTTTTAAAAACAAAAGAAAACGGTCTGGTGGCTATTACAATGCCATCCAAGACTTGGCTGTATCATGGTAACTTAACTTTTGTAACCCACTGGTTGTAATACTTCATAATAGAGAACAATATCCAGTCATATTATTTTACTTTCAAACATGATGTCAGATCCAGTAACTGAATATGATGAACATTGAACAATACTTTAAACCTCACAAGTTCAGTTAAAAGTTAAAACGACGACTAAGTGGTGAGCAAATGACATTTCTAATCACAGTAAAATGATTATCTACATCACTGATCCAATTTTCCTTTCGTTACAATAATAAGAACCATAACCTTTACCTGTTTTGAGAGAGAGTATGAATTATAAGTTTTTTTCGAATTTGTATGGTTAACTACTATATCCATACTCTTTACGTGTTCCAAACTTGGTTTTAAAAAGCGCGAAGCGCACAAAAGCGACGAGGTCTAAAACCGAGGCGCAAAGCGCAGAGCGCAAAAGCGGTGGGCTTTTCGTACGCAAAGCGGCAAAGGGCAAGACGATTATATATTTTTTTCTATATATCCTATAGGTTTTTAGCATCCTTTGCCCAAAATATAGATATAAATAAGGTTTATATATGATTTAACTTAAATGGATGTATAACACTTTGAAGCACAAAAACACCCCCTGTACGACTTTTTTGCCAAAAATTGCACGCTTTTCTTGCGCTTTTTGCACACTGCGCACCTCGAGTGACATAAGGCGCATGGATCTGCGCCTCAGGTCGCCTCACACTTAAGCGCGCCTGAGGCACGCTTTTTAAAACCTAGGTTTCAAATAATATTCTTATCTTTCGTTTTGAAATTTTACAAACAGAAAGGTTAGATTTCCAACCTAATTTATTAAAAAAGGTGTTTGGTGTATAGCAAAGTTCTGATCCAAAATGTACAAAACTGTGGTTATGTGTAAATTTAGTGTATATTGGTTGGGAACACCAGGAATAGCAGAGTTTTTGAAGTTTAGGCTAATGACAAAATTGCAAGATGTGATACTCTATGAAAGCGTTGTTGAGGATGCAACAAACAATAGACATAGAACAAAATCTTCAGAAAAGGTTCAAACTCAAAAGTGTTTCAGAATAAGAAATGAACAACACCATCCTAGTTTAAGCCCATTAGACTTAGTTATCAACATGTGCGATTAAAAGTGATCAAAGTAACAAGATAACAAACAAAAAAAAACACACTCAATAAAATCCTACTCGTATGAAAGGCTCTAGGAAGGGTGGGACAAGGGCATGCCTTTCCTTTATCACAAAAGAGAGAGCCATTGCTCCCACTAAGACCCCCCGGCTCGACAAAATCTTCTTTTTTTCCTTTTGCCATATATTCATATAAAGCGTAGTAACCAAATAACATAAAGTGTGGCTAAAGGAATCAAAACAACAAGACATAAAGTACTAACAACAACAGTAAGTATAATAATAGTACCCTACAAGTAACATAAAAGCATGGTTTAAAAAAATGTTTGAGGCGTGCACTAAGAAAACGAGTCAGGTTTAGTTTGTACATACGCCTCTTAAGGTCTGAGGCGGTAAGGAAATGTGCGCCAAAGGGGTTTTAGGGTGTTTTTGATGTTTTAGACTTTGTGTGTCATTTATTTTATTTTTGATGTGTTTTTTAGATGTTTTAGACTTTTCTGTCAATTATTTTATTTTTTATAAGATATTTATATTTTGATTACGCATTGGTTCGCCTCGTGAGGCGAATGCCGAAGAGAAAACGCATCAAGGCTCATTTCCGTGCTTTTAAAATTTGCATAAAAGTGGTGATCAAAATAACAATGTCAATTTAAAATAATATATACATATATATATATATATATATATATATATTATATATATACACACACACAAATACATAATCCATGAATGCTAATAAAATAGTTCTTAAATTTGTATAGTTATCATCTAAAAACAGTTCATCTGAAATTCATTTGCATATCAAATAGAACTATCATCATCATCATCATGATTATTATTATTATTATGAACCAAAATAACTCTGCATATTTCATCTTCAAGACTATAATAGTAACAACAGGTAACAATAATACTCTACTGCACTATTGAATATTCATTCCTTTTAAATAATAAATAAATAAGAGAGTGGACTTACGAGAGCGTAAGAAGAATTAGGGTATTTAGAGAGCAAAGCTGTGGAGAGTTTGAGTGCATTTTTATACTGTCGAGAGTCGATTGCATCCCAAACGGGTCGGACTCTGCGTTCGGGTATGCCGCCTGCTGTACCCAATTTCGATGCCATTGTAAACAAAAAAAGTTAGGGTTTGTTGACGACGACGACGGCGACTGTGACTGTTATTTCTGTTTGGAGATTTAGTTTAGGGGGGTGTTTGGGATTTGTTTGGCACTTATTAATTTAGGAAATCTTTTTTTTTTTTTTTGAGATTTTAATGTTTCAGCGGTAAATCCTGCGTTGCAAAGCGACCACTGCCCAGGATCGAATCCCATAGCACCACACGGGTTTCTCCTTTCAAACCCAAGCGGTTATTTTTTTGACGGAGCGTGAGATTTGAACCTAAGACCAAACCCAGGCAGGAACCCTTCAAGAAGGTAAACCTTCTCAGTTCAAACCAGTTGGGCTGGTTATCATTGGCATACAATTTAATTGATATCATTCTTTCTAAAATTTAATTGATATCCAGAAGGGGATGACGGCGCAACTTGTTGCTCGCCTACCTGCTATTCTTACGTAATTTGCCCATTTTCTTGAAATGAACGTTTTATGATTATTTAAAACTTTCATATCTAATTTTATATTCTTTATTTCTGTACAATCACAATATAATTTAATAGAAGATGAATAGTATACATGTATAAGAAGTTATTCTATCAGTTTTTCATATTACAAAAATGAGTATAAATTACTAAAGAAAATCAGATTAAATGCTAAATAAAAATATCAAAACAATAAAAAAAATTGTGGGAAGATAGGGTGGGGCACGAGGCCTCCCTCCCGCGCTAAGTACTTTTTTGAAGTACACAATGAGGTGTGAGGTGCCCTCACAAGAAAGCATGCCACATGTGCATCCTGCTCACCCGTCCACGAGTATAACACATGGCCTTAAAAGGAAGCACAGTGCTCCTCGTTTACAACAACAAATCATTTCCTCAACCATACTTTTCAAATATTGTAATTCTACACAGCCAATGTATAGATTAGGGTTTTTCCTTTTATTCTTTTTTTCAATTGAATCCATTGTGGAGGATTATGAAAATGTTTTTAACTCGTTTTTTTCATCTTTTGACTTCGGTTGCTTGAGATTTTATAATAGCCATTTACAAATCCAAACAAAACCCATTATTATATTGATTGTGTTGGACAAATTAAGTCGGTGCTAAACATTAGGGGCATAAATAATTCCAATACTTCCTTGATCAACCCACTTTCCCAAGCTTTGGCTAAATTCACATGGTTGATAGCATACCATGTGGATTATTAACTAGTATGTATTATCTTACTAAACTAGAGTATGTCGTGGATCAATCAAAATATATATGCATAAAAGTGTTTGCCCTAAGGAGGGATCCTAGAATTTCGTCTGTTTTCTGGATTTGTAAAAGTGTGGAATTCTCAAGAATAAAATGTGACAAATTATCCAACGAACAACACTACATGTTACAAAGTAACATCTTGTTGTTCCTTTGAAACATAACAATGTTGACTAATCTTGCTGACATTGATCTTGATAAACTAAAATGATTAAATAATTAAAAAACTGAGAGTATTCATAAATACACATTGAATGTTGAGATTATGCATTGAATAGTAGATACATAATTAAAAAAGTGTTTGTGATTAAACCAAAAAAACTAGTTATGATATGCATCAATGAGCTAAAATGTAATATGTTCTTTTTATACATATGTTTATACATAAAACACTTTACGTAAGTTTCTTTTTTTATAAAGTAGGAGAGAAACAAAAATACCACTTGTAAGTTTTTTATTCAGATATCATTATATACAACACTAAGAAGGACAAAGTCACAAGTTTAGAAAAAAAGAAAGTGGTTAATCATTTGTAACATCTACGCATACCACATTTCAATCAGCATTCATCATGACCTTTTTTCTGAGTAGACTTTTGTGGGCCACCCTCCCGTGTTGGGTTCCTTTTTTGGATACCACAATGAGGGGTGAGATGACCCCACGGGGAAACATGCCATATGGCCTTAAAAGAAGGCACAATATGAACTATGTTATTTTTGTCGTCTCTAAATGTGAACAATTCAAATTTCAAGCCAAAGTGATGTACCTAATAATAATAGGTTCTTTATTACTTGCAATTTAGATGGAGCAAAAATTGAAGACTACCACTAATGAAACAAAAAGTACACCAGAAAAATAGTGGCTAAGCCTAACAGGTGCTTTTCACTATGTTTTCTTTCTATTAGTTTGTATGGTTTCCACATTGATTTATTTTGTTCAGAAGATCTTGATGTACACTCGATGGTTCATGTGTATATATATTCATGTTGGATGTCTTCATTTTTTTATGTTGAATATGTAGACAATAGGAAGTTATTTAACTAAACTAAGGTTCAATCAATAAAACACTGAGATGGTGGCACTACAAAGTTTCTATTACGGATGCAAAATGAAATGGATGTTAGGTTATTAACACCTGTTAATGTTCATTACCAAATCACAAACCACTACGATTAATACTCACGGACGCAAAATGAAATGCAAATCGCGCAACACGTGATGGGGAAAGTAACTAGTTAAGTCAATTGCTAAACATTATGGATATAATTCCAACACTCGATGCATTGATCAACCCTATACACGAGCTCGGCTAAATTCTCATAGTAGTAGGTTGATTTGATTAAAATTTTCTTGTAAAGTACATGTCTTTTTTCCTATGTAGACTTGACACATTTGGACCAATCCATATGAGCTTCCAAAACTCTTGTAAATTGTCAATCTTCTCGAGCTTCCAACACTCTTATCAAGACTAGATTGCATCTACAAAAACCCTTTCATGGAGGGAACCACAATGGGTGGGCCTTTTATCGGACTCATATGACATGAACTTTATGGCACATTTGACTATATGTCCAATTGTCCACTATGGGTGGGCCTTTATTGGACTCATATAGAAATGGACTTTATGGCACATCTGACTATATGTTTACTATGGGTGGGAATTTATTGGGCCTACATGTTATCTACTTTTTTTGTAGCCTGCGATGATTAGTTCATAATTGCCTTGAAAGAATGTGTTACTCATTTTTTGCTATGCATGTATACATGGGAATGCATTTAAATGAGCATTCTCTTGCCTCAATCTTTTATGTCTTTCATGAATATGAATGCAACTCTAAACTAACCCACCAAACTCATCCAACTCACGTAACCCTTCACTTCCATCACCCACTTATCTAAACCAAAATAGAGTAAAGCTCTCGATCTCGATATTTTCCTAAACATGTCCCCTCACATTCAAACTAGATGTTAAGGGTGTAAATTAACCGAGCCGAGCCCATCCCGAGCTAGTTTAGGCTCGAGCTATGTTCGTTTAACTTAAGAGAGATCGACTCATTTACAGCTCTATTTCTAAAACCTGAGCTCAACTCGTGAGTAGTTTTTCAAGCTCGAGCGTGGCTCGTTTATTATTTATTAATTATTTGATTTATATATTTTTTACAACTGTTTACACACACACACATATGTATATATATAATCAACCTTTATTTGAGAACTGAGAGAACCATTCCGGACCACACATTTCTATAAAGGCAAAAAAAAATTTTTTGCTTAATCGCACGTTTTTATACAAGGAATTTTTTTTTTCATTTATATATGTGTGAATAGGTAGAGGATCCTGTACAAAAATTAGTTTATGTGAGAAGTGTGAGAAGAATTAATAATTTACATGTAGCCATAATGTTTTTTTTATTTTATTTTGGAATGATGCTTTGGGTTGTTTTGGCTTGAAAAACACTGAATACAACAATATACAAAAATTTAAAACATGATCCAATGTATTATAGTCATTAAATTTAAATTACAGATAAAACACCCTAGTAATTACTTAAAACACTTTGCTTAAATGTTCTTGACATAGTGTTTTAAGTTTTAAGCCTAAGATACATTGTTTTCGGTTATTAATTGTTATGTTTGGTGTTTTTCTAAGCAAAACAAATCAAGACATCATGAATACGTCCAAAAAATGATGCACACATATCAATTTTTAATCCTTCTCACACTTATCACACAAACCAATTTTCCTACAGGAACCCTACCCTATTACATTTTCAGTTATACATATGTGTATATTGTATTATACATATGTGTATATATATTGCAATTATACACATGTGTATATTGAAAGAAAAAACCTTTAAAAAAATTATTGTTGTATAAAAAGCAGCGATTAAGCAAAAAAAAATATATTTTTTGCCATTTATCACATGAGCCTCAATCAAAGCTCAGGCTCCTTTAAGCTTGGTTTGATTTCAGCTTTTTACGAGCTGATCTTATGTAACTTACCGACGACTTGACTCGTTTGCACCCCTAATTCCGCCATTGACCACACCCCCTGTTTTCTAACTCTTGTAATCAGTTTAGATCATAAATTTCCCTTCTCAATCTAGAACATCCATCACCATTCCTATACTATACATTTTCAATTGTGTGAATAGTACTAAATCACAATTGGTACATTTGTTCACTTCTACCTACTTCAAAACTCTTTCTTTGATTATTTGTGAGCTTTTATTTAAGTTTCTTTTTTTAATATACTAGTTTTTTTATCAAAACCTAATTAGTTTTGTGACTACAATTGGTTCAACCCTCCTACACACAAAACTAATGATATCCATTTGACTCAAACCTTTTTCTACATGCATCGATGCCTCCATTAAAAGAAGAAAATGGTCCCAACACTCATTTTTATGATACGAAAAGAAATAACACAAATAAAGGTTACCAAGAATCTCACCATTCACTTTTGCTTTACAATATAAATGAGTTTATTAATAAATTTCCAATAAGTAGCCTCTTTTTCATACCTTTCCTGTATTCAAACCACAAGAATTTTAAGAGAAACAACATACTCAAAACAACACTTAACACTCTAGCTACGTTCATTGGCATAAGCATAATTCATAACTTTTCAACTGAAGTGCCGCAGTAGAATTTTCAGAATATATATATGTTTTTAATTTGTTAGACTGACCGTTGTGGCCCGCGAGCTGGCTGCCGCGAGCCACAAAAAATTCCACGTGGCTGACGTGATAGGACGCGACCGACAACGAAGTGACGCGAGTCAGTCAGTGAACAGTCTGCCGCTAGACGACGTGACTCGGCTCGCGTCCGTTAGCGGCTGGTTCAAATTCAAAAATTAAATTTCACCCACTATATTAATTACACTCTCCCTGTATATTTACCCCAAAAAAAATTTTTAACACAACCTTCTTCTTCTTCTACTTTTTCTTAAAATTATCTTAAACCCTAACCTTCAATTTCCCCAATCCAACATAAATATGGCCCCAAGGACCGAAGAGGAGGAACTTGCATTCGTGATCGCGTATCAACAAGTGCACGGTGGAGCTAACCCACGCGGCGGCCGCGGACCACAGTGGCATAAGGTCTTGGCCGAGTTTAGTACCCTTGTCGGGGGTACCAACCGTACCAACGACTCAATCTCCCACAAGTTTGGAGACTTGCAAACCAAGTGTCGAGTCTTCAAAGACGCGTACAGAGAGGTCCAGAGAGATTTGCCCGGTGAAGCAGAAGACGTGCTCCTGGCCTTTACTCGCTTGGAGTACCGTCGCGTTAAAGGCCACAACTTTTCCAACGAATCGGCGTGGGAAATGATGCGCTTGGCAAATCTTCTACGTGGCTAGGGTTTTTTATTAATGATCATGTTCTTTGCTTTTTTAGTAGTGTAATTTTTTTTTGTCTAGTGTAATTTTCTTTTTTTTAGTTAGTGTAATGTTTGTGTTTTTTATTTTATTTTAGTTTAATGCTTTTTTATAAAAAAAAAATTGTGGTAAATAATTAAATATAATTGGTAAAAAAAACTCGCTAGCCCTTACCCATAACACCCTCATGCGAGCAGTCGCTGGCCGCTAACCACTGCCACATATGCTTTGACGTAGAAAAATATTATTGGATAAAGCCCCTTGATCACCTATACCCACAACAAATGGTCTTAGGTAGATTAACATTTCCATTTCTTATTAATGTTACTTTTGTTTTTATATGCTCAATTTTATTCTAATAAAATTAAATGACAAATGGATAAAAGTATTTAAAAAGTATTAATAATTAAAAAAAAAATTCATGCATACATTGTTAAATCTGTAAAACAACGAAGGTAAGTAGTAAATTAAGTAGTTCAGTTTGAAATTTGAATAAACCCGTGAGTTATAAAAAGTAAAAGCAAATTTATCACTTTCTCAAACTCTAGTCTAGTAAGCGATTTATTATTTTTGGTTTTCGAAATGGAGGGCAGAATGGAAATGACTATTATGAGAGAATGAAAAATAAGAAGTTTTGTTGTTTATTGGAATGGAATCAACCATTACACAACGCATTCTATGTCCAAGACTTGATACAAAATCATTATTGAGCCGGTGTCTTACTAGAAACAGCCTCTCTATTCCCACAGGGTAGATATAAGGCTATCTACACCTTACCCTCCTCAGACCCTACCATAGCTTTTGCTGTTAGTGGGATTAACTAGGTATGATGATGACGATTTCATCCACCCCATGATTTTTCCATTCCATCCCCTTTCACCCTACATTAACAACACTACAACCCACCACCATCATCACCACACACCATTGTCACGCACCACCGTCGCCACCACTCACTACCAACGCCATCACCACCGCCGCCACGACGCCACCCACCAAAATCGTTGTCGCCACCCACCACAACCACTGCCGCCACTCGATCGCCATGGTCACCATCGCCACTGACACTGCCACCCACCCGCTACTGTCGCTGCCACCACCACCATCTGCCGTCGCCGCCCCTTTCCCGCCACCAAAAACGACCACCGCTGCCCACTATAGCCGTCACCGCCACCCACTGCCACCACCCACCTTCACCACCATGACCACTCATCACCGTCGCCCGCCATAGTTGCCCGCCATTGACCACTGCTACCATAGCTACTCTCCATAATTTTATCCCTTTATGTTTTCTTGTATGCTACACAACACAAAATAGTGACTCATTTCATTCCCAAAGTAAGCAAACAAAGGATAAAATGGTAATAATTCATTCCATTACCTCGCTCATTTCATTACCTCATCGATTTCATTCCCCTTGGTCATTCACGGTCATTCACCGCATACCAAACAGATAGTAAGTATAAAAAAATTATATTAAAAAAAACCTTTAGTGCTCTCTTTCTTACATTTACTTCTTTTTTTAAGAAAGTTTTCGTTAAGTTAGAGTATTCGTATCAGGGAACCAAATCATCTTTATCAAATTATACTAAAAATCACTATTGCATCCCTAAATCTTCTCTCTCCTTTTTAGATAAATAATACTTTTTTCGTATTTTTATCATTATATTTTCTCTCTCCTCCACTCACAACCACTTACAAAAATATTAAAATATAAATGGGGTGAATAGTGTTTTCACCAAATATTTTTTCTCTTCTCCACTCACAACCACTTACACCCCCCATATAATTTGAGGGAGACACTCACATATATTTGATGGACCAAATGAGAATGCTTTTACAAAAGTTGCCAGAAGACTTCAAATCTCCCTATTTCACTATTTTTTCTTCAATTTAACTAGTGTACCTGATATATTTTGAAGGGTACAACAATGAAAAAACTTCTCTTCAATATTAATTTGCTAACAAAAAGTTCGGATGTAAAAGGGTTAATGGAACCCCTTGACCTTTATGTGATTCCGCCTATGGCGATGATCCCCGGTCCAAATCTTGTAAGGTGTAACTGTGCAAGTAGAAGTGGATAACATAATATTTAAGAGTAAGTTAGTTTGCCGTAAAAAAACGAAAAGAAGCTATGTCCTACATGTTTCTCATAGTAAATTCTTTGATTCCAAACAACTTGGTTTAACCTTGTCTATCACTTCAAGAGCATCAAAACACAAATGTAATTTTGTATTAAATTTCCTTCCTATTTTTATGTCTAGTAATAGGCTGGGAAGTATTCGGGACTTCAACACCGTCATGATCACTAAATGGTGGTGGCGGTTTAAACAGGAGCCAGGCGAGCTATGGGTTCGTGTGATCAAGGCGATTCATGCTAATAAGGTCGGTTGCGGTCTTATTCCGGTGAAGAAATCGGTGCCAGGGGGTCTGGAAAGACATCGGGGCCATTGAATCTACCCTTATGTCTCATGGGATTAGTATCAGCGACAATATGAAGGTGTCAATTTGGTTTGCAATCGTTTTTGACCACTGGGAAAGGGTTGGAGGTTGGTTCATTGGAAATTTGGATGGAATCGGGAGCCTTATTCGGGGACCGAATCTATCCAGCTTGGGGTTTTGCTTGATCGGTTGCAGCATGTCACTATGGGGGATGGAAATGATAAATGGGTCTTGGCAAATTCGGAGGGGGTGTCGTTCTTGTTAAAGGTATTCGACAGCAATTAGCTGCGTCTGATCCTGATCCGGGTATGAGTATTGAGTTTGATTGGATTTCTTAGGCTCCCCCGAAGTGCTATTTTTTGTTATGGAGGGCGTTAATGGGGAGGGTCACTACTAAAGTAGAATTGAGTGCTCGTGGGTGTAACTTGAAGAACTTGTTGGCGATCGGTGCGGGTACATGGTGGAAGACGCTAATCATGCTCTGGCCGGTTGTTTAGGGGCTAGGAGTGTGTGGTGGCATGTCTTTAGATGAGTAAAGCCCCTTTCCCTCCTGATGTGCAATGTCTTTCCACGGTGGTGGAGGTGGTCCGAACCAGCTCGGGTTCTGCTAGATAGGGATGAGCATACAAGGCCGAATACTGATCCCTTCCCGTCCCGATCCCGATACCGTACCGTACTGTACCTAACCGATACCGAACCGAGGGGTTTCGGGATCAATATCGGTACCCATATTTATGGAGTTTTGGTTTTCGGTATTATCGGTATCGGTACGGGATCGGTATGGTATCAGTATTTTAAGGTAAAATACCGATACCATACTGATACCGAACCGATACCGTACCGTATGTGTTCGGTATCGGTATTGGTTTTTTGGACTTTTCGGTATCGGTATTGTCGGGATCGGTATCGGTATCGGTTCGGTACCGATATCGTCCCGAGCTCATCCCTACTGCTAGATGGAGAAGGATTGTCCAAATGATTTTTTTTGGCAGCCACATGGCGTCTTTGGTATGCGAGGAACCAAATGGTCTTTGAGAAAAAGTTCATTAGGTCTCAAACGGTGGTCGATCTTATCAAGGAGGATGCCTATGTTTGGATATTTGATCGCTCCAAGCTCTGAGTGATTAGTTGGGATAAGTGGCTGGATTTTGATGTTTATGATTTGTTGTAATTGCTTTTCCGTTTTGTCGCTTTTTGGTGGATGTTTCGTTTGTATCTAGCGCCTTGCTGGCTCTTTATGTTTATATATAAAGTGTGTTTGCCGTTAAAAAAAAAACTTATAGACATGGTAAATTGGTAATATGGGTTCATTGTAATCATATATATTTATACTTAAGTGACGATTGCCGTTAAATAAAAATAGTTTTAACAAGTATGTCATGTTTATAATCATTACTTGTTATAAATCATTTTCACCAACGAATTACGCCCCTTAGAGTGACCGGAGTGGGGGGCGGGAAGGGGGGGGGGGGGTGACACCACCCCGGGTGTGGCGTGGAGGTCGTGGAAGGAGAAGGGCGGGGGAATTAACCTTAGCGTGGGGGTGGGGGGGGGGGGCTTGAAGGTGAGGTGTCACATTTTGATTGGTCAGGTATTATTATTATTTTATTTTAACACAATATAATATTATTTCCTTCCCCCCTTCCACTCCCCACAATTCCCCCACCACAAGGGTCCCACAAGTGCCACATGACGTTTCATCACCCTCTTTCCCCCACCACTCCTCATAGTCTTATAATTTGTATCATTACCTCAATACTCATATTGGAGAATAGAGGACAAAAATAGATTGAACAACTATCTCAATAATTTAACTAAAAACACATCTTTCTTGAAAATACATTTTTTAAAACCTCACACATCTCATTCTCCATCTTACTCGCAAACATGCATTTTTTAATTTTTACTTTCTGATACACTCACAACAAGTTTTAAGAGGAATGAATAACAAACTATCAAATATAGATAGCTAGTGTTAGCTCGTTTCCTTACAATTTATAGATTCAGAGTAAAAGAGAGAAATGGATGTGAGTGCCCAAACATCACTCAATTAGAATCTCTATAATATAGAAAAATTTGATAACTTGGATGATATTAACTTGGATGATAATGAGTTTGAGAAGGAATTGAGTCGCTCACCTGGTAGAGATAAGGCAAAAAAGAGGGCCCAAAAATCATCTGGTTCGGCTTCGGGCTTTAGATCAGGTCAAGGTACTTACGCCGGGCAGTTGGACGATTTAAATGCTAACATCGTTCAATTCAATACCATTCAACAACAAACAAAGACTCGAAGAGAAGAAAAACATCCGGGAAACTTTTGAAAGAAAAATTACTTTGAAAGAAAAACGCAAAGATATAAAATTTTTCTAGGGGTGTAAATGACACGTAGAGGCTCGGGATCGGCTCGGTAAAAAGCTCAAACGAGCCGAGCCTTAACGAGCCCGAGCCTAAAATATGGCTCGTTTATTTATCGAGCCCGAGCTCGAGCCCTAGATACAAAGCTCGATTGGGCTCGCGAGCCTTAACGAGCTAGAGCCCGAGCCTAAGTTATAGCCTTAACGATTGGGCTCGCGAGCCTAAGTTATAGCCGAGCTTTTGCGAGCTCAAGCCGAGCTTTTGAGCTCGTTTGAGATTCTCAAATCACCTCGAGCCGAGCCGAGCTCGAGCTTTGGATTTTGCTAGCGAGCCGAACTCGAGCTCAAATTGTAGGCTCGAACCGAGCCGAGCTCGAGCTTCACAAAACCTTAAGAAGCCCGAGTTACATCCCTAAATTTTTCGCTATGTCCGTCGATCACCTTACCAGCCTCAAGTTAGAAATGACGTTAAAAATAAAAAGCGAGATATGCCTACTTTTTTCCCTCCACTCCCCATGTTTACAACAAATTCAGAGAAAAGTGAAGTTTTATAAACAGTGGCAAAGAATCCAATGGAAATGTTGGTTAAGACTTAATTAATCTGATCATCATTCATACTTTAACTAAGTACATAACCAAATATAATAAATAACACACCACCACCACCAACAATAATAATTAATACTCCGTAATAATCTTAACTGTCAGGTCTTCTTCTCCGTCAAACCCTCATCTCTTTCTTTATTATTATTATCATTCACAGACTCCGCGTCCTTCCATTAACTTTCCCGTGATCTAACCAATCACCCATCAATCCTCACCAACAACCAATCAAACACTTATTATTAATCCAACAACAAACCCTAACCCTAACCCAATCCGACCAACCAACCAACCATGTCTGATAACGGTGAAGAAAAGCTAATCGCAGTAGCTCGTCACATAGCCAAAACCCTAGGCCACACCGACAACGCCATGGCCGACGACATCCTTCAAATCTTCTCCAACTTCGACGGCCGTTTACGTGAAAAGTTAACCGAAAACTTAACCGACGTTAACGACTCCAAAACGTCTGTTTCTGTTCTTGATCAGACGTTAAAGTCTCTCGACCGTCAGATCTCCCGTTACGTCACCGTTGACCATCCGATCTGGTCTGACTCAGCTGACGCCTCCTCTTTCCTTGACGCCGTTGACGAACTTGTTTCCACTATTCGTGAGTGGACCCCACTTGCTGCTGATAAATCTGTTACTGTTTGTCTTGATCGAGCTGAGGATTTGCTTCAACAGTGTATGTTTCGACTTGAAGAAGAGTTTAAACTGTTAATGGAATCTGATAATAATAATAATAATAATATTAATGTTAATAATAATAATAATATTAATGTTAATAGAGGTGGTTTTGAGTCTGATGAGGATGAGGAGGAGAATGAGAATGAGGGATATGAGGATGTGGAAATACCGGTGGCGCATCCGGTATCCGATTATAATATTATTATTGATGTGTTACCGGCAGGGACGGTGAACGATTTGCACGAGATATCGAAGCGGATGGTGGGGGCGGGGTATGGGAAGGAGTGTTCGATGGCGTATAGTGTATGTAGGAGGGAGTTTTTGGAGGAGAGTTTGTGTCGGTTAGGGTTTATGGGGGTGGGGAAAGGTAGGGTTGATGAGGAGGATGATGAGGTGGAGATTGATAAGTGGATTAAGGCGATTAATATGGCGGTTAGGGTGTTTTATCCGAGTGAGAGGCGGTTATGTGATAGGGTGTTTGGGTATAGTTCAGCGACGGCTGCGGCGGCGGATCTTTCGTTTATGGAGGCGTGTAGGGTGTCGTGTATGGAGTTGGTGAATTTTGCTAATGGGGTGGCGATGGGGAGTAGGGCGCCGGATAGGTTGTTTAAGATTCTTGATGTTTATGAGGCGGTGAAGGATTTGATGCCGGAGATTGAGGTGTTGTTTGCGGATCAGTATTGTTTGTTTATTAGGAATGAAGCTTTGGGTGTTTGGAAAAGGTTAGGGGAGTCGATTAGGGGTATTTTTATGGAGTTGGAGAATTTGATCCGTCGTGATCCGGCTAAGGCTGCAGTTCCTGGTGGCGGGCTACATCCTATAACGCGTTATGTTATGAATTATCTTCGGGCTGCGTGTTCTCGACCGACTCTAGAACAGGTTTTTGATGAAAACGTTGTACCTCCGGTGGTGGTTGATAGATCTTTATCGCCATCGTCTCCGTTAGCAGTACAGATGGCGTGGATTATGGAGGTTTTAGAGAGTAATCTAGAGGCAAAATCCAAAATTTATAGGGACCCTGCTTTGTCATCTGTTTTCATGATGAATAACGGAAGGTATATTGTTAAAAAGGTTAAAGATGATGAATTGGGTTCGCTTCTTGGAGATGATTGGATTAGAAAACACACAGCGAAAGTTAGACAATATCATGTGAATTACCAAAGAAGTTCTTGGAATAAGATACTGAATGCTTTGAAACTGGACAACAATAACTTATCTCCTAATGTCGCTTCGAAGGCCATGAAAGAAAAGCTTAAGCTATTTAATTCTCAATTTGAGGAGATTTGTAGAACTCAATCCACATGGGCTATATTCGACGAGCAGTTAAAAGACGAGTTGAAGCATTCGGTGGGTGCAGCATTGCTCCCTGCTTATAGAAGTTTTCTTGGCAGGTTTCATAATATTCAAGACATTGCAAAATATGCTGAGAAGTATGTTAAATTTGAGGTTGAAGACGTGGAGGCTCGAATTGATGGTTTGTTTCAAGGAACTGCAGTATCCGGAAGTGGTCGGAAATAGAAGTCAATCAAGTAAGCCACTCTTGCTTTCGTGTTTCATTGATACAAGTTCAGTTTTGTATCATACTGTCATATGTATGCATACATTTCTAGCGTAGTTTATGTGGATTATGTTTTATGCCATGTAACATTTGTTAAATGTTGGCCATTTGTATGTGGTTAATGTTGATCCATCGATGCCCTGTTATACAAATGTAATGGAAACTAATTATCTTCTCCTTCAGAAAACCTTATGTTTTGTAATTTTGTTAATGACATATTAGCTTTGTGACGATAATAAACTAGTTAATGTTAATGATAGAGGTATCTCAAACCCGTAAGAAATGGTAATGACCACCATTAGAACATATGGCAGTCGTCCTGCTAATTAGGTTTAGTGAAATAGATGAATTGTCTATTTGCACAATTTAGTGAACAATCTTATTTACTTTCTACAACTTATCAAGGAATTCTTTTATAAGGGATTCCGTAACATAACGGTAAGCTTTTTCACTAGGATGAATGCTATCAAAAAACAAATACTCAGAAGAGTTTTGACACAGTGGAGTGAGTGGGGTGCATATAGGTCCCGCTTCCAACAACCCTGTTCCACAGCAGCCCTTCACGGTTTCAGTAAAACCTGAAACATATACACATATACACAGGTCACAAACTAATTGGTACAGCTTAAAAAGGCCTAGTCGATTTGACCACTAAGCATTTTTTGTTCCTTTCTTAAAGTACTATAAATAATGTGTATGGTTATAGAAACTATAGCTTTACAATTATAATCTGTACTTTTTTGATAAAAGTTGACTCTTTAGGATTCTGTCTGCCTTAAGTAATACTATAGGGCATGGGCGGCTTTCAACCCGTTGGACCCATTTCTGTTTTAGCTAAATTTTTTGATTTGGTACAGTCGACCTTTGTTGAATTAAATCACAACCCAAATTGACCTGTTTATAAATTAAATGTGTTGAAATTGTCACGTCTACTATATGCACACGCACCGTGTATTTCTGGACTTCTAATCATGTCCATTATCGGCTTGTATATGTCTACATAGTAGATTCTGCTTCCTTTAAGAAGCTTCTGCATTTGAAACGTAAGCTCTAGAAGCTTTTTGTTATAGGCTCGAGCTTCCATATTTTGTTGCTCTATGCATTTTCTATCTAGTTCTTTAAACTTGGCTGTAATTTGTATTGGTAGACAGCCGATAGGTGGAAGCCCGGCTATTATCATCGTTCTGCAACCAAGTATATAAAGCTCCTGCAGTTCATACAAGTTGCAGTTTTTACACACTTTTAAACACATAAATGCACATAACACAACACACACGCACCTTGACAAAGTCTTGAAGCCTTTCTAGGATGAATTCTTGGTAGTTGTAAATGTTGAACTTGACACGCCTAGTTGGAATATCATAAAAATTGAAGATAAAGTCATTAGTACCTGCACTAACAGTAACCAAAGCATGATTTATTATTCTCTGTGCTTCTTTTTCCCCAACAACCTTCTTCAACATCTCTTTATAACTCTTAAAATATTCAAGTTGCTTAGACATCGGCAAAACTCTAGAGATAGCAGTAGTGAGGGTATCATAACCACTTCCAGCTGATGCAAAACTGACACCTGTAAGTAGTTCATAGGTGGAAAGACCGGGTTGTAGGAATGGTGGAATTGACTCTTTTACCCCTAGCATAGACGCCAAGAAATCGACAGATAACTTTCCGTTTGAAAATCGGCCCGTTGGAAAGTGGGTTGGGAAGTCTTTTCCATAAGGGTAATGGTTACCTTTAAACACAGTAGCTATGTAGTTATTGTTGCCTGTATCAACCGTTGAATCGCCAAATATGAGAATAGCAGGAAACATGGTGGTGATGTTTTCACCATGACTTTCAACCTGCAGTAGTAAAAGGAATAGAAAACAAAGATGAAACATATTAGTAAAATTTTGTGAAGCTTTTGATTTGTAAATGAAGCTCAACATATTGTTTTTATAAGGTCCTTTGCTTAGCTGCAAAGTGATGGTATATAATTTTTTGGAGTAGAAGTAAAACAGTGAAAAACCTGAAGGTAAGATGATATTGATGATTCTATGACCTGCAAAACCTTAAAGAATGTGGTAGCAATGATGCTTAACTGACTTGTACAATTGCCCATGATGTCATAATGACTTGTACTTTGTTTGGGTTGTGTGTGTGTTGAAACAAAGATAACCACATGGGGCCTGCTGTTGTGAACTCTGCAAGACGTGTTGGCCTCCCATTCTTACATTTAATTTTGACATTAAGTGACTGCTATTTTGTTGGACCTAACATGTACCAATTAGAATTATATCAATCACTCATTTTTCGGGTTTCGGGTCGATCCATTATGGAATGGTATTTTTTGGGTTTCGGGTTGATCCGTTATGTAATCGGATTCGAACAAATCATACAAATGGTACAACTTGGCTTAGATAAAAAATGATCCGAAACCCTATATTTGGAAGACGATGATGAATAAGTTGTTTGTTGTTGGTAGTTGTGTGATTGTTGGTCAAATAATTAAACAATTGTGGTTGGCTTGGTCTAAGAAGCATCAAGCATGAACCGCTTCAAGGCGATTAGGTCCCAAATGAACCGCTTCAAGTTCAAGGCGTTTTGGTCCCAAAAGCCGAGGCCCAAGGCGTGTGCATCACGTTGCTAGGCGTTGGCTTGGTCTCTCTTATCGAAGATATTTTCACACATTTATAATCTATTTTAGGGGCCTATTATGTTACAAACACTTGAATTGATGATAGAATTTTATACAATTTAGTCTTTAGATAACCTAATCTAAAATATGGGTGTAATGTGCTTTATTTACTTGCTTTTGTTTCAGTATAATTTGTGGTCAAGGATTGAAACCTCTCCCTCACCTTTTGAAAGCCATTAATGATTGATTACCTTTATGGCTTTAAAGTACTTTCATAGCTTCATACATCAAATTAAGGCTGCAAAATGTTATGTCTAGATCAAGCTTTTTAGGTAATTGAATAGTTACTAGTAATTTCTTTTAACGTTCGATTTTTTTGAATGGCCAACAAAACCTCAATTTTATTCCATCACGCTAGCAAGAAACTAGCAAAAAGTGACCTGAACAACACCGTCTAATCATACACCGTACAACAATAACGAGATACAATAAAAGGTTAAGAATACAAGGCATGAAGAACCTCCTAATGTCATCCCATCCTGCTTGTATCAAAACTGTGCCATGATTTCCACGTCATGTCCGTCATCTTTGCTCTATTCCTCCATTGTGTTCTTCACCGAAGCTTGTTTTTGGTTGAAAATTGCGTCATTATGCTTCCGCCATATGCTCCACAAAACCGTCTATATAACAGCATGCTTTTTTACTTCGTTTCACGCCCATCACTACCGTATGCATTTTTAACAGGTCACTGATATGGAAAGCATAAAAAGAAGGTACCTTACACAATTGCGCGACTTGTTACCATATGTCTTGGGAAAAGGGGCAGCCCGTGAACAAATGCTCCGCTGTTTCGTTTTGACATACACAAAACTTACAAAGAAGGCTAGACTCCAATATTCTGTCTCGCAAGCGTCAGCTTCGTAGGAAGTCAGTCCAGTTTTGCTCCCCAAGCCACAGTACAAACTTTTTTGGGTACCCAGTTGTTCCAGATATACTCCGAATGCACCTGTGTTCTATTATAAAACTCCAAGTGATACTTCAGACTTGAAACTGAAAAAGCGTCCGACCCGTTCAAATCCCAAACCCACTTATCTGGATCCATCGTTAGGATGACACTACCAATTAACTGTTGTAGATTTCCCAGCTCTTTCGCCTCTTCTTGTGACATGTTTCTCCTCCATGGCTCCATTCCCAGCAGCCAGCGATCCCTTGTGCTACCATTCTGAGCCTATCCGCTACCACACAAGACTTCCTTTTTTCCAGGGAAAATAAGAGAGGAAACAACGTGGATCCACGCATCATTCCCAATCCAAATATCATGCCAGAACAAGACTGAATGACCATTTGCCAGAATACCTCGTCTTAGTGACTGAATTTTGATACCAAAACTGTCCAGAATGCTAGGAATGGAACTTTTGCAATCTGTTTCCATGGTCCACCTATTGATATTTTTACCGGAATAAAATTCCATGCCCTCAAGTTATTATGAATGGCCCGTACTACCTTTCGCCATAAACTGTTTTGATCCACCTTGAAGCGCCACCACCATCCACCAGTTAGCCATCAAACTTACATTGGCGTCCATTAAAGACCCGGGCCCAACCCCACCATATTTAACCGGTGCGATTACATGTTCCCAAGCCACCTAGCTAAGTTTGTCCATCTTCTCATTACCGCCCCAAAAGAAGTTTCTTCTCAGCCTTTCAAGGCAGCTTATTACTTGAGCCGGAGCCCGGAACACGGAGAAATAGTACAGTGGCAATCAATGAGTTCAGGACCGATTTTAGCAAGGTTATGCAACCCCCATAAGACATGTTAAACCACCACAAAGAGCGAGCTAAGCTAGATTGAACCGATCTTAATTTCTGTTTGATGATATGCTATCGACACAATCTCCATTTACATAACTAACTTTACTTACATATCATTTTAACAATGTAATGCAAACGTCTAAAACTATCGACATTGTTAGATGTTAAATATTTATGTGTTCAAATTTAACTGTTAATATTCTAGGAAAACAATTTATGGAATAGCTTACTTGTCAATCTAAATAAAAACAACAAAGAACAAATAACCACTAGTGAGAATACAGACCCATATAAATCAAAGACTATAAACTGTCAGTGGATACCTTGTGGATAAAAAGTTAAAAACAGTAGAATACAACACAAGTATATATATGATTACAATTGTTGAGTGAACATTTATCTTGTTGGTTAAATTCTTTACATAAAAGTTAGCCTCATTATGAGTATGTATCTCCAGACCCAAGTTTAACTATCGGCTCAAGGGAAAGTGAAATAAAACTAGGGCTTTGGACGGTTGTACCTCTACTTTATTGGGCCTCTAAATTATAAAAAAAAATAAACTATATATAGGCAATTCAGGCTTTCAGATTATTGACATTGAAGTTTATGGTATATTATTATGCACACACACGAGAAGATCATATAGGAATCACAATATTAAAATCAATTATCAACGAAAATGGCAAAAATTTTATTATGCACTTTGGGACCCAAGAAGCTTTAGATGGCCCTGCCAACTTCAACGCAAGAATAAGTATGATGTCTAGAGTGATGCAACGAAAAACACTAAATGTGAGTAGTAGAGGGGATTGAATGTGCTTATCTTCCAAGAGGGTCTCTCTATTTATGGTTTTCATGAAGCATGAAAGATTTATGACAAGCAATATAACAAGTATAGTTGTCACATGACTTGGTTGGTTGTGTACTTGTGTCAAGTAGCAATTAAAAAAATGTCGCAAGTTTAGAGTCAAAATATGTATGTGTCCTTCCCAAGGTATCGACGTGCCACATATAGTTAATGCATGACATGACATGGTATCTTATATCTCTAGGTCGGATCAATATTCGTATAAGCCAGTGTAAACCTAGATGATAGAACGAGTATTGTACAAACCACATTGGTTTCAAATTTTCGATGTTAATTATAGTACCCATAGACTCAATTGACTAAGCATAATACAACATGCTACAACATCTCATCCGTCATATCTAAACAATAAATGTATAATCGCAAACATATAAGAATAACATAGAATTTTCTCACAAGAAAGTTTCCAATTAAAATTAGCTTATGGCAATGCATACACAACTTTCTACTTGGTAAGTTGATGTGTTAATGTTTTAGATCATTTTACTTTTTTTATAACATCAATAATACTTTTCTTTATTACTAAACTATACATTTTAAGTTTTTAAAAGTTTATTAATATAAATTCGAGCGAATCTCATTAAGTTAAGTTCTCTTAATTTTAATATACGTGAACTGGTAAATACTATAATAAAATAGAAATCTATGATTAATAACAGAAAATTGACACTTTAAACTGATTGTATTCGACACCACTAATGTGCAAGTACGAGATGACAGGTACGGTTCTTCACGGCTCACGGGTGCTCGATCTATTAACACCTACGCGTTACTATTTTATTGAAATAAAATAATAAAAATATACAACCATCCAAAAATATAAATAATACTAAATAGGTGGAATAAGATTAAATAAAAGAAATTCGTGCCTTGGAATGAGGGTGAAGACAGAGTTTCACACGTTATTCGATCATTATTATTTTTGTCTTTGTTTTATAAATTTTTTTATTTTGAAGCACAAACTCTCATGCTAAGTTGGTAGCATTACAGATTAATATTATATTTTTTTTATAAATAAAGAATTGAAGATCTAGTCTAGTAAACCATTAATTAATAAAACCGTCTATCGATCTATATTTGTTGATTTATAGAATAACACAATGACACGAATGTCATATTTGCATTGTTAGAACTTAACAGATAATGGTGGTGTTTTGAAATATGTTTTTTAAAGTTAATCCTCCAAAAACAAAAAAAAAACAAAAAAAAAATAGAGAAATTTTGTTTGAGAAACTAAAATATAGTCAAGTTGTTCATAATTTATTTTGATTATTGTATATAGTTCTGATAACTCATGTCAGTAGTTGTAAGGTAATTATTTATAAAACAATTTTATATAAGACTCAAATTCATAGTTACCAAACATCTTCAGTTATATGTTTATGTTAACATTTCACCATATAATCGTGGTTAACATTGCACCCTTTTTTAAGAGTCCGTTACTTTCGTATTCGCATCAAGCCGATCATCGTATCTTGATTTATTAGGAACGTAAGCAATATATTTTCTAAAAACTAACGTCGTAGGGTTCGATAAGACGGTTCCAATGCAGCTTGAATGAGTTTAATCGGAGTCCGTTTGATACCCTTCCTACGAATTCCTATTTTACTTTCACTGTGTATTTGATCCTAACCCTAGTATGCTAGCTATATGGTTGAACCGTCTCCACTGTGTAGCATGATAACTATGTTGGGGAATTTCTGAATGAACGCTTGGGTTATCTAAGAGTCGTGTGAACACTTTCAGAGTTAAACAATTCAATAGCCCACTCAAATGTACAAAACGGCTAAAACTCAGACTTACATAACAAGTATGATCATCAGAGAGAATTTAATAAACCTGAGTTTTTGACCAAACATGATGAACTTGAATTAAGAGATTAGGGTCATAATCAGTCTCCTTACATTTAGGGGCTGTTTGGTTGATTAAGTGCTGAATGGTTAAGAGGTCTGTATGGTTAAGTGCCGAATCATTAAGTTGGACCTCTTAATGGTTAGTTTTCTTGTCCCACATTGGTATGAGAGTTTCATTAAGGTTCAGCCTAGTTTAGTGCTTAATGATTTAGTGCTTAATGGTTCAGCAACATCCCAAGTCTTAATGATTCAGCCTTAACCATTCCATTCAGAGGCTGAAACAAACGTGTTGAATGCTGAATCATTCAGCACTGAATGGTTAAAAGCCTCATTAAGAGACTACCAAACAGCCCCTTACTTTTTAGAAATTAAAATGCTTCAAAAAATAAATAAAAAATAAGTCAATTTTCCACCGAAAATATTAAGGGGCCCTAAGTAGGGGCTCAGCCTCTTGGACCCTGTCAAGACTTTGCCTCCGGACCCCTGCCAAGCGTTTATTGCTTCTTTGGAACCCTCATTGCTTAAGGGTTTCTGCCCTAAGTACCAATAAGGTTCCTACTAAAATTGTAATAAACTCACACAAGCGTACCCTCCAACACTCTCCTAACTTATTTGCTGTATATCATTCTACACTTTGGTGAGGAAATCAATCTAACTGCACTAAAATAATTGGTAACTAAGTTTTATAATTTATAACTTACATATAAATACAAAATAACCAAGTGAGTGGTCCAGTGTACTTGGATTAGTATTCCTTACAAGATTGAATCAATTAAAATTAGATTGATTTTTTTAAAAAAAGCATAAGCTTATATAATGAGGATGTGGTCGGTGGCTGGAAAATCTAGCCTCAAGGAAGCTTCCTGGTAACTGAACACACGATTGAAACACATGTACAAACTGTATGGTTTAGTCCCATGTGCATAATCATCCCAGATACACCTATCAATCAGAATTTTAAAGCAAGTTATCATTTATAAATTATAACTATAATAATGTGGATTCAATGTTTATGGCTTATAATATTAAGAAGTTTCAGAATTTCTGGATAACAGATTAACAGCTTTATTTATAATAAAATTGCATATAATCCCTTTTTTTTAATCTTAAAACACTTTTTTTATGGAATTACACCCCTCTATATGATGAGAATATTTTTTAAATACTAAATTATTACAAGATTAGTTGCTCCACTTAAGGGCTGTTTGGTTGATTAAGTACTGAATTATTAAGAGTTCTGAATGGTTAAGAGGTCTGAATAGTTAAGCGCTGAATCATTAAGTTGGACCTCTTAATGGTTAGTTTTCTTGTCCCACATTAGTAGGAGAGCCCCATTAAGGTTCAGCCTAGTTCAGTGCTTAATGGTTCAGCAACATCCCCAAGTTTTAATGATTCAGCCTTAATCATTTCAATCAGAAGTTGAAATAAACACATTGAATGTTGAATCATTCAGCGCTGGATGGTTCAGAGCCTCATTAAAAGGCTTACCAAACAATCCCTTAGTGTTGTAAAAATCAGGAATAATCTTCGATTAATCAGTACTTCACTGAATATAATTTCATCTAGTGGAACCAAAAATCAGTAAAGGGCAGTCAAAATCGGTAAAAAATGGTCAAAACTATCAAAATCTTTGAAATATTTAAAATGTTATACTTATCAATCCAATCCGATTAGTAAGCTTATAAAATTATATGCGTAATTTTGAAAATTTTGCACAAACATATATGTGTGCTTTTTGGATATATATAAGTTTGAAAAATTACATAAAACTCTAATCTGATTAATCACAAGTCCGTATCCCACAACTCAATTAACACTTTTTTTTAAGTTGCACCATATATATATAAGTAATACAACATTTTTTTTGGTTGCGAACTGCAAACTCTTTCCCAGACGGTCCACAACGTGTTTTGGATGAAGTGTTTTACGATTAATACATCGCAACATGACTCCTCAAAATTTGAAGTCTCAAGTTTTTGTCAAATATGTGCCTCAAGGTTGACAAGTGGGTTCTTTTGTGTGGGCATCATATAGGGAGAAATAATAGTTTGATGATCATACATTCTAATCTAGTGTTACTTTTATAATGTCACTATTTTTTAAAATAAAACAAATAGATGTTATCAGGCTACAAAAGACAAGATTGAATAAAAAGCATGTTTATAGTTGTTTAAGAGCATTCGCATCAGGTTCACTATTTTTGTCTATCAAATTAGAATAAAAATCACTAAATTTTATCTCTCTACTTCAAATAAATAATATTTTTTTTATACTTTTATCATTACATTTTCTCTCTAATTCAATCACAACCACTTTAAAAAATATTAAATATAAATACTCCCAAAAAATATACAAATGAACAGTAATTTTTTCTCTCCCTGCTACTCACAATCCATCAAAATAAATTTTAAAATATGAAAAGCTCACTCACATAATATGATGGACTTGATGCGAATGCTAAGGGGACACATCTACTTCAAAAACATACATGCAAGGGCGCAGCCCCCCCCTCCCCTGAATTTTTGCTCAGAAGTTCTGATTATATAGTATTCGTATAAAATTTTTTTGGTATATAAGGTCTCGACCCCCAAAACGGGTTTTCAACCCCCCCGAAACTAGTTACTTCCGACCCCCCGAAGTTTCGAGTCAAGTTTCGCCACTGCATACATGGGACAATATGAATCATAAAGTGTAGCCTTTTGATAGGTTGATAGTGTGGAGATACTACACTGAGTCAATATCCAATTACTAATATCATACAATTCATGCAACTGATATAGCAATAACTACTACCCCGTAATAATTAGTGATTTACATCCTTCTAGTAAGAGGGTGTTTGAGATTGAGTTTGGAAATGCAAAAGTGCTTTCGGTGAGAATTGCTTATTGGCTTATGAGTTTTTGAAAAAGTGTTTGGATTAGCTTTTGGGATGAGAAACGTCAAAAAGTCAATATATTGTTAATTTTTAAGTGTTTCACTTAATTTATTGTGAATATTGGTTGTATGGGTGGTAGATTTGTAATTTTTTTTCAAAAGTCAAAAGCCAAAAGCTAAAGGCCAGAATTTCTAACTTTTCAAAAACAGCTTTTTCACCCTTAAAAGCCAAAAGCCAAAAGTCATGACAAAAAGTATTTTTGGGTTACACAAACAGCTTATTGACTTGTTGGCTTCTTGAAAAAGCTAATAAGTCAATAAGCTGTTTTGAAACTCAATCCCAAACACCCTCTAAGTCTCCATATGCATGGAACTATGAAACACTATCATCGCGCAAAATACGTAGTGTGCATTTAAAATGTCCATATTATCCAAATTTTACAAGTCCGTCGTCATATGTCAATACCTTATGCCTTGGACTAGAACATATGCAAAACCACAACCCCACCAATCTCAGTCCTCCACATCCCTGCGCTCTTTCCTTCACCTCGCTCAAGACATCTAAAATGCCCTTATTAGGCATGGTATAATTGTTCAATTATTAAAAGGGACATGTCTACTCATGGGGTGATCGGTAACAAAATCAGACCTATCACCCCACACATGAGCAGTCGGTCTAACATCACGAACCAACCACGACTAGTGATTGATCTAGCAATCCAAAAAACATCTGATGGTACTGTAGTAGCTTACGTGTCAGATATCATATAAGTGGTTTCGTAAAAAATAAAATAACACCTCATGAAACTATGAAAGCCTCCAAGACACTTTACAATTTTTATTTTTTTTGAAAGGTAAACATTTACCGTTAACTACCTATGAAGGAACGATACTTTGAAAATATGCATCTGAAAGTTGATACACAATTATAAGGGTATTTTGTTAACTCTATAAATGATGAAAATATTATTCCTATCATGTCCTTTTACAAGGTAATTGAGATTTCTTTTTTTCTTTCTGGTAAATATACAATTAAACTACCAATTTAGTTAAGAACTTTGAATAGCGTTTGACCTACGTATAAAACGATGGAAATATTTTTAAATAATATAATCTTTGGAACAATCATTTTTTTCTTGGTCTTTGGGTTGAATATTCTACTTTTTGTGGAGCATAGTATAAAAATAAAATAACAGCTGGCTGAAAAATTGTAAATTTATAATTGATTCGACTACATTCATCCATCGTGGTGTGTATTCCTAGTAAACTGAATTTTAAGTATAAAATAAAACCGGGTTCTCAGCACCCCGAATCCCGGGTCTGCCTCATTATGCTTTAACCAACTCAATAAAACTGTTTATTTTTATTTTATTATGATTTTTTTTTATCATAACTCTTTGTCATATTATTCCACGTTTGTATGACTTATTTCTCTGTACAAGATTTTTTATCCGATTCAAGATTCTTTTTCTTTCATTCAACCACTCATGTATATCTCTGAATCAGAAAAAAAAAATAATAATGTTTTTTAAACAACGAGCAAATTACGTAAGGATAGCAGATTAGCAGATAAGCGGGCAACAAATTGCGCCGTAACCCTTTTCTGAATAGAGAACCCAAATCTACTGAAAACAAATCACTGCCTATGGGGAGTCGAGAAGTTTGCGTGGATCACCCGCTGAACTCTAGCCAGGAACCTAACTGCCTCTAGCGCCAAGAAACCAAAAGTATCGAATATATTTTAGAATTACATTGCAATATATTTTAGAAAACTTTTATACTTTCTAGATACCTACTACATATTACTAGGTGGTGGGAAGGATTTGGATATGATAACATGATCGTTTATGGGTGTGGAGCTCGTGAGATAGACATGAAGCTAGTGATGTTACGGGAACACCACCCTCCTGTTCCTTCACACTTGATGACCGTGAGGGAGCTCACGATGGTCACAGACTGAGTTTGGTTTTAATTATTTTGTCCTAATCAATTAAAGGGGTAGTGACCATACCATAGCGGGTAGTGATGGAGGATGGAGTGATATGACAATGATGTAGACTCGTGGAGGGTAGTGACGGTGACTAAGAACACGAGCATACCCTATGTCTTAGTGTTAATAACGTGACCTAATGTTTAAACGACTTGTCATTAATTCATTTAGATCAATAATAGGTTAGGCATGATATTGTTCAATATTTTTACTACATAAACGATAACACATGATTTCTTGTCAATATTATTTGATATCCTATCAGAGGCGCAGCTTCACAGGGGTGGGAGAGGGCATCTGACCCCTCGATATTTTCGTTCAGAAGATTAGATTATATAGTATTCGTATAGAATTTTTTTTTATATATACGGTTTCGACACCTGTAACCGGTGACTTCCAACCCTCCGAGATTTTTGCTCAAGATTCGCCACTGTTAATCCTATCCAAGATAAGTTTTAAAATTTTTTTGATACGTGTGGCCAACACGCTCAACAGCCTTTTATTCGCTATCAGCACTATGCACTCTCTTTACCTTTCTCTCCCCCTCGGTATCAGTTTGATGGAAAGGGGATGGGCCTACCCATCCCAACCAGGGGTATGCTGGGATTCGCGAAGAGCAGCACCTTACGATGTTCATGACCTTATGTTCCTGATGCATGACCTTAAAGTACCATATATATACATACATATATATTATATATATATATAGGATTGAGATCAAATAGGAACCACTACCCTAGTTAGGAACCTTAGGAACCAATCCTAGCCATCCATCCTTGATTTTGATCTAAAGGGTATAAGTGTAAAATTACAATTCAAATAAGTTACATAAATCATCACTTTCCTACAAATCCTCTAACCATAATCTAGAAATCGTCAACAATTGTACGATTAAAAAAACGAAACCTCGTCATACATCCGAATTAGTTTCTAGAATGAGAAGCCAACAACGACTGTTGAATTGTCTTTTGGACATAATACATAAGGGCCTTGAGAATTTAGAAGATCCAAAGATGAAGAAATTACAGATTGCTGAATTCCTTGATTTCCATCGAAACAATAACGGAATACATACAAGATTACATGTAACCAAAATCAGCTAAACAAGGAAATAGATAATTACAAGATACTATAGATCCATCGTTAGATAAAATATACTCTCCAAATATCTACACGCTAATAGAAAATTAGAAATGCCCAAAAGGTGGAAAAATAGAAGGTTGGATGATGAGTTAAATTGTGTAGAAGTGACTAGTTTAAACGATTTAGGAGGCTAATGCATTTGTGTATGTTTTGTATAACTTTTAGCCAGTTTGAGTTGTTTCTTTTCTTTACAGTAATCTTTTGTTTTTTTTTCTTTTGCTTATGGAGGAATGGTGTGTGTATTGGTGTACTGTGTGTAGTGAACTGACAAGGATCTAGGTGGTTTTTTGAATTCATATACATTAGTGTATAACCCACTGTATATCACACTTTATCAGTGTATTTAATTATACACATAATGTACACTATGCATAGCAGGTTTACAAGACAAGCGATGTAATATACACCATAGTTGGATATACCTATATACACATGTGTTCAAATGTTTAATTGGTGTAATGCATATACACAGGTGTATTATATTAGGTAAATGATTGTACAGTAATATAATGTTCTAAATGTTGTAATGAATATACACGAGTGTATCATAGTTGAAGAATGATTGTACAGTAATCTAATGTTCTAAATGCTGTGATGAATATACACAGGTGTATCTTAGTAGTTAAATGATTGTACAGTATTCCAATGTTCTAACTGTGGTAATTAATATACACATGTGTACCATAGTAGTCAAAATCATGAAACAGCGGGATGAGATATTGGACGCTAGGTGTACCAGATGAAGTTAAACCCTATGTACAACATATATACATCCACGTACAACATATATTCACCAACGTACAACATACATACACCACTCTACACCATATATACACCCATGTACAACATATATACACCGATGTATAACATGCGTATAGACCTGTGTAAACCATCAACAAAATACAGATTCTTGAAAAGTTATCAAAACTCAACGTATAACATGCTTATATACACCCATGTACAACATATATACACCCAAGTACAACATATATACAACCAGGTACAACATATATACACCGATGTATAACATGTGTATAGACCTGTGTAAACCATACTAACTTGATCTGCAGCTGATTTAATTTTTGAGTTGGATACGTCTGTGTATAAAAAAAACCCTTTAATAACATATAACAAAATAAGTAGGACTGAATACATCATGGTACACCGGTGGATAATACACCTATATATAACTGCATAGAAATAACAGCTATCTAACAATAAACTATTCTATACACTTGTGTATAGGCATTTGGCTTTTTTTATATTCATAGCCGTTATGGCTCTTATCCTCTTTAAGTAATATACGCCAACGTATAATATACACCAAAGTATAATATACACTAATATAATCCTATTTAGGGTTTCGTCGCTTAACCTTTTATGTAATATACACCAAAAACCTATCAATTATACACCAAAACCCCCAAAGCATAGTATACACCAAAGTATAGTATAAAATAGACCACATGTACACCAAAGCATAGTATACAATAGTGTATACTCAACTTATACCAGCATCGAGTTTCAAACTGACAATCTGTAATTAGGGTTTCATCAATGAATCAATTACCTTTATTTATAAATAAACACAAATTTTTTTTTATTTATGTATAAACATATTGAATGTACAATTCGATCAAAGAAAAAAAAAATATTAAAAAAAAAACCAATTACTCATGAGAAAATCGAACAAAAACTAAGAATAAGAAAGAAAGATTGAATATTCATACATACCTGTATACGAATTCTTGATCTTCATTAGTTTTCTCATATGTTCTTCGTAGGTTTTTGATGTATACATACGTATGATCTGAGAATTTTGTGGTGTAGTCAGTTACAATGCATACATAATAACCTATTAATAATCATATAACAAAAGTCAATAACACCCCTTGATTTAATTAAAGAATTAATTAATGTTTTACTTATTTAGAGCATTCACAGTAGCTCCCTCATTTTATGTGAGTGTATCCCCAAAATTATATGAGGTGGGTGTGAGTGGTTGTGAGTGAAGAAAAATGGGGAATCTACTGTTGATCGGTATAATTGGGGTTACTTGGGAATCTTTCGGGGAAAACTGGAAGGTGTATTTATTTTTTAGTATTTGTTGAAAGTAGTTGTGAGTGGAGGAGAGAGAAACTGTAATGATTTTTAGTGTAATATGTGGTTGTGATTGGTTGTGAGGGAATGTGGGATGAGGAAGCTACTGTGAATGCTCTTACAATCATGCCATTAGAAATCAAGGGCTAAGATTGGTTCCTATGGTTCCTACTTAAGGTATGGTTCCTATTTGAACCCTACCATATATATATATATATATATATATATATATATATATATATATCTAAGGTCATGTGTTGAAAACTTAAGAAGGGATCTAATACTCGCATAATCATTGTAAAAATCGCTATTTTTATGTATACTGCCTGCATATATGTAGTGCATCCAATAAAAAAAATTTAAGAAAAAAGTACTCTTGCATATAATCTATCACGTATTGTATATGTGTAACACTATATATGCTAATTGCGGACCGCAAGAACTGTCTCATGCGGTCACCACTTATTTCTAAGATTTCAAATTTTCTCATTAACAATGACTTGGGTTCAGGCTGGATATTGGTAATCTCATACCCAATCATATCCGGTTGTAAAATCATATCTCATATCCAACCCAATACCTATTAGGTATTTGTTGGGTATCAGACATACTTAGAGGTAACGGTATACCCGTTACTTGTTAAAGGAACCCATTTAGATTTCCATGTACATTTCTTTTTAGTATTATAATTATTGTACAATTTTTATTCATATAATAACTATTTTCAAATAACATTTGATACACTACCTATTATAAATAATAACACTTGATTTTTTATTTGGTTTTATGTATATACCTCACAATATACAAAATATAAATAATATTATCAAGTACATAGTTCAAAAGAAAATTCATGTTTTCATATAATTAACCTACTAAAATAAAACACTAATAGACAAGGGTTAAGGAAAAAAAATAATATTTTGGGTATGATTCGGGTATATAGTTTAGGTAACTGAGTATGTGATTTTGAGTAATTGTGCTGGGTATCATCTAATCTCATAAATGTCTCACCAACAAATTTCCAAAGCAACCAGAAGCAGATAAGCTTTCATCCGCGACTTGACATTTTGAGTCTAGCGCTCCACCTACTCTACATCAAAGAGCAGGAGAAGCCCTAGACTAGGGGGACTTGAAGGGATAGGGAGCCTAATCCAGGCGGAGGCGACGCCCCTATCCCCATAAACCGGAATCCTGGCACCATGCTTCCTTCGCAGCGCTGACGAAGCAAAGATCAAGCCAACGCGCAAGGTTGCCAAGTGATAAGTAACACACAACAGCTGATAAGCGCGTACGCCCACGCGCGGAATCTTCCCTTACCACTTTCGGTACGAGGTACAGAAGATAACAAAAGGAAGATTCAACAGGATCTCTGACAGGGTACGCACCAATGGGAAGGCAACAAGTGGCAAGGGTGGTACAACCACCACTGACAGGAACGGCGACATGACTGTGCCCACGCTTCCACCATGCCGTCGTCAACAGTGATCAGTAGACATCCCCTGCTACTGTCAGACGTCAAATCAGGTGGCAGAGTCATGGTCAACTACTGTAGCCAGGTGGAGACCGCCGTCTGCCAATCAAAGGCTGCCACGTGTCCGCCTCGAGCAACGATTATGCTGCAGCCTGACGTCACCCACAGTGATTACCTTTTCCCGCCATTTTCCTGAAGAGCCTGGACTTGGGCTTCGGCTGGGCCCAAGTGGGGATAAATTCTCGCGGGCTTCTCTATTAGGCCCACGAGTTCCCCTATAAATAAGAGTAGTCATCTCCTTGCCAAAGGATCCGAAATTATTCATTGTAACCTAATACTAGTCTCTTGTAATTCTCTATACTTGATCATTAATAATATTCCGGCCAGTTACAGTGGATGTAGGTCGTACTTCGACCGAACCACTTACATCTTGTGTCTTTACTTATTAAGCTCACACACACATTCTCACTCTTTATTCTCACTCGGGTTAAACCTAGAGGTTTGGGTAAAGGGTTATTCTTGACGTTACATAAGTATAAATCCCTTGGGGATTAGTGATAATCGTCGTGATATTTATTGTTTCTTCACCTGCGAAAATTTTAAAACTAATCCCATACCCGTCATTGTTCGGTTATACTGTTGTCGTATGTTTAGGTTTTTGGGTATAGCCGCCGGGCTTTGATTTTTTTTCCAGCCCAAGTTTTATGCATATTTTCCATTAAAAATAGAAGGAAACTGAAAAACTTAAGAAAAAATGAGTTAATTGCAATTTTTGTCCTTGTGGTTTGCTTGAGTTAACAAGTTCAGTCCACCCTTAACAATTTTCGTCTCTAACATTTGATCTTTTCACACTTTACGTCCCTAGACCTTAACATCGTTAACTCTTCTGTTAGTTAATGTGTGTAATTACTGATGTGTCCTCCACCTTCTTCTCCATCCACCCACCACCCACAAACACTAGCCGACCACCACTACTAAAGAGAGAAACCACAACCTCCTCCTACACACAATAGCCTACCACCATACAACCTACCCCCAAAAGCATAACTCCGGCGCCACCTAAAACAACACCTGAAACCGTTCAACCTAACCCCCCCCCCCCCAAATCTAACTCCGCAACCTATCACCGTTCAACCTATCCCCCCAAATCCAAAAACCTAACACCCAATTACACTCAAAAATCTAAATCCATCGGCACCTGAAACAACCACCACCCACCTTAGCATCTCCCTACAACATCACATATTTCTCCGTTTCAAATGGTGACCTTTTCGGATGATGAATGGTGGGATTTGCAGATGGTGGGGGTTGGGGAAGGCAGATGTTTTGTTTTGTTTTCTTTTATATTTTTATCATTATCCTTTTTTAGATTTATTATATTTAAATTAAATTACAATTTGAAAAGACAAATTTACCCCGTTATAAACGGACGTTACAACCAGGTACGATATAAGTTTACACACGAATCGTATGGATGTATAATGTTAAGGGTGGACTGAACCTGTTAACTTAAGTAAATCACAATGACAAAAATTACAATTAACAAAAAAAAAAAAGGTAGGAAGATAAAAAAAATGCTCATGATTTAAACATCTAAAAATTAAATGGACTTAAGTGCTAACCGTTGGATGAATACGAAAAAATTTAAAAACCTTTGATACCAAATGTGAAAAAAAGAAGCTTTTGAATGAAAGTGACAAAACTAATCAAATACAGTTAACATGGTAAAACACAAAACTAATCAAACTATATCTAGTAAAATACAGTTAACATGGGTAATTGCAGGCTTTGAATTTCTTTTTTACTTTACAAGGTTATTTCGTTGTAATAGTTTAAACTGAATTATTTTTATTTTTGCATTATACCTTTTGAAATTTATAAAATGCCACCGAATATATAAAATTCTTTCACGTGTTTCTGGAATGAAGTAATGAACTAGGGAAAAAGAAATGTAGAAGCAACGTTACTTGGTAATTACTCTCCAAGGACAACCAAGTGGTACTTACACTATGTCCGTACATTAATTAAATCTACGAGCTAACTAAAAAACAAGTACTATCGTGCAAATAATTTAACGAATGTGAATTTTTTTAGTAATTCACTCATGTATGCATTAATTCATAATCAAGAGATACGGACCGATCTAAAGAGGGTACCATTGTTATGGGACCACCTTTCTTATGAAACCATAAATTAAGGTGAGGTCATTCTCCACATGCATCTTAGGCCGGAAGTTGTGGAATGAAATCACCTCTGTTGTAAAACAAGGTCTCGAAGGCCGAGTACTCCCCGAGTAATCGCTACAAGGTAGGTTGCCGAGTACCGATTACTCTACGCCTAGGCCGAGTACTCCCCGAGTACTCTCCGACTAGGCCGACAACTCCCCGAGTACTCCCGACTCCGACTAGGAGGCGCCTAGCGACTTTTGCAACCATGGAAGTCACTAAGGCCTCTATTTCGTCACCTCATCGCTACATATATGTCATTTTAAAATGAGGTTTTATTCCGCTCTTTCAATAACTACTGGAAATAGAATAACATTTCTTTAATTAAATAAAAAGAAACAAAGAGAAAAAAAAGAGAAGCATTTGATTGGTTGATTTAAAGGCGCCTCACCAGACCACTCATTAGCATTCGTTATTTTGCTCACAAATGGTAAATACCCCCTCCCCCCAATGGCACCCAGGAAATAGGCGTGGGAGGCATTTTTGATGAAATGGCTGAGGTGGCTAGGAAAGGCGCCCTTGCACCACCCAGCCTTATTATTATTTATTTTTTCTCTCAAAACTTAAGCTTTTTCGATGAAACATATACTGATTCTCATGCTAATGATGGTCATAGAGAGAACGTCTTCTATGTCACGAGACTAACGATGTTTTGCAGTGATATACGCAAAACCTAACATGTTTTTTATATCAATTGAGGCGTGTTTCATAATTATTCTTGTATAAATTTTATAAATTGAATAATCTTTTATTAAATACGTGAAGAATTACATCAAGATAGCGGGTAGACGGGCAACAAGTTGCGCCGCCACCTCTTTCTGGACAGCAAACCCTAACCTACTAAAAACGAATCCCTGCCCCCCGGAGTCGAGACACTGCTATGAATAACCCGTTGGACTCTGGTCAGGAAGCGGATGGCTTCCGGTGCCAAGGAGCCAAAGGTATCAAATGCCAGGGGTACGAAAACGTGTTGGTTTTCCTCACAAGCTTTAGCATGCTTCTCAACTTTCTTCGTCTCTGCTTTTCGCGCTGCTTGCCCTGCTACAAAACCAGTATCCCTCAAACCAACCAGGGGAGATACACCTGTTAGATCGACACAAGCGTGTTTCCCCCCGGCCCATCCAAAGACAAGCAGGTCTGCTGGACGTAGGGTGGATCTCCCTTCTACGAGGTCCGAGAGGAAATTCACGGGAGACTCTTTCTTGGCTAAGATCCCAGCCCTTCTTAAAATGTCCCAAAGAACGTCGCGGACCCAGTCATGCCTATATTTGAAGCCAGGCAACTCGTTACAGTGAACCGCGTGTTCCCCGTATTTGTCCAAGCATGCCTTACGGCAAATCGGACAGACTTCATCTTCATGGTACATGGGGATCACCAAACGATATTTAAGAATTGCCCTGTATTCAACCCCAGACATGGTCTGGCCCAAACCTTCGATTGGGATAACATTCAGGAAATCTTGGGCATGGGGGTTTTGCAAGCATTCAATAACTGCCTTTTGGCGTGGGGACAGATCAAAAGATTCACCAAGGCTCTGTGCGATTTTGCCAAAAAAGGGCATTCGCCAAAGTTTTCTGAGGCTTTGGGGGGGGGGGGGGGGGGGGGCGATGTCCTTGTTAGAAAAACCGTCCATATCAAAACCTGAGAGATAGTCATTTACCCGTTCGAGGGCCTGTACGTAGTCCAAGTCCATGTCGACAACCCCGCTATTCCTTAAAATGTGGTCTTGGAGGTTCCAAGATTGTGCTCGCGATGCCACAAAAGCATACACCCCAACATCCTTTGCTGAGAGAGCCCTAATCCTCCCAAACACATCGGCAAGGATGCCAGTCGCCACTGTAGGTCATCAAAGAACGGACCGCCACATACCACTATGTTTTCGATGGCTCCCCGCAGACCCTTGTCAAAACATGATACTGCTTCATCCATCATGATTAAAAATAAGTAATTTATTTGTTTACTTTTGTTTTCAAGGTTAAAAATACACAAAATGACAAAAGAAGCAAATTAGCGAAAAAAAAGAGTTTTGCATGAAGACTCGTGTCAAATAGCACACTTCCATACTAAGTTCCCCTTAAAAATCGTTTGTTATATTGAAAGTGAACTTTAGTCCAAAATACTTTGTGTTTATTGATTCAAGCATTCGTATCTTTACTTCTTTATAAAAACACGTTTAACTATCTAAAGGGGGTTAGAAGTAAGGTTAGGTTAAGTTCTTGTCTTGCACGGAGAGGTGATATACTCGATTTGCAAGCACTAGGCATGATACAATTCTACTACTTATAAGCCATTTAGCACCAAATCAAGAGGTCCATAGTAGTTAATGGGTCAAATCCTTATAAACAAATCTTATTTAATACTTTTCCGACTTAGCGGGATTTTCGCCCTGCTACATCAAACCAATATAGTGGAGTGTAAAGTATGCCCCAAAAAGGAAACCTACTACATTTTGACATTGACAACATTCAAATTCATCCTCTTCGTAGAACGAATTTAGGTGAGCTTTTTCACTGAGTAATCGGGAGAATACATCGAAGAGAAGTATTTTTCATAAAATGATCTTTAGAAAAGTCCTTAACCAAAGAAGTTAATATAGTCAATAGTAAAAGGAAGTCAGATCCAAGCGATTCTTCTTGTTATTGACTTTATTTATCTTTTATTTTGCTTTATTTTTACTTTGAAAACCTTTTTAACAAAACTTACATTTTGGTTCGACTAGACGTTAATAGCATTACGGTATTGGAAGCTCTTGTGTTCTTAGACAATTTTAGTATGGGTCAGGGCCGTCCTCGAGAATGTGAAAAAAAATTTGGGCCCTCGGCGAGATAAATTTTAGGCCCTAACTGCCATATACTATAAACCCGTCAACCACATATAGAAAAATCTCTAATCAGTGGCGGACCTAGAAAAATTTCTTATGGGGGCGGAATTTTTTTAAGAATCGTTTGTATATCTCTATATAATAAATTTTTTGGTCAGGTTCTAGTCGAATCGAGTCGGGTACTCGGGTTACGTCACATAAAATAATGAAAATCAAACTATTTTTGTAATATTTAACAAAAGTTCATCTAACGTCATTAGAAATGTATAATTGGCATAATTAAACTGTAACCTTTAATTTGAATTTAAATATATATATTTTGAAAGTTTTCACTAATTTTATTGACTAAATTGGCATATGTATATTTTTACAATTACAATAAATAACCAAAACAATTAATGCAGATCGGTGTAAAAGTAAACTTGATGAATTGCTATTGATGATAAATTAAGAAAACACAAAAAAAAAATGAAAAACAAAATAAAAATAGACCATTCAAACTCAGTCTTTTCAAACTTTTTAATTAGATTTGACATGTACTCTTCTCATTGGTAAGTTATGAATTTTTTTAAAAAACAATTCTCACCTTTTCACCTTTATCATTTCTCTCCTCCTTCCCAATTTCTCTTTTCATAATCTTACAGATCCGACGATTGCCGGAAAAAAAGTTCTATTATATTTTCTTCTCGTCTCTTCTTTTCCGCTTTAACTACCCTTAAACTAATAATCTTTGGGGGTCGGAACATAAAAACCCACCAGAGAAGGATCAAACTGTGAATGGTCGACCGGCGCCGGAAGAAACTTACGGTCACGTCGCCGGAAGCAAATTTGTCGGGCCCTTCGGAGGCTCTAGGCCCTCAGCGATCGCCCACCCTGCCCTTGCCCCGAGCCGGCCCTGGTATGGGTCCTTCGCTATACTACGCCATCAATGGGTGCACCTGCCCTAACGTGTTGTAGAAGTGATTGTATTTAATCGTGTTTATAAATTTAAAGCTTGAAATCGTGTTAAAAACCGACTCGAAGTATATAATATTTCTATACACGTCTCGACACTTCAAGTTTTTGACGCCGTTGCAAAGGATACAATTTTTTTTAAGAAAGTTTAAATCTAACGACCTAGTCCTTTTCTCCTTTAATTTCCTTCTAGACACAGGCCTTGTCAATTGCTCAGCACCACAAAATTTGTTTTCTAAGGAAATTATTCAAGTTGACACAGTGCCAAGCCTAGTTGAAGTGTTGAACACAGGTCGTGTCCTATTAAAATTTTAAAATATCAAATTTTGTTTTCATCAAGGAAGGTTATTATAATTTGTATGAACAACCATCTTATGTGAGTGGTGTAAATTGTGTGGCGAGTCTCATAATAAAATGAATTGCTATATCTCAACAAAGACTCCTAGATACTTACAAAAAGACCTAGTCACCTCATGAATCATGATGTGAAAATGTGTATACAAAAGGAGTACGTTCAATTCCTTCTTAAGCTTGATCTTACATCCGACACCACTTGAAAACACAAGCAAAGTTAACTAGACAAGAAACGACAAGAAAAGCATTTTTCTAAGGTCTAAGAGTTCTTTGCGTACCACGAAGAACGTTGCTAAGTTCTTCGCGGTATGTGAAGAACCCAAAATTTCCCAAAAAGTTCACAAACACTCCGCGTACCGTATGGATGTCCTTGCTGCACGCGGAGAGGCTTTTTTCGGCATATTGTTTCCTACACATTCTTCTTTGTACCTAGCCAAAATTTTGCAAGTTTTTATCATAATTTCTCAACTTGATCCAACCTCAAGTTTTAACATTCATTGGGCATTTCTTCCAATATTTTAAGCCCAAAATTCCTAATCTAAGCCATCGTTAAACAAGTTTCCAATTCCATTGTTCGGTTAAGCATTTAACCCAAACCGACCCGTTAAGAGGTAACAGACGTCTTAGCTTAAGCTTCCCATATTACTATTAGTCACAACTATGATTAATCACAATGGGCAACACTTGCGCTTCTATGACTGCGAGTTATTTATGTTTTTGTTTCACATGCCCAGTTCATGGTTCATGACCCTATGATTATTCCCCGCTAGGCAATACCTCCGCTTCTATGACCCCGTGGGTCATTTATACTTCGGTTTTACATGACTAATTCACACGATATTATCTAAGAACAATCATTCTCATGATCCAAGATCATTCATTTTCTTTTAAGTATTTACCACTCTACTTATAGCAACTTGTTAGTCACAAACTAATGTAAATACATACGCACTTATATACCTTCGAGGTTACCTTTTTGATACATACGCGCTTATATACCTTCGAGGTTACCTTTTTGACAAGTGTCCTTCCCGGTTTGACTACTCGAAGCTTGACTTGTTTTACCTATAGTTTTAACCAAAATGACCATTAGCACACATAATCATTTGTGGTCTTTCTATCAAGGGTTACTAACAATCATTTATTATCTTTCACCATGTTTTTTCAAAGATTAACAACTACAATCAAATACAATATAGGCATTTCATCAAACACTTGGTGAGTATCAATTAAGTTTTCTTACTTTACTACAATTTCATGATCAAAACTTCCATAATCTCCTAAATACATAATGTAGAAACTAGTTATTCACTTCAAATCCAACTCATCTATTTGTTCATAACTTGAAATCAAATAGCAAGGTAAGCATGGACACAATAATTTCATACCTCTTTTAACCTCTTAATCTAAGATTTCAACCACATTATACATGTGGGTCACAATCTAACATGTCATGGACTTAACTCTACACACAAATTCATATCACATAAATATCACTAAATATCATAGCAAAAGTCACAAGTTCAAGAGAACATTAATGGGATTCTCCCCAAAATCTCGAACCCTAGCCCTACCTTAGTGTAACACCCGAAAGAATATTAATAATTAGTTAGTCTAATTAATTAATATTAGAATTAATCTAGAATTAACCTAACCTAATCAAACCCAAAAGAAACAGCCCATTAGTGAAGGCCCGCCCGATTAGAAATAGCTAGACCTCCCATTTTGTAACCCATTAACACATCGACCCTTTAAACCTCCAGCCCAATCCTCCTTTTAAAACCCACCATCCGCCGCCAAAATTTTTTCTCCCTCTCTCTCTCCTCCAGCTTTGAAACCCATCGATCCACTCAACCCTCCTCTGGTTTGCCACGATACCTTCCACCTTGCTCCCATACCTTATAAACTATCATTACCTTTCACTATTCACTCAACCTAAAACTCTATAAATGAAACATAAACACTTCGGTTACCCTTCATCATTCCCAAAAACCTTCCAAAATCATTCAAAGACCATGACCGATTAATCGGACCTCAACCTAAAGAGTCATCCAGGTAAGTTCTAAAAACTCTAGTGATACGAGCGCCTAAGCTGTAATGGCCAGTGTCACACCCTCAAATTTCCACCTGCGGAGTTCTACCGCGAGGCGTGTGACACACCAGGATCCAAGTCAACAGTCACAATAAACAACACTATATGAGACGTAAGTAAATTCAAAACACAAGTTCAAACCATTTTGACATAACAGCGGAAGCATTGTTTTACAAAACGAAACCCAAAAGTATCCAAACTTGTTTGATAAACAAAACCATGAAACCTAAACTAGACGCTGTGCAGACGCGTGTGCCTAAGCCCTGGGATGCTACCTTAGCGACCTGAGAAAAACATGCCAAAAGTTACGTCAGCACAATATGCCGGTGAGTTCACAGGTTTTAATAAAAGTTACCAAGTTCCAAAAGTGTACCAAGTTCCACCTGTCAATACTATGAAATGTTCAACCAAAGTACGCTAGCTAGGCGTATGTTTTGTTACTACTACGACTGGAAACCATTACTAGACACGTCACAAGTTACCAATGTTACAGCTCGAATAAAGTTACAAGTTACAAGGTCGAGACAATATGCACCCGCCTGGCCCTCCAAGCCGACGAGTGGGGCTGGTCACGCCCAATAGATCTATCCACATTTCCCCCGTTGTGCTATACCGCACATTCATGGTTTCCCCGGGACTTTAAAAGATCGTATAGTAACCCGTAATAACCCATAGTATGACAATGGTTCCCAAAACAAAGTTCGACGCATGTTTTCTCCCCCAAAAATAAAACCAAAGAAAGTGGGGTCGTGAACTCACCTTAGGTTGCGTTACTTCGAAAGTAATTAAAAATCAGCAAGCTATGCTAGTCCCGTAAAGTGGTGACCTAACACATGACAGTTACAAATACTTAGACTAATAACCTGTAGGTTAGTTAGTCCCTAGATGTCCAGACCATAACCAGGTCGTTTGAAAACTCGTTGACTGTTAAACTGACCAAATGTACAAGACTCGACATCCCATTGGTGACCCGACATCCCACGTGTTCATCTCATACACTAACACATACAAATCATGCAACCAGTACTTAACACGTGTTAAAGTTCAACGAGTCTAACACATAGATCAAATAACGTACAAATAAGTCAAACACGTGTTACTATGTTACTAGGCATGTTACGGGGTTTCTAGCATGTTCCTAGGTGTCATTTCATGTTCGGGATGTCAAACTATGCTTAAATCAGCTAATCACGTGATTAGACATTAATCATGCAATTAGGAAAGTTAACTAGCAATTAGGATGGTCAAACATGCAATTAGGGCTGATCACATGCCATACCACATGGATAGGGCTAATCACATGCTATACCACATGGATAGGGCTAATCACATTCTATACCACATGGATAGGGCTAATCACCCCTCATATCAGGCGATTAGCCTCCTAATCGCCCCCTATGTCAGGTGATTAGCTTCCTAATCGCTCCCTGCAGCAAATGCCACTTTTTCGCGCGTTTAATCCTCCAAATCAGATCCGAAACAAGTGGAAACACCCAATATCAAACCCAAATCAATTATCAAGCTATTCCAAGCAAAAAACCCCCAATTTATCATCTCTCTAACAGTCCCGAATGCAAGCGTTTTCCTAAAATAGCATATTCATCATGTAAACATCACATCATCATGTAAAACTTACCCTAAATAGCAAATACTCAGATTTCATCACATAACAACGTTGTCCAATCCTTTCCTATTGTTCTAGCATCATCCTAGAGCAAACCCTAATCCTCTAGAATCATCAAAACCTATTAAATCACACTAAGTCTCCCAAAATCACCCAAACGGGTCAATATATCAAATATCATCAAAACACAACCATATGCTCCCAATTTCATAGACAATCATCCTAATGATTCATTTAAGTCAGAAACATATCAAACACATGGAAACAAACACGTTTTAATATCAAAAATCTCATCTTTGCATGTTAACATAACATAGAACAAGCATGAAGGTGTGGGTTTGTTTAGAATATGTTTTTAACAAGTTTTCAAAGACAAAAACGTTTAGAAATCAGGTCTGGACCTTTAGGGAACAAAACATAATCATACAAAGGTTTGGGAATGAAGAACATACCTTGGATTTATGAGAAAATGATGTGTAAAGCTTGGAAATGTGTGTTTTGATGCAAAAACGTGTTCCAGAGGGTGTTTGTGAGTTGGGATAGGTTATGGGACGGCTAGGGTTGCACAAATGATGTTTTACAAGTCAAGGGTGGTATTTATAGGCGTTTCTAGTCGTTTAAAACACGTCAGGCGATTACGCAGCAAATCAGGCGATTAGGGCTCCTAATCGCCTCCCCTACAGGCGATTAGGGCTCTAATTGCCTCCAAAATCCTCCTAATCGCCTCCCCTACAGGCGATTAGGGCTAATCACCCCCTATCAGCATGCAATTACACCAATCACCCCCTATCAGCATGCAATTACGCGTAATCACCCCCTATCAGCATGCAATTACGCGTAACCACCTCTAATATCATGCAATTACGCGTAATCACCGTTTTAACATATATAAACACGTACACACATACCGATAAGTCACATAAGGATTATAAACACATAATTCATGAAAACAAACACGTTCACATTCGTTCACCAATTCCCGGGACTCGAGACTTGTGTGTGCATTGGACCCGGCGATTCTACAAATCACCAACAACCGGACTCATACCCCGTGTGTGTGTGTGTTAACCCCAATGATCCTCCGAATCATTGATCCCTAGACACTTTTTTAACGTGACTCGACTCGACTGACCCTGTCATGTGTAATGTATGCACGACTCGCTAAGGTAGACTTACTGAGTTTTCAAAAGTTAATAACCGAAGTTTGCCGGGTGTCACAGCCAGCTTGTAGTTAGAATATTTATAAAAGTATTGTTTTGTAACAGGTTATTGGCTCACGGACAGTCAATCGGCAACCCAAAGAAACGATCCAAACTAATCAAACAGTGAGTGCATGTCCCCTATTTTTCATCTAAACCATTTCGGGTTGAATGCATGCTTGTTATTGAGTCTAAATCATCTTATTCATTAACCGATTTATTTGCATGAATCATATTATTGTACGGTTGCTTATCATGTTTGTTCAAAACATTAGAAACTATAAGGGGTGGACCCACTCGGGTGTTATTTTTATAAATCTTGACTTGTAGGAGGGGGTTAAGATCCAACAATCTACCATTGTCAAAGTGGTACCATTATCAAATGAATATATTTTTGAACGATCAATCGTATTAAGTTGTATGTTTATGAAATTGGCATCACTCACTAGTGTATAGCTAACGTATTTTAAGCATGTATTTGCAGGAAGTAAGTAGTCACGAGGATGGGAATCTCGCAAGTTCATGTGTATCGATGGAAGAATGAATCGGCTAGGAAGATTGTTTATAAATAATTTGATGTTAAGTGTGTTGTAATCGGCTAAGAACTTTAAATATGTAACCAACGTATTTTCAGAATTAATATAAATATATGTGTGGAGGTTTAAAGTTAATGAACTTGCTTAATGATGCTTTGTTTAGAATATCAATCGGTAACAACTCAGGTTAAAAACAATTCGTTACACTTAGAGACTTAATCAAACATTCACTTGATGAAATTGAGGGCTAGATTGGGTTTTCTTCTTGATCCTAACTCCTATGCCTTCCACACACTTGATTTGATGCTCAATTTTTCCTTCCCCTTAGTGCGAATCCAGGCTTGTTTTGATCCACTTCACAATTTACACATATGGCCTCCCAAGTTTCACCTTTTGTCATTTTCAAATAAAACTCTATCTAACTTGGTTAAGTTTTTAATTAACTTATTCTAATATGTCATTTTACTAACATACTTATTTTTTCTTTAGAAAGATAACCTACAAATTAACCCCTTAATTCAATTATATTAAACAACAATTTACACATATTTATATATAATATAAACTGGATTTCGGGATGTTACATTATTAAACAGATATAATTCTATCACTTATCTTTTGATTGAATACAAGATTACTAAATACTAAGCATTCTATAGTTCACACACACGCCAACAAGACACTATGAACACAATATAGTTGAGGAATAAAAGAAAATACATACCAAGAAAATAAGCAACAATCAAGAGTTCTTTCATACTACATGAAAGTGTGACTTCTAACGCTCGGGCCATCTTCGGTAATGCACATTTCTTTGGCTATTTTGTACCTAGAAGATAAATATATTCTCTTAGAGGGGAGATATGATTGATATCCTTGGGTCAATAAAAAATAATGAAAATAAGTAGTAAAAAGTAAGTGAGTCATCTTCCGAAACCTTTCAATAAGCTCCAATTAGTACTTTTAAGCACCGTACACCTGTAATTCACCAACAATCTCAAAGTAACCATGTTTTATGATATAAATCACTTAAAACCACATAATTAAATACATCTTAACATGGTAAAACACCCTCTCATCAAGACACTATTTGTTTTAAGGTTCCATGTTAACACAAATCAACAGTCGCTCATTTTCTTCTTTTTTGCTTTCTCTATTTAAGTTTTAACATGTACTAAAAATTTGTTCTCGTATTGTATTTTGTTTAAAATTGTGTTACTTTTATGAACGGGGGACTTCTACATTTAATAACTTGGAAATTTGATTCGTCATTGTTACAAGGGATCTAAAATCATAGTTTAAGTTCATGGAACATATATAATGAATCTTTCGAGTTAGAACTTAGAAGTGCATCCAGCTACATCTATTATTAGAAAAAGAATTCGCACATCTCTTTCAATTGTTCTCAATCCAAGAACATATTTGTTCTTCGTATAGGGTTCTTAAGCATCTTTATTATTGAGTTCTGATCATAGCTTCATCAAGGAAACAGAAGTGTGATTCTGCTTTAGTATGGAGTTATAATCTCTCATTTATTCTTGATACGACTTTGACAAGTACATATAGTATTTGATTATATTGTTCATATTTATAAGTGCAAATATTTGTATACTTTTAAAAACATTATTATGATTCAAATATTTCCTTTAACTACAAATAAAAGAATATATACAATTTCACAGTTTGTCTTAGACTCTTAGTCCTTGTATCCACAAACAATGAGCACATGTTTAATCGTGAAGAATACAATTAAATGAAAAGAGTTCATTTGGCTTCAATCTAACACTTTGTTTTATATTTATCTTGTTTTTATAAATTAATGTCATAATAATAACTTGAATTATAATTATTTCCTCTATGTGATCATGTGAAATATACAATGAGCATGTTCAAGGCCTAAAGTTAGGCGTACACATGATTTATTTCCATTTTTATGAAACTTTAGATTCAACAACAAAAATGTGAGTATCAAATCAAATAATCACAACACATTATAATAAGAGTAAAATAAAGTTATGAATATCAGCAATTATATGACATTACAATAAGAGTAAAATAAAGTTATGAAATTAGAACCTAATAAAAAATAGATTATTGTTATTCAAAAAATAAATTAAAGAGCCATGTTAGAAATCAAGTAAATTGTATATAACAAACTTGTTACCCGTAACTTTTAATGTAAAGAACTTATACTACGATACAATTTAAGATAGCTAGTTACATTTATAGCATGTACTTGGACGTGAGGAAAATGGTCTCATCATATATAATGGTTACTCTTATCAAAGAAAATAAAAAGGAAAGAAAAGTTTCATTTAAGATATCCTTCTAAAGAAAAGGTAAGGTACCAACAATCGTATTAGACACTAAAAAAAACACATGAAGTGTTTATCAAAAATAAATAATACCAAATTTACCATAAATATGTATAATCTAAGTCTCTTAAGGGGACGGGGCACTACCCGTGAGTTTTTTTAATTTCACTAATTTCAACTAACCCAATACTGCCACATCACTTTACTAAATCTTTACGCACAATCAACGAGAGAGAGACAAAGAGAGAGAGAGAGAGAGAGAGATCATTGTTAACGTGCGTTAATTAGAACCAGAAAATGGTTTACGGATCCACTACCAGCATCACCGACGACAATGTTACCAAGCTGATAGTGGAATACCCGTGAACATTTCTGGTTGTGTCCCGTCACTTAAGATAATTCAAACCAATCATAACCACAACTAATCATATAAAGAATACATACACATCGAAACAACCAAATTTACATATCAAGGGCACTAATAATGTAAGATCCAAGAAAACTAAACCACAATCCCAGGGTCATTTCCGTCATTTTACCCTTCAAAACTATAATAATACACACCCAACCCTACTATCACCTGTACGGTCTTCCTTCTATAAATATACAACCCCTCCATCACCTCTTCCATTACCAAACACATCACAAAACAAACAACTCATACAACAATTTCATTGTTTCAATTCGTTAGTCAGATCGTAACATCGATCGGGATCGCAATGGGCAACAGTTTAAGATGCTGTTTAGCTTGTGTTCTTCCTTGTGGTGCTCTTGATTTGATCAGAATAGTTCATCTAAACGGCTATGTTGAAGAGATCACTCGTCCGGTTACCGCGGGTGAGGTTTTGAAGAACTACCCTAATCATGTATTAAGCAAACCATGTTCTCAAGGTGTTGTTAGAAAAATCTTGATCTTATCAAACAGTACGGAGTTAAAAAGAGGTAGTATTTATTTCTTGATCCCATCATCATCTGTGCCGGAAAATAAAAGAAATCCGGTGTTAAAAGATAGGAAAAAGGCTAAGAAAGTTGCCACGGTGGCTGTGGAGGTGGCGGTGGCATCCAACGGTGGCGAATCATTGCGGTCGACGTCAGATGTGGTGGTGGTGTCGGAGAAGAGGAAGGGTGGTCACCGGAGAGCTCGCCGGACGGTACAGGCCGGAGAATGGAGGCCTCATCTTGAGAGCATATTTGAGGAATAAATAAAAGTTTTTTTTTGTGGGGTTTGTTTGGTTCTTGTTTTTTTTAAAAAAAAAAGATATTCTTGTGAATAGAGTTGACATTTTTTTAAATTTTTACCTTGTGTTTATGGTTTTTTATAAGCGAGGTAAATGTCTCCTTTGCCATGAGAAAGTCACATGAAGAGAGAAATGAGAGCAAATATGTCCCAAGTTCATGTAATGTCATGTTCCAAATTGTAATTATTATATTTATAAATATTTTTGCTTTTATTTTATTGGTTTATTTTGCTTTTATTATATGCACATACATTTATGTAAGTGTGGGTCAATACATAATAAGGTTGGGGCATAGGACGAGTGATCTCTTCAAAAACGTTACTACTGATTTTGTGGCCTAAATCCGCCATTATGTTGTAATTGTATAAATCATCTCTCTTTTCCATTATACTTATGAATTTTAATACTTATAGCTGCTTATGTGATTATCATGATTCTCTGCTTAAAATCTCTTAGGTGAACAAGAAGTGAAAAAAAAAACAATCAATCATATAACTAGGGTTAAATGTACCAACATGTAACTAATTGACACTTATTATTATTATTATTATTATTATTATTATTATTATTGTATGTAACAAATTTCTTAAATTCATTTTTAAACATCAAACTTTCAGAAACATAAATTAAATGATTCGAAAATGGGACATTAGGTTTTTTTAGTCTATGGCAATATTTACTTATGATAAAATTAAGGACTTCTAGGAGGATATATATTTCAGTTTTGTATTAGATTCGTGGCTTGTGAGCTTAGTTTTTCAACGTATTTTGGTGGCTTATGCATGTTATCGCTTGTTTGTGTGTACATATGATGTGTTGTCATTATTATAGTTTTTTTTTATCTATTTGCTAGCTGTGTGCTTATGTATGTAGTATAGAGGTAATACTTTGCTTATATCTTATCATCCCCAGATGTTATCATTAGCATGGCTATCTGTGAAATTATCCTAGTAAGGTTGTTGTTGTAATATGCACTTTTAATATCTTATCGAATCATTTTATTTCTAGTGACTTATAGGGATGGTTAGTGACACATGCATTTTATCTATCACATGTTAAACATCTTAGATAAGAACTAAATTGTCTAAATTAACTAGGGGTGCATGTGAATTTGAAATATAGATAGTAGTTAAACTAATCAAGAGATCAATGGAATAAAAAGCTAAGTGTTCATTTAGGTGCAACTCTCTTTAGGTTATGAGTAACAACAGAGAATAACATTGATTTGCTTAACTTAACAATTAATTGCTAAGCTTTTTTTGACAACAAATTTGAGTTATTGACGGACCACTAGAGTATCATCGTGTCACCAGCGGAACCACCTAGTCATATTCATCTCCACTAGGCAATAATGCTTATTCACCAATTTATGAGAAAACCCAATAAATCTGGGAAAACTCTCTTGCGTAAATTGAACTCAAGACCAAATGTTCTCTAAGCCTTATATATCCCATCTTAAAAATGTCACTAGGCTATAATGACATGGATATTAATTGCTAAGCATACTTGTTGATATCTGATAACCTATTATTATTATTCAAACACTATTCAATGAATTATTGATTATATATACAAGGATGATATGTTAATATCATCCAAGTCAGTCCTAATGAGTAAAGAAAGTGCTTTTTATCTAAAACTAGGTATTATACATTAACATAACCATACAAGTTTTTGATAATTTGGGAATTGTATATCTATCTAATAATGTTATTCAATAATTTTTTAGCACAATTATGGATCTCACGTAAAAGTAACCATGTGCATATTCAAATCCATGTAACTATCAATCACATCAAGTTTAAAATCAAAAAATAATGTCATTCCTTTTATACCCTCTAAATAGAGTGGGGGAGCTTATAAATCATAGTTGGACTAAATGGTAAATGCGAACTAACTTATGATGAAATCATATATGCTTCTAAAGAGAGAATTAAAATTGCAAACCAACTAATAATGATGAAATAATGTAATTTTCCTATTTTAGTTTTGAAAGTGAGTTACAACTTGTGATGCATGTTCGGTTGGTAATTGGTAAAGCGGTTGCTAATTATGTTAGGAAAAAATTCCTTGTTATGCTTAACTTACGACATTCATATTGAGGTCAATGAGTATAATGTAACCTTCTTCGACTCCACCTAGATAGCATATCATTAACCTTTTCACAATTCACTCTACTTAATCCTAAGGAAATGATTTAACTTCACATAAATATTGCACCTTTAATGGTTTTTGGTTAAAAAAGGAAAACAAATTAATTCGGTGTCTTAATACTCCGTTAACATGTTAACAAATAACCTTTTTAACGCCCCTTAACACAAGGATGGAGCGATGTGCAAAGCTGGTTGACATGCCATGTCATCATTAATGCCCCAGATGTTAGGGTACACCCCATGGCCTAATGAAAATAGAAAATTAACTTCACAAAATAGTAATTAAATTATAATCTAACTCTTATATTAAATCTCTCTCCCCCTCTCCCCCCTTTCTTTCTTTCTCTCTCTCTCTCTCTCTCTCTCTCTCTCTCTCCCCCTCTCTCTTCCCCCTCTCTCAGACTCGTGAAATATAACAAGTTTTCAAAGACTAGAAAAGGAAAAATATGATAAGAAGATAAGGTAAGGTAGTGAACATTGGTCCGAGATCTGGAAATTGTGAAAAACAAGTTACACGCCAAACACGTACGAAACTGCCCTTTATCATAAAAACACATCCAAACACGTATAAAACAATAAATAAACATCTATGCTAGGCTATGGACAACTATATTAAATGTACTAACACAAAAGAAATATAATATGTTGATAATAAAACATAATCTTCAATGGAAGAAAAACATATATAATATACTTAAACAAATAGATCAAGTATACCTTCATCAAGAATTGTCCCAACTGCGTTACAGTTTCTAGGACAAATTTGTAGACAGCTCACAATACTGTCGCTCATATCCTTCAAATACCTCACTCATCTCTGCCTCCCTTCTACAAAATAATATCCTCAGTTTAGATCCAAACCTAAAATTAATTACAACGCAATCGTTTCCAATATTATGTACTAAATACCTACTATTGATAATTTCCTTCTATCCATACCTTGATATCATGATCCTTGAATCTGCTTGTTCGTTATCCCTGTATATTTACAAAATAAAACATGAAATCTAAGCATAACAGGAAGCTAACATAGATCAAGTGGAAAACATACTGTCAATAATAGAGAATCAATCGATGTTTAATGAAATGATATTATTATTATTATCATCATCATATAAGATGATTATAAAAAAAATCAAATAATTACTCGTTTGCAATATCAGGTTGTGACGGGAGGACGTTTCGGTGGAGCGGGTGAGAGCTTGGTGTATCTCCATTGAGGCACCGCCCGGGTAGGCGAAGACGTCGGTCACGCCTTGACGTTCGAGAGCTTTGACAAGGTTGGTCTTGTAAAGTCTGGAGCGCAATGTTAAATCTTAGGCCAGATTGAAAAACATATAAATTTCAGAAACATACATACATACAACTACATTAAACATTCTTAACATCAAATAATCCAACACACAGTAATTAAATAAATAAATAAAAACATACCATCCATGAAGACGCTTGTGAAGATGAATGGTGTACTCTCGGGTCACCACCTCTTCCTTCCTTCCTTTAGTCTTCTCCACCATTATTTTACCTCTTTCAACAACACCTTACCTGCACACACACACACAAAAAAAAATTACTTAAACATTTGATTAACACATTGATCAATTGAGTGAGGTGAGAGAGAGAAAAGAACCTAGGGTTTGAAATATGGATAAGTACGAAGACGGAGGCGCTAAAAGCGTAGTAAAGTTAGATGAAGGCTATATAATAACCCTAATAATTTTTGTCACACCCTCGAATTCCACGTGCGGGGTTTTACCGCGAGGCGTGTGACACACTAAGATCCAAGTCAACGGTCATAATAAACGACAACTAAATGTAAAATACGTAAACCAAACCATTAAGTTTTTAATAACATAAAATCAGTAGCGGAAGCTTAATCATGTTTACAACCCAAAATAAAATAAACGTAGTCCGAAGTAGTTATTCAAAAACATGCAACTAGAATACCCTAGACGCCATGCAAGACCCGTGCGCCTAGTCTATGTGCTGCTACCTTAGCGACCTGAGAAAACATGACAAAAAGATGTCAACATATAATGCTGGTGAGTTCACAGGTTTTTATAAAACGTTTCCAAAAGTGTACCAAGTTCAATCCTGTCAATACTATTTCACGTGTACGCTAGCTAGGCGTAAGTTCTGCTACTACTACGATTGGAAAACCATTACTGAACACGAATGCATGAATACAAGAATACTCCCGTCCAAATAATGAATACGTAGGCCAAGACAATATGCACCCGTCTGACCGCCAGTCGACCCGAGTGGGGCAGGTCACACCCAATAGATATATCCACATTTCCCCTGTTGTGCTACCCGCACATTCATGGTTTTCCCTGGGACTTTAACAAATCGTATCGTAACCAAAAGACGACCATAGTATGACATAAGTTTTATGAATACGAATACGTAGCATGTTTCTCCCCCGAAAGTAAAACCAGTAAAAGTGGGGCTGTGAAACTCACCTTAGGTTGCGTTCTTCTTAAAAGACAACAGACAATGCAATGATAGTCCCTAGTATCGGCAACCTATCATTAGATGTATATGAGTACTTGGACTATTAACCCGTAGGTCAACTAGTCCCTGAATGTCCAGACCATAACCGTGTACGTTTGAAAACATGTTTGAACGTTAACTTGACCACACAAGACAAGACCTGACATCCATTGGTTCCCGACATCCCACGTGTTAGCCAAATACGAGTAATCAAGCAATTATATGCAATCATGCACTTAATACGCACAATAGTTCACCAAGTCTAGCATACAGCTCACCTATTGCATATACGAGTCCGAACACGTGTTATTAGGTTTCTAAACATGCCACGGGGTTCCCAATATGTTCCTAGGTGTCAAACCATGTTTCGGGATCCTAAAATACACTTACAGCAGCAAAACGCACGACTAGGCATCAAAACACACGACTACGTATAAAACAGACCACTAGCAATGCTAGTGGCTACCAAAAGGGGCGAGTAGGACACCATACAGCTAGTCGCCCCTTGGACAGGTGACTAGCAACCCCCTGCAGCTTAGGTGCCTCTTTTGCCCGTTTAACCCTCCAAATCATGTCCGAAACATGTAAAAACACCCAACATCAATCCATAATCATCAAGCAACTTATCCTAGACGAAAACCCCCAATTTATCATCACTCTAACACCCTATTTGCAAGTATTTCCTAAAATGGAATGTTATTATGGAAACATCACATCAATACATGCATAACTTACCTAAAATGGCAAATAATTAGATTTCATCACATAATCATGTTGCAAATCATCATCCTTCTGTTACTACATCATCCTAGCATAAACCCTAACATCATACAATCATCAAATCACCTCATAACATCCTAAATCCTCCTAATGCACTCAAACAGGTCAAAATGCATATTATCATCGAAACACATCAAACAACCTTCAAAATCCTAGATAATAATCCTAACAACTCAATCATATTAGTAAAACATCAAACACACAAGAATCCCCATGTTTTAATGATAAAAATCCGTTCTTTGCATGAGTCCTTCACATAGAGCTCATATAAAGGATTAAACTAGTTTCAAAACTGTTTTTCAAATGTTTTCAAAGACACAAACTTTATAAAACCAGGTTTGGACCTTTGGGGATCAAAATAATGACATGATAAAAGCTTAGGATGGATAACACACCTTGGATTTTACTAGAAGGGATGTCTAAAGCTTGGAAATGGTAGGTTTTAGGGCAAAAACGTGTTCCAGAGGTTAAGTATAGTGTGAGAGAGGTTTGGGCAAGTTAGGGTTTCACAAATGATGTTTTACAAGTCAAGTATGGTATTTATAGCTATTGCTAGTCGTTTCTGATGTTACACGCATTACGAGCTGCAGGCGGCCACTAGCAATGCTAGTATCCACTTCTGACAGGCGACTAGCGGCCTAGTCACCCTATGCAGGTGGCAACTAGCACCCTAGTCGCCCCTGCAGGTGGCCACTAGGACCCTAGTCGCCCCATGCAGGCTGTTATGAGTTTTTGGCGCATTAAACACTAATCCTTGTACACATGGTTATAGACTAATACGTTCATACTCGTTCACCAATCCCCGGGACTCGAGACTTGCATGTGTGCATTAAATCTGGCGATTCTACAAATCACCAATCCTTGTACACATGGTTATAGACCGACTCCCAATGATCCATTGGATCATTATAACGACCCCCGATGATTACCTGAACTATCATAACGATTCAACTGACCCATTTAAGTATAGTGTATGCATGACTCGCTAAGGTAGACTTACTAGTTTGACAAAAGTTACTAACCTGAGTTTGCCGGGTGTCACAATTTTTTATGTCTTTGGATTACTTATGTTTTTGTGGGCCTTGACCCGTTCGAGTCCAACCTTGCGCCGTCACTCGCAAGGTTGTTCTGGAGCGTAACGTGAGATGAATGGTGATGGAGAATGGAGGTTAAATAAGGTTTTAATCTTTTACGGTTTTAATTAATTAATTAATTATTATTATTATACACATGTTTTTATTTTGCTATTCCAAGAAAGTTTTTTTTAGGATTATCATTTTATTTTCTTTATTCACAAAACTGAAGCTCCTACTCGTCTAGTGTTCATCTCAATGTCTTAAAAACCGGTTCATATCGACTGGTTGAACTGTGTGGTACAACCTGTTGAACCGTGCGGTATGACAGGTTGAGTTGTTTTTTATCCAACCCGTATAGTATAAAAAACGGTTTTTAAAACATTGGTTGATCATCTTAATGCTTGTGTGACTGCTGACATTCTTAACATCTTTATTAACAATTATGTTTTCATGACCCAATTTCGTATTTATGTATATACCTCATATAGGTGGAAGAGTGATAAGAAACCGTGCCCATTATTTTTAGATACAAACGTTTATAAAATTATCTTTCATATCACATAAAGTTGACACATACGTATCTATGCAATATGACATTCTGATTCTCCCTTATCTATATGTGTGTGAGTATATAATGATTTTGAGATCTTTATCAACAATTATATCTTAACCATCTACGTTATATGTATGTATGTATGTATATACATATTTGGAAAATCTTTTACCCGCAAACAATACCTTGCATGTGTGGAAAGGGTGACAAGAAACTATACCCATTGTTTGTAGATACAATCGTTCATGGCAGTATCTTCTATATCACATAAAGTTGACAAGGACTATGACATGCTGATTCTTCCTTATCTATACGCGTGTGCGCAAGAATATATTATGATGTGTGAATATATTAGGATTTTCAGTTATAAAGGTATGGTGCTTAAGTATTGCACCCTTGTTTAACGAAGTTGTAGGCCTTGGGTTCGTCCTGTCCTATAATCATTAATCCCAATCATTTTCTACTAACTAATGATTAAAACTTGTGTTTTGATTAACCTTTATCTTAGAATAATATGGACTTATATTTCTATAATTCCTGTAAATGATTATATTTATTTTAAAAATACGTTTCAAAACTGGAGAACTATAGGGTGTTGGGTAAAGCAGGACAAATTTTGAATTAGTATATTTTATTCTAATAATATTAAAATGGAATAGAAGAAAATGAAAGTAGACATGACCACGCCACCCCTTAAATATAACAACCTGGCTTTAAGTTTTGACATAGATTTATTGTATACCACATGCCTCTTTCTCCTGCGTTTCCAACTCACCAAAATTTTACAACCTGGCTTTAAGTTTTGACATATATTAATTTTCTTTTCTTTTCTTTTTTTAACTTTCCTTATGTAGATAGCTTTTATATGATGACATTGATAGTTGATACATGCACATATATACATATTGGGGCCCTATACATATTTAGTTATCATCCCGTGTATAGTATCAAAAAATATATTACAATATATAAGTTATATAGTTAGTCATTATTCTAGTAAATAAAGATTTTATATGAAGTTTTTATAAATTAAGTTAAGTAAACAATATTTAAAAGATTTTTTTTTAAATAAATAAAAATATATTAAAATAATACTTTTTTCATCTAGTTGTTACATTATATTATTAATTAAAACGAAATACGAACGTTACATCTCAATAAAAGGTAGACGGGCAACAAGCTGCGCCGCCACCCCTTTCTGAATTGCGAACACTAGTCTACTAAAGACAAATCCTTGCCCCCTGGAGATGAACTATTGCTGTGGACGACCCGTTGGACCCTGGACAAGAAACGAATAGCTACGACGCTAGGGAACCGAAAGGTATCAAAGGCCAAGGGGATAAAGACATGTTGGTTCTCAGCACAGGCTTTAGCATGCTTATCTACCTTTTTCGATTCCGCCTTTCTCAATGCTTGTCCAGCTACAAACCATGTTTCCCTTAACCCAACCAAAGGAGATACCCCTGTGAGGTCCACGCAAGCATGTTTCCTCCTCTCCCAACCAAAGACAAGCAGATCCGCTGGTCGCAGGGTGGATCTCCCTTCCACAGGGTCTGTGAGAAAATTTACAGCGGCCTCCTTTTTGGCAGAAATCTCAGCTCTTCTCAGGATGTACTCCAAAACGTCCCTCACCCAGTCATGCCGGTATTTGAACCCAGGGAGCTCTTTGCAGTGAATTGCGTGCTCCCCATATTTATCCATGCAAGCTTTACGGCAGATGGGGCATGATTCATCTTCCGGATACATAGGGATCATCAACCGGTACTTGAGTATAGCCCTGTATTCCACTGCTGACATGCATTGACCCAAACCCTCAATTAGGGCTGTTCAAAACGCTCGGCGCTCGCCGATCGCTCGCCGCTCGTTCGGAATTTGCTCGGAAATTGCTCGTTCGATTTTCCGCTCGGTTGTAAATGAGCCGATCGGCTCGGTTCGGTTTGTAAACGAGTCAAGCATGAGCAAAGGTCCGCTCGGCTCGGCTCGATATAGTTTTTATTAATTTATTATATATATAATTATATGTATAAACATTAATTACAATTATATTTATAGTTTTATACATGCCGCTCTATTGGGTTTAGGTCAATATATGCATATATAGAGTTATATTTATAGTTATTGGCTCAGTCTACTCAATGATAAATTAACCATAAGTTTAATTGTAAAACCCTAAGTCGTGAAAAAACATGCTTGACTTCCTATTCCCATTAGTTGTCCACCATTAATCATCTCCCGCTATCAACCTACGCCACAACAAGACAATCGTTCTCTGTAGTATGCTCAACTAGAGCCTCATTCTTAAACGGTCGAACCTCAGACATCACCAGGCAGCGAAAATATTAAAGGAAACATCCCAAATTTATTGTTGTCCGAAAACATTCACCGCAGGTCGCTCGCTTGACAAAATGTGCGCTCGAACACTGCTTGCTCGGTTTCTGGATTGATTGTAAATGAGCCGATCGGCTCAGTTCGGTTTGTAAATGAGCCAAGTACGAGCAAAGGTCCGCTCGGTTTGGCTCGGCTCGTGAACAGCCCTACCCTCAATCGGGATAACGGTCAAAAAATCCTGAGCATGAGGACCCTTCAGGCATTCAATCACCGCCTTCTGGCGGGAGGACAACTCAAAAACTTCTCCCAGGCTTTGAGCAGTTTTGCTAAAAAGAGCATTCGCCAAAGTTTTTTGTGACTTTGAGGGGGCGGTGTCCTTACTAGAAAAACCGCCAATATCAAAGTCCGGGAGACAGACATTTAAGCGTTCGAGCGCCTGTTAATAGTCCGGGTCTAGCCCGATGGCCCCACTGTTTCGAAGGATATGATCCTGAAGTTCCCAAGACTGAGATCTAGACGCCACAAAGGCATAAACCCCAACATCTCGAGCTGAAAGGAGGCCTAAGCCACCTTAACGCATCGGGAAGGATGCCAACTGCAACTGGAGGTCTCCGAAGAAGGGGCCACCACACACGACTATATCTTCAATAGCCTCCCGGAGGCCATCATCGAAAAGGGATACAGCATCCACCATCAAGTGGGGTTGACAAGTTCGCAAACCAAAAAGCAACTTAGCGACCCCCATGCATGACCTAAGCAGGAGGAGTTCACGTTGGGGATCTTTAAAGCGGGGCAGGAGTTTCATAAGGTCCACGTACCGCACCCGTGGCCTGCCGCCCTGCCAACTCCCCAATAAATATAGGATCTCGGCTAACAGCCCCACCAAGGAGCTTAACCCCCCTCTCTGGTCTACCAATCCCTCTCGGGAAAAGCCCGTCCTGAACTTTCAGCCCGTTACATGTCAGCCAAAAGACCTCTGTTTCTTAATATTGAGATGAAGCCCCAGAGATGGCCCATGCACGTTGATGATATCTAAAGCCTTAGCAACCTCAGTTGCGTTGCCTATAATCGTCCCATCATCCAAATACCAAGCATGAAACGGGAGGTTACAGTGTTCCTGAACCCGCATGATAAGGGGGTGTAAGGCAAGAGCAAAGAGAAAGGGCCCCAAAGGATCTCCTTGCTGCACTCCGGTAGTAGCCCCAATACAATAATTACCCACATACAGCCTAGCACGCTGGGCGTAAAGGAACTGGACCCACGGATAGATAGATGGGCATCGCTGGTCAACCTCTTGGAGAAAGGCTGTGCGGTCGATCATGTTGAAGGCATTGGAGAAGTCTACTGTAAGCAGAGCCAAGGAACCATTCGCATGAAAAGAGTTGAGGAACCTGTTGGCACTGTGAAGCACCGCCTCCGCCCCATTTGGCACCCTACTCCAAATTGAAAGTCCCCTAGGTACTGGGCAATGTCTTTCCCAACCTTCTTCCTAGCCACCTTAGAAACCAGCCTTCGCCAAATGCCCCCCAATGCAATAGGCCTAATTCCATTATCGGGCTTCAATAACGGGGTGAGGGAGCCGAGGCAACAAAATCGACAAGTGTCTTAGGGCAGGCCCCCTTAAGCCATAAGTTAACGACTTTCGTAATGGCCGCAAGCAATCCCGAGGAAGTCGCCAAGCCTTCGCCACCAATAGCATCCAACAGGTGTTGGGCCCGTATCCTGTCCATGCAACATGACGTCCCTTTAGGGAAAGATCGGATACATCTGAGCACACAGTCCCCATCTACGGATAGAGCGGGTTGGGCGATAGGGTTAGAAGGCAAGGATGGAGGCGTCACCACTGGGTGTTTATCAATGAGGGCTTTCATGGTCGATTCACATAGAGGGGCATCCCCACTAGAGCACAAAACCTTAACCGCCGCACTGAAATGCCCATCCCTGACTTTTCTAAGACATTGCTTAATATTAGGTCCTTTTCATTGTCCTCTTCCCTTCTGACTTCTCCCCTAGGTACCACAACCTTCCCCACGCTATCCAAGAGGGAAGAGACCAAGACTGCAAACCCAGACCCATCTTTCCATACTGCAAGCGCTTGCATGATGCTACTACACTGCAGAGATTTCCTGTTCCCTGATCTTCGCTCTTGCCTAGAGGACGGTCTGACCACCCTCAGGGTTAACCGCGGAAGCAATAACAATTTTACCCAATTGTCAACCGAGCCTGGCAACGCCACCATTTTGCGTAAGGCGCCTGTTAACACTTGGCCGAACATCATACGACAACTGGGGGGGGGGGGAATGCTTTTAACAGTTTGAATAGGGAGGGAAAAAAGACGCTCGAGGAAGGCAACATCCCCGACCACCCCAGTGGGGTGCCGTGGGTTTGTGTCGACTACCGCTTGACATGGTATTCTTAATTATCTTAATTTACAAATTTGTATCCTTTTGATTGCACAAGAGCGACTCTGTCAGTTCCAGAGTTTACAACTAAATTCGAACTTTAGGTTTTTCAACTAGTAAGAGGGTGTTTGGGATTGAGTTTGGAAATACAAAAGTGCATTTGGTCAGAAGTGCTTACTGGCTTATGATTTTTTGAAAAAGAGTTTTAGAAAAATCGTTTGGATTAGTTTTTAGGATGAGAAAAATTAATAGATTGTTTTTTTTAAGTGTTTCGCTTAACTTATTGCGAATATTGGTTGTATGGGTGGTAAATTTGTAATTTTTTTCCAAAAGTCAAAAGCAAGGATTTCTAACTTCTCAAAAACAGTTTTTCCACCCTTAAAAACCAAAAGTCAAAATAGGAAGTGTTTTTGGGTTACACAAACAGCTTATTGACTTATTGGCTTCTTTGAAAAGCCAATAAGTCAATAAGTTGTTTTGAAACTCAATCCCAAACCCTACTCCTTAATCTTTAATCTTTAATTGTGACTGATAGTGATAAACCAATGAGTTTAAGAGTACTTTATGAATTAAATATATATATATATATATATTAAATTACACACATATATCATGTGTGTGATATTAAAAATTAAAAATATATATATAATTAATAATTTAGTATAAAGATTTAACCAAAATTTGAATAAAAAGAATTTCGGGTCATCCAAATTGAAAATTTATTTTATTTTGTTCGTACCAACAAAATATATTTAGTAATGTTTGTTTGTATAAAACACTACTTATTTTACAAATTAGTTAAATAACATAGTTTTTATAACACACGCATATAAGATCTTAGAAATCTCAAATGTCATATTCTAATATTTATGTGAGATGTCATAAAGTTTGATGAGACGATTTCAATACCACTTGAATGAGTTCAAACGGAGTCCTTTTGATACCCTTCATATGACTTCCTTTTTTTATTGTGTATTCAGTCTTAGGGTTATATATGAAAAACTTTATTGTGTATTCGGATCATTCTCCCCGCATTCTCATGGTTGATGTGTCTAATTCGGGTGCCATTCCATTTCGATTCTTCAATTCATGGCTTGGGAAAGATGGGTTGAACGAGATTGTAGCCAGGGGGTTAAATGTTGAAGTGGAGTTAAATTTGGTGGATATAAAGCTGATGCAGAAGCTCAAGATAAAAAAAATTGATTAAAGAATGGAGGAGAAATAGTGGGTCAGAGGAAAGTAGAAGGATTCAGGAAGTGATTGTTGGTGCGGAGGGGATTGAAACAACTATAGAGTCAAGGGAACTTAGTGAAGAGGAACGGGAAACATGGAAAGAGTTTAGAAAGGTTATTCGTGATGCTGAATGGGAAAGGTTGAAGGATTTACAACAACGTGCTAGGGTGTAATGGGTTCTTAACGGTGACGAGAACTCTGCCTTCTTTCATGGGTTAATTAACTGTAGAAGAACTCGAAACAGGCTGAACGGAATTATGATTGATAGGACATAGGTGATGGATCAGGAGGTGATCAGGAATAGGGCCGTACAATTGTTCAGAGAAAAATTTCGGGAGCTGTTTCCAAATAGACCAAAACTTGTGGGGGACGGGTTTAAAAGGTTGTCTTCAGAGGAGTCTACGGGCTTGGTAGTTCCGTTTAAAGAAGAAGTACGAGAGGCGGTGTGGGAATGCAGGTGCGAAAAATCGTCGGGACTAGATAGGTTCACATTCGTATTTATAAAGAATCTTTGGGGGAATATGGAAGACTATTTTATGCCAAAAGAGTTTTTTATCCATGGCTCAATCCACAGTTCATGTAACACGTCCTTTGTAGCATTGATTCCTAAGGCAAATGACCCAATGACGTTCTCGGATTTTCGGCTAATTTCACTGATCGAGGTAATAGGGAAAGTCATTTCTAAGGTGCTTGCAGGAAGACTTAAAAAAGTTTTGGATAGTATCATCTCTAATGAAAAGTCCGCCTTTATTCAGGAAAGAAACATATTTGACGGGCCATTAATCACCTGCGAAGTACTAACATGGTCGAAAAGGACTAAAAGACAGGTATTGTTCTTCAAAGCAGATTTTGAAAAAGCTTACGATTGCGTGTTGTGGAAGTTTTTGATCAATGTTATGCACCATATGGGGTTTCCGACTAAATGGAAGAACTGGATTATGGGTATATCGTTCACCAGAAAGGCGTCAGTGTTAGTTAATGGTGTGCCAATTGATGTGCCTGGTTTTAGTAATTTAGAAAAGTTATCATTTTCACCGGTGCCAAAAACTTGATGTTTAATCTCAAAACATTGGTTTTGGGAAAAAGAGTAATTTTTACTAAACCGTTTAACAAGTTTTAAATTTATAAGTAAACGATAATTACTTAGAAACTAAAACCAACACATAGGCAGAGAACCTGACGTGTATAGTATAGATTTCCAGGGTAAATATTAAGTGTCGTATTCCAAAGAACACCCTTTCCCTTGCTCAACCTTTCATCACTTTACTTAATGGGGTTTTGAAAAAGAAAATAAAACGAAGGGGTTCTAAAAGAAAAATAGTTTTTGAAAAGGTTTTGTTTCTAAATTAAAAGATAAAATAGTAGGTTTAAGAAACATGCACGTCTTGTGGACCCTCCGAATAAGTAGGCTAAGTATATTAAAAGTAGTAGTAGACTTAATTATTGGCGAGGAGAACGGGTTTTGAACGACCCATTCAGAGTTAGGAGATGGGAAAGGAAATAAACAAGGGATGATGTTCTAGTAACTCTATGGGTCATGCTCAGGGAAGTGTACCAGTCCCCATAAAGGTGTCTTCGGACTGCTGGCCCGTAGGCCGGTCTTCTCCTAGTTGACAAGTGCGGTGTTACCTAACGCACACAAGTCATGTAACTTATTGGAAATTTTGAGTCCTGCTTGTAAGGCACTTCCCAAACCTCCGCAAAGCCACTTGTTTAAGCACCGGGTTCTCTAATTTACCTTCTTAAATTAATGTAGAGGCTTAATTCCGATCGAGAATCCCTTCCACCTCTCTCAACTCTCGCTTTCTGTACCGAAGGATCTCACATACCATCAGCTTATGTGACGAGGGATCCCCTAAGAAGTTAACGACTTTGTACTAAAACGAGAGTTGGATAAAGTATCCTTGTTTTATTTACCTTTAAAAGTGACAACTTAAATATTTATTGATCAAGTAAATATAAGTTTGGTTTAGTGATTATGTGACTTATCAAGTTCAACCCTTAACCCCCAAGACTTATGAATGAATTCCTTAACAAAGGTGGACCATAATCCTAAAGGTGTGCAATCTGAATATCACTGGTGCACCCGTAGGGAATCCTCCATTTGCCAAGAAAATCACTCACACATCTGGTATGAACCAGAAACTTGTCACCCGGATCCGGTCCACTTTAAAAGCCATTGCTTAGAACCCGGTTTAGATATCAGAAACCCTGAGGATCTGTCTCACTACCGGTTTCCTTGCCTTGGATCTAGCTCAGGACTACCAAAAGTCGTACGAACCCCATGATAGTTTGTTTTATAAGTTAAGTTTTAGGTTTGTTAAGTTAATCACTAATTGAACCTGTTACAAAGATAAACAAACAAGAATTAATTAAGAAGATAAACAAACCAAATAACTAAAGTTCCTTGGACATTCATCTTAGACGTATAACCAATACAATCATAAGTTTACAAAATTGATAAGTCGTCCTCACTAACTTTAAGTCACCAGTTGATTTACTTTACTAATTATCCTATATGTTAATTTATCAAGTTCCATGAATAGTATTGTTTTCAGCATATGTAAATCTTATTTATACCAATTTGTTTGAATATAGTAACAAAATACATTATGGTACAGATGGTTTGATTGCTGTTGTGGTTGGGGTTTTGCCTGGGTTCGACTCTTGAAGCCTTACAGTTTTTTGTATTTTTTTTATTTATGACTTTGTGGTGTAGTTGTAATTATGCTTCAGTTCGAGGGTATTTGTGTCCTTTCGTTTGTAGACTGTTTGTCTGCCTGGTAGTATTTTATTTGTTACTTTAGGCGGTGTTAGACACCCGTCCATTGCTCTGCCCTTCTTCCTATATCCCCACAGAGAGAGAGAGAGAGAGAGTAAAACAGAGGGAGTGATGGATAAAGGGTTCTGGTGGCGGTTAGCCACCGTGCCCAGTGGCGACGCCACCTACCTGCGGCTACCTGAAAACAAGCAATTGGATGGTGGTGTCAGTTTTGTCAAACGATGGGAGCAGACGTCAAATCCGATGGTGGTCGACTTCGTCGTCGTTTTCGACCAGGTACGTTTTCCTCTTTCTATTCAGTTGCCTCTTTATTGTGCTTCGTTTTTTGTTTTCTGAATTTTGGGAACACACTAACCCTAAATCCATTCATGTATCTTGCAGATCGATTAGGTAACGTTTCTTGCCAAATTGATGCGCGTGACCCTGATAACCCCAGACCCGATCCAAGCCTTGACTCAATTATTTGGTAGTTTTGCAGAAACCAGACCATACAAAATTTGTATTCTGCCGATTGCGAATGGATCCGGTAAGTAAAGAGAGACACTCCCTCGACATTAATTTAAAAATAGAAAATTGTTTTTATCGGTTTTAGGGCATGTTTGGCTCTCCATTTCCATTTCTCTTTTTGACTTCTCCACCCTCAAAAGCTCTTTTTCCCCAGAGGTCACAAATTGTGACTTCTGACTTTTGCCCCATTTTCTCCTTTTCAAAGCACAATTTCCTCCAAAAGTTCCTTTTCCAACAATTACCCAAACACTTTTCTTCCATTTTCTCCTTTTCCCCATGAGTCATAAGTTAAAAGGAGGGGAAAAAATGGAGAGCCAAACATGCCCTTAGAAGGTTCGAATTAATTTTACGAAGTCTTCTAAATTTTATTATTTTATCACAGGTCCCATAAATTTAGCTGGCTCCTTCTTAAAGTTAACATCGGATAATACAAGCCAATGATCTCCAGCTCAGCTGGTTTGAGGTAGGGTGGGTTTTCCCTTAGGGGTTCCCATCCTGGGGGGAGGTCACAGGTTCGATTCATGCACACCACAAAAAAATTCCCCGTGACGGTTTGAGCTTAGGCAAGGAGGACACCGGTGTGTGGGTAGGGATTCGAACTTGGGACCAATAGGTTAGGGTTGTACAAGGATTTCCATTGATCTAAACCTTTCAAAAAAAAAACATCGGATAATACAAAGATGATAAATTGAGAATATATATATGTTTGACTAATTTTGATTAAGTGCCTTTTAATTTGTAACCTGACCATTTAAACGCTGTAATAAATTTTTAGTAACAAATTTATGAAACTATTACCGCAGTTGATATTGGTTACTTGTCTTGCATCTTGGAATAACTATCTTTTGGGTTTGTTAGCTACTTTTGGTGTTCGATTTAACCACAGAATGAGATACATGTCCCCACCGAAGGACCATAAAAGCTCCGGTTAAGAAAAAAATATGTTCTGGTGGATGGTCAACAGACTGCAGGCGAGGGGTATTGGAAGGAGATTGTGGACATGCTCAACAAAGTACATACTACTGACCAAAACTCGGCTTCTAAATACTCCTCAAAACTCATAATGCTTAAGGTAAGCCTTGAATGCATAATGCATGAACTTGGATTGCTAATATCGACCATTGATTGGATTAGGAATGATCAGTGGTTTCTAATGGATTTGATTACATCTACGTTGAAACGCTTGATGTTTTAAAGATTAAAAACTCAATTCAAGTCCAGGAGCAGCAGGCTTCACGAAATCAAGAACATGGATGTTCAACCACTGATCGACCGCGGCCATTTCCTAATTCGAGACAGTCAGTTGGGAAATTTTCTTCACATTATTAAGAATATCTTATTAGTGTGGTCTTATCAGTTGCCTCTAGACCTTTCATGCACTTAAACATGAGGTGATGGTAAACAGTTTTGGTTATTTGAATTTTTTTTTTATTTTAAAATGAACAGAAGGGGATTGTTCTTTATACATATTTAAGCTAAGACACCGTTATGTTAACACCAAAAGCAAGGAAGTATAAAAATGACCATAAAAGGCAATAAAGTAACTATTCATGGCATTCCAAATTAATACATAGTGATGAACTGATGATACATAGTGAAATGGGGTTAGCTTGAAATAGTAATAAATTGCTTTTGTTTTCATGTGATTTAAACAAAAACATGGAGATAAACTTCAGGTATATATTATAGCTCTCCAATGATTTCTAATAGACGTTGATGAGCGGCTAGCTTAAGGTAAATGTTATTTAGAATGGTATGAGGTACATAAATGATCAGTCAGGATATGGCCGGAAAAGAGGGTTGTTAAACAGTTAGGCTTTCTCTCTTTTGCCAGGTTAAGAATCAATTTTTAATAACTTTTTCTTTATTACGAGTTGATTGTAGGTGCGCGTCATAGTTACCGGATTGGTTTGACATGTAGGTTTATGAGGCGCAAGCAATCTGGAGATGGCTGTGAAATTGGGTTGTGAAAAGGTTAGATTTCTCAGTTTCGCTAGGTTTTCTAATCTACAACAAATAAAAGTCAACTAAGTATATACATGCACATATAGGCAGCCAACACCCTTTTCTCCTTGACTCCTGTAAGCAGCATTGAAAGAAAAGAAAGAAACAGATAGTGACAGGCCTTTGAAGGAAAGCTAAGTAAGTGGAAGCTAGATATATTTTAAGGCATAGTGGATTACTTTTTGTTCATAAAAAAGATATGGAGCGAGTTTGTCCATAAACTAGCTTTCCTTCATTGGCACCTCAAAATTCTTCGATCATACCAAAATAGCCCTCTTGCATATTGTAGACAATTATTACAAAATATATCAGTCAATAGTCATCTTGCTTATGTAAAATTCACATGACCTCCTACTAAGGTTAATAGATATGTTGTTACTTTGGACAAAGCATTTTGAATTTACATATGATGTATTACTTTACTTTGTTAGCTTCCTTTGGTTATTCTTAATCCTATCACATGTGCTGACATATATACGCTTCGGATCGTGAGTGGGAATCCATATTCTGGTTCAGAAGAAACGGCTGCGAAATAAGGTAAACATTAGGAAGAATATATATATAAATTAAGTTATAAACCAACTGACGTTTTGGAAAGAAGTCAGCAATTATGGTTAGCCTGTTATCTTCTTCTTAGATCTTATATATACTCTTTTGTAGAGGTTAAATATATCGAATCAGTTACTTTTGACAGCCCTTGGCATCATAAAAAGAGGAGTTGACTGTCAACTTATCATCAGCATTATCCAACACTTTACTTTGCGTATGTCGTTTACATTCTTTGCACTTAAAACATCAGAAATATAATTTATTTTCATGTTAGAACTGTTCAATCTCTTTAACAACAGTCTCAAATGCAGCGGTCGCCTTGGATGAATCCAAGACCGAAGTTCCCATAAAAAATAAATCCTCGGATTCAGCCAGAGAAAGCAGCTCATGCCCTTCGCAAAATGCAAGCCCATACTATGTGTTACTAAAGGCTTTTGATCACACTTGGGGCATGTTTATTTTGTAGTATTAGTTGTTGTACTTTTGTTAACTATTGTTGACATAAACCACAAACAAAAACTGAAAAAAATGGCGCCGCAACGCGAGCCGGAGAAACAACTAGTTCTCTTGATTTTTTAAGGATGCGCATTAGCTTTACCCCATGAATGTGAGTACCTGCCTTGGAGAAAAAAAAATACAGTGGATTTTCATATTTGAATTCAACATTTATTAAGAGTGTATCATTTATAAACCATAACTTAATTTCTATGCATTTTATTGTTGTTTAGAAGAAATTAAGCGAGTATTTTATAAAATAATATGTTTTGAGGTATGTTACTCCGGAAGATATAGTGTAAATTATGAAAACTCATCCGTCAGCATGCACCATTCTCCTTCTCTACAATGAAATTTGTCCGTTACAGTAGCATGTTTGCTCCTCGATGATACTGATCAATCGTGATCGAAATGATATGTTATACTTGTTCTCTGATCCTTAACTTGATATTTGTGTTGGAAGTAAATGACAACAAAGATCTTCTTCCCGTTATCTACAAAATAATGTATTAGGCTATGAAAACCAATGACTATAATCTATACTTTCTTTAATTAGACCATGAAATCTATTGTAATAGTTAAGTGTAATATGTCTCTCTAGTCTCTCTATATATTGAGAACTCATGTAACCCTAAATCAATAACAATCAATACAATACAATATTTCCTTGGTTCAACTTAAGGGGCTGTTTGGTTGATTAAATGCTAAATCATTAAGATGATATGAATGGTTAAGAGGCTCTGAATGGTTAAGAGCTGAATCATTCAGCATCCCTTATTAGCTTAATGGTTCAGCACTTAACCATTCCATTCAGATGCTGAAACAAACAGTCTGAATGCTGAATGATTCAGAACCGAATGGTTAAGAGGCTGATTAGGAGGCTACCAAACACCCCCTAAGTGTATACTTTTTTCTAGGTTTAGGCATTCTGAGTAAGAAGCTTAAAAATCTTTCCTAACATTGATTTAAACTCATTTTTGCATGTTCACTTTTTTAAGTTATTTTCTTTGTTAAGCTTAGTTTATACAATCAACCAAATATTTGTGTAGGCTAGATAGTGACAGCAATGTTGCACAGTTCGGTAAGATCAACAATGCGCGGTCCTGACCCCAGGTATACCAATGCATTGCAACCCTTGACCCGAGTATGTCAAAAATAAACAACGGTGAATCCAAACCTTCGGAATAGTGTGTCAAGTTCTGCAAGGTTACCTATGCATTGAAATCCTTTGGCCTCCCAACGATGCTTCCCCTTGACCCCATAAGGAGGACGCAACCCGTTTGCCTATGCTTTTTTTTGTTGACACGTTGTTGTAATATGCTAGATGATGTACAAAAATGTAAAAGAAGTAAAAAGAAAATAAAAAATTAAAAAGCATACTCTAGAATTAATGGTATATTTTTTTTAAAGATTGAAATCAAATAAAAATATCTTGGTTTAAAAATTTGGTGCAAAACAATTCTTTTTATTTTTTTTTAAATTTGCAATAAAGATAATATATACAACCACGCATATTTACTTTCTCTTTTTTTTAGTAAATTTATACTCAATAGTCTCATACAGGATATCTCATCCACTAGCAGAAAGACAATATGGTTAAATTGCCCTAACTTTTCTAATAAAAATGGGCCGATAATAGGCTTTAGGTAATTGGGCTAAAGCACTGGGTCATATGACTCATATCTGGCTCAGTTTCTACTTATTAGCAAAATGAATGGGCCGGGTATAGGCTTAGTCTAGTTTATTGGATTAGCCTATTAAAAAGGATCAATAAACATGGAAGATACAATTAGGCTAAAGCCCAATTAGTGAAAAAGTTTAAATTATTGTAAGCCATCGTTTATACCTTTTTTTTCGGATTTCGTAAGAAAAAGATTTGAAGTTTTATGCAAATCTTTAGAATGTCATTATTTTAGCGTGATAATCTATCTATTTGTAAGATTTAATGGGATTTTAAATGTTATTCTGAATTTCAATTTCAAAAGTAACATGTTCATAAACGAGGCATGTAAAAGGGTATGTGGAGGAGACCCTCTGGCCCCTGGTATTCATATTGGATACCGATCATCCCATCCCACAAGAGTTATGATCCCGGCAAAATACCTCAAAGTGCTGCCCACAAGATTCGAACTTGTCTCCTCTCATGCCCAACACTTATCATTGGTAGTGGGTACCACTAGGCTATAAGCCCATTGGTTAAACGAGGCATGTAGTATATGTGTTATTCAGTTTGGTTATGATCTTAAATATGTGGTGCTATATATATATTCGTGGTTCTAACTATTAACTATTAAGCATCTTACATTTTTTTATACACGTATAAAATATAAATAAATTATCTTATGATTTTTAAACTGAGACTTGAACTAGCATATTTTGGTCCAAGCATTTTTTGAGCGGACGTCGAGCGAGTATTGAGCATCGCGGAATAAAAAGGGAAAGTGACGAGGGATGTTAGTTTTTAGAGTAAAGTGCATTTCCCTCCAAGAATTCATCCAATTATAACATAAGTAAAAATTTAACAAATAGCAAGGAATAAAAAAAGACTCAACTGGTTCTATCAAGATTAACTGAATAGGAAGATGAATTGTTGACCGATGTTAAAAATCTATTTTTCTCTATGAAGGGATGAGGATATGTAAAAAGATTAGAACACAATTTTCTCTTGTATGCTAAAGTCTAATATGAGTACTATATTCGATCATTTAAGGTCAATTGAAAGATCCACATAATGTTAAAAATCAAGAAGGAACAAAGTTTAAAATTCATGATGCACTATTTTTCTTTCGTATCCTACTTTGATTTGTATTAGGGGGAGGGGGCGCTTCACTAGTATTCTTTAAACTATCATGATTTTCCATCAATTCTACAACATATCTTCAACCTCCCTTCTTAATAGTCTTGTGTTTTGCTCTAATCATTTTCCTTTTGCAAAGAAAAAAAACCATTAGATTAATATTTGAAGTCAATAAAAAAAATTAACCAACCGTGAACTCCTTCACGTAAACACACCACGGCCCTATTACCCGTGTCATCAACGGCCGTGTTGTCGTGATGATAGTGAAGTACCCGTGAGGTACCCATGAGATTCACGGTAAGTGCCCCTTCCTCCATTACGCATATATTAGTCAAATATAATCACACGTGATCATAAATCAAAAGTTTCTAGACTATGTATATTTTTATTGATTAACATAATGACATGACATTATAGACCATTATGAATAAAAATTTTAAATAAACCATAACTTCCATCGGTTTAATGGCACATAGTTTTCACTACTTATATAGTTTTCAACGTCTCTTTACTTCCCATCACTTTTTTTTTTGGAACGGCTAATTGCTCACCCGTGACCCTAGCCTCATGCATTGTCTTAACCGGGTCTGCTTTAGCCGGGAGTCGAACCCTTAACCACACCCAGGCAGGAATCCTCCTAGGAGGTAAACCTTCCCACCTCACCCCAACTGAGCTGGGGGTCATTGGCTACTTCCCATCACTTGGCGGGCATGATTTTCACTACTCACTTTGGTTTAACTGTGACATTGTTATTTATATAATTCTATTTAGCAAAGATTCTTAGCTTTAAGGTTTGTACTTTCTGCTTTGTTTTTTGTCCCTTTGAAAGTTGGATGAGCTAATGCTTTATAGTTTGTACTTTCTGTTATGTGTGTTGTACCTTTGGAACATGTCTCCGAACAACCATCTCTTTAAATTTACCTTAGGAAAAAAAATCCATCCCCTTTGTGTTGGGCATATTAAATGAGTTTGTGTTAATACCTTATCTCTGATTTTACGCCTTTGGCATTAACACATCGTAACGAGTGTGCCTGGTTCTACGATTTATGTCTTCATTCGCTGTTATTTTTCCTTTTTTTTATTTATTTTACTTTTACGAACTTTTTGGTGTTAGTAGTCGTTAGCGGTGATGTGACATTGATGCTACGTGACACGGTTTTACGCCCCCGCCGCAACGCGCGGGGGCTTAATACTAGTTATTTTCTAAATACAATTTTTTTTTGTTTTAGCGATTTGTAATTAAAAAATAAAATGTAACGTAAATGAACAATTTTCATTAATAATAAAGACAGTACATATATAATAATTAAAAACAAACTTACGAATAAAAAATATATATATAATAAAAAAACTAGGATTGATTGTTTGGTTGAAAGACACAAACATAAAATATAAAAAAATATCTAGTCCTCATCGTTGTTGGGTAGTTTGTCACGGACTTAAACCATTACATTATATGAGACTTATCATACATCGATTGAATGGGTAACAAATCTAAGGCTTATAACCCAAATAAACTCTCTCCCCATCAAGTTATTAAAGAAAAACAAAATTGATCATTAGATAAAAACAATTAAAGCATTCATATTAATGTCATATGTTACTCTCTTCTTTAATTTGTTGATAATGTTATTAAATTAGTAATATCTAATATTATTATTTTCTTAATTTCTTTATTTTACTATTTTTTTAATCTCTCACCTATTAAAAATAGTAATTTTTTTTGAACGGCTAATTTTTTGTCACCCATGGGATTTGAACCCCTCACCACTTAAAAAGGCAAAGCTTTATCTAACACCTTGATACCACTAGGCCAAAGACCCTTTAACTCATAAATTTTTCATTTTTTCCTATTAAAGGATCATCATTCACATCTCTTATTTATTCAATGTTTTTTTTTACCAGCATTATGTTATTTTCATTTCTAGTAACTATTTAATATTTTATTAATTCAACTTCGTGTATTGTACGTGTTTTTAACCTATAATAAATAAAGTTTATTATTTAAAGACATGTATTGTCGACTGTTTATGTTAACCGATTACATTATATTTATTCAAACCGTGTAAGACATAAGTTTATTCATCTTATGCATACACGATTTTTTCAAAGATATAATCATTTTTTTTACTTTGTATATAAAAATTGCATATACCCATGTAATACATGAGATTTTTATCCATGAAACACTTCACACCATCATCTCAAAGTAGTGTTCAACCATGGCCATGATGCCAGAGACTCACGCGTGAGTTTGTGAGTACCATGATTAAAAGCCTTATGTGTTGTTTGTTTTTGAAGAGGTAAAAGGTCTGCAGTCTGCTAGAGAAAAGGTGGATCAAATGTCTGCAGTCTGCAAGAAAAAGACTGTTTGTTTGTTAACGCCTGCAGCATAACCTAACCATATAAAAGAGCCTACTTAACATAATTTTTTAGTATAGGAAAGACATTGACACTAATTATTGCCAACAAACAGATTAAACAAAAAGACTTTGAATTCAGAATAAAAAAGACTTCACAATCACTCTCCAACTACAAACATATCTAGCAGCAATTGACAAATGGGGCAGCAGCATAGCGTGACAGATTAAAGACGAACATGGTATTTATCACCCTTTTGGCTTCTCGGACGTGGTTATGACATGGAGGGGGAGGCCGCAGAGGTGGAGGGGAGCAGGGGGACGCGACGGCGGTGGAGGGGAGGAGGGAGGCTGTAACAACCTGACCCGGTGGGGGCTGGTCGAAACGACAGTTTGGTAACAGACTTGCACAACGGAAGCAACGATAACTAATATTTATTTGTTTATACAATATATAATCCAAAAATATAATTACACAACATAAATAAATACACTAATAACTATGCAAGGACGAATCGTGGCAGTCGTCGAAGCAGTTAATGAGGTGTATTCCACTAGCCGATCCAATCTCTATCCCGCTTATCTCTAGATGCTCTAACCGCAATGCTTATAGTCGAATCTTCTATCAAAGTCATCTAGCGATCATCACCTCTAATCCGTATCATATGAACATAATCCGTATGCTCCATAATCATCCGAATGCAGTACCTGAACACATGCTTAAAAGAGTTTGGTCAGCAAATATGCTAATGAGTCCGTGACATATTATTTGAGCACAAGAGATAATATATATACTTTAACTTAGCCACTATAAAGAGATACAATGTATGACTCGGTCATTTATAAGATTGGAGGCTTTGGACACTAGGTGTGACAAATAAATATATAAATACACTCTTGAGTATAATTAACCACTTGAGACTTAGATGAACCAATGACACAAACACAAAACGCGACCCTTAAGACCTTGAGCGGGTAGATATTATATGAACTATTAAACAACTGGATAACGATTATGGCATTAACTCACTCAAGACAAAGAACTTAAGCATGCCCACACGTGTAACTGTGATATTGGTTACACACGCTAATGTTCATATATTTGAATAGGAACTTGACTTGGAATAATATGTAGCGGCGAGACGTAATGTGAAACGCAACCAAAGGTAAGTTCGTGTACTTCCCCTTTTTCTGTTTTAAATGTTTTGGGGTGAACATATGTTTGTACGTGTAAACTGTTTTGTGTGTAAACTTACTTGATGTGACAATGGCTCCCGAAACCAGATGCACACTAATTAACCCAAGGGAGTTGGGCCACTTAATATATGGGTAGTACTACTTGGGGAATCCCCCACGCACAGTGGATCCGGAAGCCCAGAAAACCTTCCACTGATGTCTGCGGACCGTTGCGTCATATATTATGCCGTAGGGAATCCATAATGGGAGTAGATGGATTTCGTGTTAGGATTGAGGTGTGATACTTGTACATCACCATGTGTTTAACTGTATAAACTTGTTTTCGAACTATTAAATTGTTTTGGATTTACTTAACAACTTACACGGACTCACCAGCATATTTGCTGATCAAACTCTTTTAAGCATGTGTTCAGGTACTGCATTCGGATGATTATGGAGCATACGGATTATGTTCATATGATACGGATTAGAGGTGATGATCGCTAGATGACTTTGATAGAAGATTCGACTATAAGCATTGCGGTTAGAGCATCTAGAGATAAGCGGGATAGAGATTGGATCGGCTAGTGGAATACACCTCATTAACTGCTTCGACGACTGCCACGATCCGTCCCTGCATAGTTATTAGTGTATTTATTTATGTTGTGTAATTATATTTTTGGATTAGATATTGTATAAAAAAATAAATATTAGTTATCGTTGCTTCCGTTGTGCAAGTCTGTTAACAAACTGTCGTTTCGACCAGCCCCCACCGGGTCGGGTTGTTACAGAGGCGACGGCGGCGGAGGGGAGGGAGGAGGCAGGCGGCGAAGGTAGGGAGGAGGGGGGAGAAAATGGTTTCTTCTAAGGTGATTATTGAAGGTCTGATGTTATGCGAAGAAGAAGAGAAAGAAGGGGAGAAGAAGAGAAGAGAAAGAGAAGAGGTTAGAAAATGTTGGTCAATGTCTACATCAAGAAGAGGGTATGCAGACCTTTTTCAACGAAACGTCTTCCAAAAAAACAAATACTCTACAGTCCTAAAATGTATGTCCGCGTCTGCGCGACGCGGACAAAAGAGCTAAGAAGAGCTTTTAAGAAGAAAAAAAAACGAACACCCCCTTAGTGATTTTACTACTAAGGTTTACTCTTGTAGAAATTAGTTATCTACCCTCACTTCCATCATTACTATTTTAATTAATAATAAAAATTATTATTATTATTTATTTGAGAAAGTTTATTTAACGATATAGGTGACTGAACTTACAATCTCTATTATTACTTTATTAAGGACCAAAGGTATCCAATAAGGTAATTTCATACCAACTTTAAGATGGGAGTTGGAAAGACTCTTCACAAATATGTAATATTTGGTCATTTTCTTTCATTTATGTGCTTTATGTACAAAATGTAATGCCCATTGTATATGTGTGTAATACACACTCTTTATCCCACTTCACATATAACCCCCTTCATAAATTTCATTTAAATACAATATAAAACTCTTCATGAATTTCATAATTCATAATACCGAACAATCAGAATAGAGGCCTAATTTCATTAAAACCTAATATAACCCCTTCATAATTTTCTAGAAGAGCAAACGATCAAAGGAGAGGCAACCGATATATAACTCCCAATCACTTGGAATGTTGGCCTTCAATTCTATCAATGTAAAGGTGACTGATTGAGTGAAACACTAGAGGTTACAATTGAATCCCCCATTTATATCCCTCAATCTTCTTGTATTTTTTTATTTTTATTTATCATAACCCCAATTGAAACATGAAATTCGGTTATGGTTGTGTTTAATGGAATCATGTGTGAATTGAATGACAATCGTTTCAATGGTGGGAGCTATGACACTGTCAATTAAGCATCAATTGAAACCGATAATTGAAAACTCAATTTTCCTGTCCCCACCCCTTTTATACCCAGCCATTCTGAAGACCGCTGAGCCAATCAGATGTCAAAATGGTTCATACATATTTAGATCCAATCAAACACCATTTGAATGATACATGGTCTTAAGGAATACTTGATTGCATATAGTTTTATTTAAATATACAAATTTAAATAAATTTATTATTATTATCTTTAAAACACACATCACCATCCTATACATCTTGTAGAGAGATAAACACACAAACACAACCCTAACGTTCATATTTGCAGAGCTTCTCTCTCACTATGTACATAACGAGCTCTTGGAAAACGCCCTCATAATGCCTGGGGGCGGTGTGCCCGACGCTATGGGGGCCAAAACACCCCATAAGCCCCTCTGATCTAACAATATGTGGTTGTAGGTTGTAAAGCAGGGCCTGATGGATAGTGATTTTATTGCACGTGAGACATTGTATTTGGATTGTGACTGAAACTTGAAGTGGCGGTCGGTTGGTGGGTAATCAACTTCTTAATTTAAAGCATGATAATTTATATATTTGTAATGGTCGTTAAGAAATCTAGAAGTATAACATAAAGTGGCCTAAACAATCAAATCTCTATATATTTTAAATTATTTAACGTTTAGCCAACTCACATACACGAAACAAAAGCACCTCAATTACAAAAATAGATTCTGAAGGCCAACACTTAGACGGAAGAAGGGAGTGGGGGATTAGATCGGGGACATGAGTTGCCATGATCTAATGCTATGGTTCAAAACTCAAGCTTTAAAAAGGTAGGGAGAGTGGAGGGGCTTGGTTTGGGACTTGGGTTTCAATTTTTAAAGGTTATTATTTATTAAAAAAAACTCCAATCAAAATGCTCCACCTTATCTTCCTCAAGAGCCCCATGTCGGGCCAAGCAACAACGCCATAAGGGCCACGCCGGCGTAACACCTTTAAGGGGTCAGTGTTCACAGCTTGCATGAAGGCATTTGTGGCTTGCACGCGGGGCCTAAAATGGTAGTCGCCAAACTGATGAACGCATGGTACTACTAGCCGGGTATGCACCCAGACGCAGTGGCAGAGCTGCGCAAATGCGACTCCTACCAGCGTCACGCGCCAAACACCATGCGCCCAAAAAACGACTTGGTGCCTGTTACCGCGGCATGGCCTTCCAGAAATAGGCAATTGATCTTGTTGGGTCATTCCCTACAGCGCTAGGAAAAGTTAAGTTCCTGATCGTCGCCATAGACTACTTCACCAAATGGATTGAGGCAAAGCCCCTATCAAAGATTGATGGGGCACATGTCAAGAAATTCATTTGGGAGTTCATTATTTGCATATTCCGCATACCATACCAACTTGTGAGCGACAACAGCACCCAGGTCACATACCAACATTTGCAATAGTGGCTGACGCAACTGGGCGTCCAACAAATCTTCACATCTGTCGTGCACCCGTAAGGAAACGGACAAGTCGAAAGAGCAAATCGAAGTATTGTTGAAGGCATCAAAGCTCAGCTTGGAACCAAGAGAACGGGATGGGTCGATGAGGTTCCGCATGTTCTGTGGGCCCATCGCACACTAACCAAGACAAGCAACGGTGAAACTACGTTTAGCCTCACATACAGTTCCGAGGCCGTTATACCCGCGGAAATTGGATGCCCCTCTGCACGGGTCTTCATGGCGGATAAAGGAACAAATGACACGGAGCTCCATCTAAACCTTGACTTTCTAGAAGAGCGGCTCGAAATCGCCGCAATCTAAGAAGCCAAGTACAAGAAACAGTTGGAGCGCTACTACAATCAGCAGGTCAAGCTGTGCAAATTCAATGTTGGTGACTATGTCTTTCGCAGCAACGAGGCTTCTAACGCCGAGAAGCATCAAAAAATAGTTCCTACCTGGGAAGGACCATACAAAATCCAAGAACTCTTGGGAAAAGGTGCCTATGCACTTGAAAAGCTAGATGACACGCCTATCCCGCGCTCTTGGAATGTTGTGCAACTTCATACTTGTTTTATTTAAAATTTCTCTGTACTACTATGGACTACACACACCTCTCTTTTGAGTTCTAATGAATTTTTTTTTCTATCTATTTACTGTGTTCACTACATAGCGCTTTGGTCTTCAAGGTGCGGGCATTCTAAATACCCAACGCCGGACTATGTATTCATGGTAGAAAGGCTAAGTCAAAGGCATTATAACAAGTATTTGACATGGAATAAAAGTGCGCACAAAATAAAGAAGAAATATTCATTTCATTCCTCTTCAACGTCATCAGGCGCCGTGCCAGCTCCACCTGCCTCTTCGCCTCCGCACCCAAATGGTCGAATTATTCTATAAAGTAACGGAGGGCGGTTGTTAGGTCCACATATCGGTTGCAGTCTTCAACCGTCTTCAAAATGGGAAACTCGATCATCTCGAACATTGCAAGTTTGGCTTCGTATTCTTTTTCGAACGGCCTCCCATAATGATATGCTTCATCAATGCGCCTGACGTTGATCGCATAATCGAAGCCGGTGTCAAACCCTTCCGCGTATGCAGCTGCCCGGGCAGAAGCAGCAATAGCGGCTACCTGGTCCCCGAGCTTAGGCTCGTTCCAGAACCGCGTGAAGATCTGAAACAGAAAAGATCATAAGTGTTAGAAAAATTTTCTAAAAATCAACAAAAGGAAATAAAACATTAAGGAAATACTTAACCCAGGGACGCCTGTGGTCATCACCCAGCGGAGAGATTCCATTGTCTTCTTTTGGGCGCTGGTGGCCTGATCAAGCAGAGACTTGGCGTTTTCTGCCTCCCGTATGCACCACAGTTTGGGCCTCCTCCAGAGACGCCCTCTTCTCCTCCAGCGCCGCCTCTCCTTTTGCAAGGTGGCTTTCTCCGTCTCCAAGATCGACAGGCGCGAGGTCGTAGTCATAAGCTCTTTATCTTTGTTTTGGAGCTCTGACCTCGCCTCCACCACCTTGGAGTCTTTGACTTCCAACGCTTTGGCGTGACCTTCAGCGGCGTCACGAAGTTGGGAGTTGTCATTTTGAAGCACTTGAATTTGCTCCCCCAACTTCATCATCTCAACATTGGTGGCCTTACAGGAGTCGGTCCAGCTTTTGTTGGCCGCCGCTTGCTCACCCTCTAAGGCCTTCACCCTGTCTTCTGCCTTTTACGACCGATCGCGGTACCTCTCTACTTCAGAGTGCAACTTCCTCTCCGATTCAGCAATACACACCTCCCTCCGAGATACCGCGGCCTCGACCTCAACCATTTCAGTAGCGCCAAGTTGAGTCTCCCGGTCCCTCCTTTTTAGGGAGTTTAACATCGCCACATTAACTGTGGCGTTGACACACAGCTCGGATATGAGATCTGGCCGGTCCAACCCGTCTTGATACTCCACCTCTTTTGGAGGGACAGAGGCTTCCACAAATTCCTCTGCAAGGATGGAGTTGGCAAAGCGAGAATGCTCTCACAAACTCCAGTGATGGCGGGATATTTTGTCACCCTCGGAGTAAGTCAGCACAGGTTTTACCACCATTGACTCCCCGCCCTGCGGAGTAGTTTCCTTCAAAATCTTAGGCCCGCCGGCCTCCTTCTCCAAAGGACCAGACGACATATCGCCCGTCTGGGGTGGCTTCAAACAAAGGCTTCTCCCCTTGAGCCTTTAGCAAGGTGGCATCGGCCTCAGCCTTTTCCGCCTCCTCCTTCTGACGGCGTAACCTCTTTGCCTCCGCCTTCTCTTTAGCAGCTTTCTTGGAAGCAGCATCGGCCTACGCTTTCGCTTTGGCCGCTGCCTCAAACTTCTTCTTTTCGGCTGCCTCAGCTTCGGCTTTTGCATTGGAAGCCTCTTTCTCCTTCCTCACCCGTTCCTCCTCCTCATGATTATCCTTGAGCCCGTGCTCTAGCTTCTCTTGCATGCGTTTCTGCGCAATCTCTTCTTCAGTTAGAGTAAGCGAAGGAGAGGGAACTACCTTCGGAACGGTAGGAGCTACAAAAAACAGAAACGATAAGTACAAAACACTACATTTAACAAAGGCGCGACAGAGGAAATAAGTAGCAAAAACTAAGACAAGACACTAACAGGAGTCTTCCGAATAGTCTTTTGCAGCACAGGCTGGAGCACTGGCGGTGTCACAATAGTAAAGGAAAATGGCACAGACTCCATTTCCTTGCCAGAATCCATTTGTGGGGACGGGCCGGAGTTACCAGCCTGACCTGTTCCACCCTCACCCCTTCCAACGAGGTCTTAGGTGTTGAGGTCACCTAACTCTTCTTCTTATTCTGATTCTCCGGAGAGGCCTCAGTATCCTCTGGATTTGAGGAAGACGACTCCTTCCGCTTATCAGGAACGCAAACTTCACTCAAGGGCGCTGACTCAGACACTTGTATAAAATCTAACATTTTATAAGTACGCGTCATGGGCGCCATTTTCCAACGATCACGAGTTTTCGAGTTCTTAGAAGTGCGCGTGGGATGAACCAGCTCCTCTGAGGATCCGGTTGACTCCTCGGCTGAAATAATTAAATACGGGAATCTTTTCGGCGCCCAGCTCGACACAGGATTAGGGTTGATAGGATTCTCACCCGTGGCATGGAAGTGTGGTGGTGTAATCTCCATGTTGGGCAGATAGAACCCGCCCATCATCTCTTCAACCACCGACGGACAGTCCACCGGGGGGTAGTCTCTATCCCAACCTTGCCTAGTCTCGCGCCAAGAAGGCATCAAACTTCGGCACACCTGCAGATGACAAAACAGTTAGTTTTTTCAATAAAAAAAATCACCAATAAAAAGGACGCGCATGAACCACACTTACCCTCATCAAGGATTAGGGCTCCTGTCCTGGAACTAGGCATAGTCGGCTCATTCCCAGCATCACAAGCAGCGCCTCCTAACACTGATTGGCGTCAAAGAGGGAGGCGTTTGAGGTCAAAGTTACAAACGAATTCTGGTCCTTGTAACCTTGCATCACAGTGTAGCTGGGCAACTTCTGGCGCTCCCCAAGGACTTTCCATGGCATCTCCACAGGGATCACCTTATTCATCCCACGCTTCACATAAAAAACTTCTCCTTCCAGTCATGCATTGACTTGGGAGGATCAGTTCCCACAGACTGCACCTTGGAGCGCAGGGCAAAGTTGAACCAGGACTGCTCTCTGATCATCACATATAAGACATTGAACCTCTCGAAGCTCGGCTCAACGTCCAAGGCACGAAAACATGCTTCAAAATGTACAAGCCTGAGCATGCCAAACCCACTGAGCTTGGTTATATGGATACCATAGGCCACCATTGTATCGATCTAAAACTTGTGGCCGGAAGATGGAAACCACACTTCGTAAAGTGGGCTGCATACTGGCAAATCTTGTCCTCAGGAGTGGTCATAGCCGTCTTTCCCAGCTCCGGTAACTCCAGCTCCAAAGCCGGATCCAATTCCTGCTCCTTGACGAACTCGTTGAAGCTGGCCTGAGCCCACTTCACAGTCGTGTTCACCAGGGTCTTATCCGTCTTGATTTTCTCCATGTTGCCCTCTACAGGATTATCCCGAGTCTGAGAAGATTCCGACATGTTTGAAGAACAAAAGGTAAGGAAATCTGGGTACGTTCGGAAAATTTAAATATTGGTCGGAAAACTTGAATACCGATCGGAAAATATGAGTATCCTCCGAGAACTTGAAGATTGGAAGAAGAAGTTGAGAGGAATTTGAAGTAATTTTTTGAGAAAAAGTGAAGTAAGGGGATAGGAAAATGTCACACCCCGCCAAAGCGGAAACATGGGATGTAACTCGAAAGGTTTTCAAGCACAAGATTCAAGCAAACAACTATATAAAACATAAGTTTTGATTTCAGCTTGTCAAAAGTTACAATTCGTGAAATTGCTGTTTTTGAAATCTAAGGATATTACATTCAAACTTCGAAATACTTGCTAGTTCAAATAAAAATGCCCGTGAAAATAATATCGTGTAACGCATGCTTGAATCCCAAGTTCCATTCGTGAAAGTCTATGACCTGAAAAACATCAATAAAAGATTTGTCAACATAGAGTTGGTGGGTTCACAGATTTTGTTGACTCATTTGTGAGTTGTAGTTGGAAATTTGTTGGTGATTCTCGTAGACTGTTGAGAATTTGTTGTAAATTATTCACGTTAGAAAGTTCGCGAAAACACACACACAAATTAGTGAATCCGTGATTGACCAATCATTGCCTAGCTAGGGCAAGATTTATATACCAACATGAGCCCATAACCAAACCTCTGACATGTGGTGCCTCGCGCATTGTACAATAAAGACAACGTGAATATGGTAGAATACTAACACTCTTTTGCATGTGGCAAGTTAGCGCGACTAACCAAGAGTGGGGGTGTCAACCCAATAGATTTATTCAAGTTTTCCATGGCTAACTGTTTAGCTAATGGTTACAGTGTAATGTATGTACGAGGACTGTTGAGATTTCCTGAACCAATTGTCTCATGTCTACAATTGTAGTCATTCTAGACTTCACTCTAAATGAAAGTAACTTGTATAGATGCATGTTTTTCCCCAAAAAATATGAAAACAGTAAAAAGGGGCCATGAAACTCACCTGATAGCAGTATGGGTGGTCTGGGGAAAACTGTAGATGGTCACCGTCCTGATAAATGATACCCTAGGATCATTATGGATATGGTAAGTTGTGTAGCCTTGTTTATCATACAACTTGTTCACCCGACATTTGTGGACTTGGTTATTGTGTGACTCTTGTACGTATATTATCCATGAGTGTGCTAGTGATGTGTTTGGAAATGTTGATAATGACCTCGGATAAGATGGACTCTTTGTGAGTTGTTATTGGTCCAAGTAGTTCCCGATTTAATGTGTATGATTGATTTGTGATAAGTACCTTAACATATGGTTAGACCAATATATCACACAATTCAAAGCTAACACATGCTTTAGCTTGGCTTAACACATGTTAGTTCATGGTAGCCAATTTGTTCTTATAGTATAGATAAAGCCGATTATATAGTGAATCAAACTTGTTTGTTTTAACTTATCCAAGCCTTGTAGAGTTACCACATGACATATTTGTGAGTTTTGTAACAAGTTTAAGCTTTGATCACCACGTTGTTAGCCTTAGCTTTAAACTTAAGCTAGGTGAGTTTGTACTTGTGCAAATCGATCCATTACATGGTGATCCAAGTCGTTTATAGACTCAAAATACAACTTGACTACTCAAGGTTATAATAAAGCCGATTGTAGTTGATGTTAAGGCAAGATTATAAGAACAAACACTAAAACTAAGATAATGTGCATAAGATTTATATTCGAAAAGTAATGTCTTGCAAACCATTCTGTTACAAAGTGTCGTGTGATTAAAGTGCGGTGTCCTAAGGCCGAGTGTCGGGTTAACAAGGGGGTAGATCGATAAAAAGAAGCTTAAAGGTGCAATGTATCTTACCTAGGATGATCCGAACTAGAGAGTCTTGTGGTTGCTCCCCTCGTTCCTTGATGGCTTCGGCTTGGATGCTTGATCGAGCCCTTGCACTCTCTAGCCGACTTGAGCTCCTTATGTTAGCCGAAGGTTTGGAAGGTTTTGTGGGTGTAGGTTAGTGATCGTAGGGACCAAGAAAGAAGTGAGATTGCTTTGGTTTGGCGTGAGTTCAATCCCTTGTGGTATCCTCCTTATATAGTGGATAATATGGTAATCCTAACACCTAGTTTCCTTATGTCCATTGATTTGTATGTATGCTTATTTAGTGAAAGAGTTTGTCATCATGATGAGTAGCTTTCAAGGGGGTTTCGGCCGATTGGCTTCATGATCAAATCCTCCATCTTTGGCAAGGGTTAAGCACTAGGATATCATGAGTTGGATGGGTAGGTTACTAGAAAGGTATAAGATACATGGTTTGTCTTTTTGTTGTCATGCATGACACAAAATGCCAATGAATGGAAAAGTGAAATGGTGATGGGTGCATGAGGGCCGCCAATTTTGTGAAGAGGTAGGAGGATGTGGTTGTCTTTAACTTTAATAGGAAAGGAGTGGACTTGAGGGTGAAGGTGTCATACATGTTGGGAGCTATTTTGGCATTGCTAATGATAGGGACTTGTCTTGGGAAGCTTCCTGTGCTTCGGCCGAGGTTTATACAAGTTGGAAAGGTATGAAAGTGATGGTTCATGCTAGTTACTTCTTGTTGTTGATTGGCTCTTCGAGTTCCAAGGAGTGTGTATGAAATTCTAGTGTGATTGTGACAAGTAAGCTCATCTATGTGTGCATGCATTCGGCCGAAAGAGACAAGAGAGAGATTTAGCAAAATGGGGTAAAGATCATGTGTCCAAGATGGTGGTTCTAAGCTATGACGTTGCTATATTCATCTAATGTTTGGATGTTTCCATGATAGTGATGTACCAAGGCTTTGTTGTATTGGTTTTATTGATGAGTCATTTTCACAAGTTTCACTAAAAAGGAAACCTAGAACTAATGATCCTATATCTAACATAGAAGATCACACTAGTTGTTTTGTTTGTGTGTGTATAACCGTACGTATATATGTATATATATATATGTATCTATGTATAGATATCGTGTGAGTGTGTGTACATGATTGGTGGAGTGTTAAGTCGCTTTCATTGAATATAAAATATGAATTCTAGGTGTATAGGTTTAGTTGTGAAATACACACATGTTAATATATTTATATATATTTCATATGTGTGTACATGAATACATATGAGGTTTATTTTGTCTTGATTATACATACATATATATGTATTTATGTGTATATATAATATGTATCTCGTAATCCAACAAGTTTAAACATATATAAAATCTGATTGGTATATGTTTATTATTAAAATGGATCAATGGTAAAACTAAATGTTTTGACACGTCGAATATTCATAAAAGTGGATTTATAAACATTCGTTTTCTATGTGGAATTGTATAGTGTTCCAATTGGACATTGTAGTCTTGTTTCGTTTGTACTTAATGATTGGACGTTTTGTTGCTCTCTGTTGAGCGTGTGATCGGCTTGATTGTTCAATGCCAGTTGTTTCGGATATTTCGGGTGTTGTATGCGTAAACGGTTGATCTATTGAATTTCTGCAATAGTTCGAGCTTTACTAGACTCGGGATGACATAGTTACTGTAATAATGCACAAATGAAACGTTGTGAATCTAGCTAAGTGTACGGACATTGTCCTGGAAAATTGTCGGGTGTCACAGAAAAGAGGTATTTATACCCATCGCATTTAATGTGATGGGTCCAGCTGGAAGGCACGAACAGTCCACTCTTCATCTCGACGCTCAGGATGATGCCACGTGTCCCACTCGCCAATAGATGGTTACACTCGCGCGCGTGTTCTCTTACGCGCTTGACACAGCACGTCTGGTTCCACCACGTGTCATCATCCTTGAGAATGCCAGCTGCCTTAACGCGCGTGGCTTCCCACGTGCCTGACACAAGACGTGTTGCACTCGGCATGTGTCATCATCCCCAGGCTTCACAGCTCAACTCGCGCGCGTGGACGGCTACTCGCCTGACACACGACGAAAAATGACACCACCCATGTGCTGACGTGACTGCCATCATGACAGACATGCTCTCTGTCAGCTGACACGTCTACCAACCTCCTCGGCTTCCTCAACACGCCTCATTGGTTTCCCCCCAAAAGTTATGACAACCTTTTCAAATTCCCGTCGCATTAACTTCCAATCATGTGACACCCGACAATTTTCCAGAACAATATCCGTACACTTAACTAGATTCACAACATTTCATTGGTGCATTAGACATTAGTATATAGCTATGTCGTTCTGAGTCTAGCAAAGCCCAAACAATTTCAGGAATTCATTACATTTTTCCATTTACGCATGCGACACCCGATTAGCCCGAACCAATTGCCAATGAACAATCATGCCAATGACACGCTCAATAGTGGGCAACAAAACGCCAATTATTTAGTAAAAATGAAATACGGCTACAGGTGACAATGTCTAATTTGAACACTATACAATTCCACATGGAAAACGAATATTTATAAATCCACTTTTATGAATATTCGACGTATCAAAACGTTTAGTTTTAGCATTGATCCATTTCAATTATATATGTAACATGAGTTATTATACAACATATATTTAAGCATCAACTACATGAGAACTCTATGGAGACAAAATCATATTATTTGTATATATATATATATATATATATATATATACCAACCGGGTTTTATATATGTTTAAACTTTTCGGATTTCGAAATACATACTATATGTACATAAATACATAAATCGGCCACATATATATGTATGCATAATCAAGACAAATTAAACCTCATATGTATTCATGTACACATATATGAAATATATATATATATATATATATATATATATATATATATATGTTGCAAAACAAGGCCGAGTTGACCGATTAGTCCTTGAGTACTCGCTCCAGGGTAGGTCGCCGAGTATAACCGAGTTGGCCGATTACTCCGAGTACTCCCCGCATAGGCCGATTTGACCACCGAGTACTCCCCCGATTAGTCCAAGTACTCGCTCCAGGGTAGGTCGCCGAGTACAAAGCCAAATCGAGTTTTGCAACACTGATTATTATATATATATATATATATTAACATGTGTGTATTTCACAACTAAGCCTATACACCTAGATTACATATGTTATATTTAATGAAAGCGACTTGACACTCCACCAATCATGTACACACACATATATCTAGTACATAACCACCCTATACATCTATATGTATACATGCACATGAAGGGACAAACCCATGACAACTCACTTTCATGGAATGTCCAAGCCTTGCACTAAAATAGAATATGACAACTTTCATAAACACACTTTCAATTTTCAAATAGATAGAATTTCCTAATTTACCTATGCACCAATCGGTTTCAAGAAGGAAGCAACAATGATCCATCACCATCACCAAGATAGAAGACAATCCTCTTGTCTTACACTCAGTCGAATCCCAAGACTCCCATGTATATATACACGCATGCATACATACAAGTGTGTAATACTTACACCAAAATGTTGTAAAACTAAACTTGCATACAAGTCCACTCACCCTCTTTTAGTTATGAATGCTATACACCTATTCTAGTGCATCAAAGTTGTCTCATTTCACTCTTACACTAAAATTGGTATAACCAACTCCATAACACCACTTCCCACAAAACTAACCTTACCTTACCTATAATAACTAACAACAAACATGCTCCTTTTCCTTACACCCTTCGGCCGAAATGACAAGACAAGAAAACATTGATTTTTCCTCATTTAAGCACCTACACCTACAAGAAACTATCCCCAAGATGTGATCACCTACCTTAAACTATGTAAGATTGCTTCCTTGTTCTCTAATCGGCCGAACTCACACACACAATTTCACATGTCACTTTCACACTGATGACAACTCCTTACACTAGCGAAGCAAGTCACCTATGGGATGTCAACATACATAGAGACAACTCTTTCCCTTCTGAGACACTAGGAGACAATCGGCCTCCTTTGGTGCTTCACTAATCACACGGTTTCAAGGAGGAACAAGACAAATAGATCATAGTTCTATGAAGTGTCATTATCTACACCTATTTCCTAAACTAGCATCAACATGGATCCTACTCTATTACATCTAGGTTCTTACAAGAAGCCACTTGCCATAGTTAGCATTCTAAAAGCTTCAAACCAATCGGCCACATGTGGGAATGCATGAGCCGATGCCACCTAAGAGTTTATATGGAATTGGAAACTAACCTCTAGCTAGCTCTTGCATCACTATGACAATCCTCCTTTCCATCGGCCTATAAAAGGAGCTCCACATTCCTCAAAGTTTCTTGCACCAACACTCACAAGTATCCTACTCCCTTCCTCACTTCTCTCGGCCAAACCATCCACACCAAGCCACCCTCACCTCCACTCCAAATCTGATTGCCTACAAGCCACATTGTAGGATCCAAGTACGAGGAAAGAAGCACAAGACCTTGAGGAATCGGCCATTGTCAAGCAACTCTAGGTAAGCCACACTAACATTCTTTAGATAATAACCAATCGGTCCTAGTTTTGATTCACCCGAACTACCACATCTTGTAACAATGATCAACCTAAATCAACTAGCACACCCACATTAGTGTTATGATACACTCGCACGATCACATAAGAGGAACCAAGGGGCCGTGTAAGTTGATAAAATAACTAGACATACACTTGTTTTGAAATCAAACCTAAACTAAGTCTTGGAAGGTTATTTTAAATCGGTTTTGTCAAGGGTACCTTAAGACTATCCCTATCAACTTACGGCTATACCCCCATGGGCTTGAATGCTTGATTTTGATATAATATACAATCGGCTTCAAGGCATATATAGTATGCTCTAATCGGCTATCACATACTAGCACATGTTAAGAGAAGCTAGAACATGTGTTAGCATTGGCTTAAGAATTATCATGGTCTAAACGCATGTTAAGGCACTTATTTTATCACAAATCAACCACACACGATGGTTTGGGAACTACTTGAACCCATGATTACCAAAAGGGGTCAATTTTATCACTAACAATGTTTCCAAACACTTTACAAGCACACTAAGAATCCTCACAAGTACAAAGAATGGCCCACATACATAATAACCGGGTCCACAAATGTCGGGTGAACCACTTGTATAATAAACAACGAGAACTGGTGAATTTACCATGCTCCTAATAAATCAGAGGCACACAATAGCGGGACGGTAGCTATCTCACAGTTACAGCTTCACTAGACCACGTACGACTCTATCAGGTGAGTTTCACTCCTGTTTTCATATTTTTGCGGAAAAACATGCATCCATACAAGTTACTTTCATTTAGAGTGAATTCTAGCATGACTACAATTGTAAACATGAGAAAATTGATTCATGAGATCTCAATAGTCCTCGTACATACATTACACTGTAACCATTATCTAAACAGTTAGCCATGGAACACTTGAATAGATCTATCTATTGGGTTGACACCCCCACTCTTGGTTAGTCGCGCTAACCTGCCAAATGCAAAAGAGTGCTAGTATTCTACCATATTCACATTGACTTTATTGTACAATGCACAGGGCACTACATGTCAAAGGTTTGGTTATGGGCTCATGTTGGTACATAAATCTTGCCCTAGCTAGGCAATGATTGGTCAAACACGGATTCACTAATTATGCGTGTGTTTTCGCGAACTTTCCAAACGCGAATAATTTACAATAATTCTCAACAATTTACGAGAATCACCAACGAATTTCCAAGAACAACTCAAAGCGAGTCGATAAAACCTGTGAACTCACCAACTTTATGTTGACAAATCTTCTATGCATGTTTTTCAGGTAATATATTTTCATGAATGGAACTTAGGATTCAAGCATGCGTTACACAACACTACTTTTGCGGGGATTTTTATTTGAACTATCAAGTATTGCGAAGTTTGGGTGTCAAAACTTTGGATTTCAAAAACAATGAATTCCCCGAATTGTAACCTTTGACAAATCCGAAATCAAAGATTATGTTTTATTTAGTTGTTTGCTTGAATCTTGTGCTTGAAAACCTTTCGAGTTACATCCCGTGTTTCCGCCTTGGCGGGGTGTGACAAATTACATCCACATTAACTACAAAGGTTGCACATTAACTATACCAAAAAGTGGAGACACGTCACCTGCCTAATTTACACTTCAACAATCGGGCCTGCCACTTCATCACTTGGCGCTGGTTTGACGTAAATCAAAAACACGTTCTCCGCAGAATTTAGACTTCAACAACCAGGCCTGCCACGTCATCAATCGGTGATAGGTTGACGTAAAGCGATAAAAGACGTTCTCCGCCTGATTCCTCCTCAGGGCCAGGCCTGCCACGTCATCAATCGCCGATAGGTTGACGTAAAACAATAAAAGACGTTCTCCGCCTGATTCCTCCTCAGGGGCAGGCCTACCACGTCATCAATCGGCGATTTGTTGACGTAAAAACAAAAACACGTTCTTCACCTAATTTCTCCTTAGGGTCAGGGCTGCCACGTCATCATTCGGCGATACGTTGACGTAAAAACAAAAACACGTTCTTCGCCTGATTTCTCCTCAGAGTCGGGTCTGCCACGTCATCAGTCGGCGATACGTTGACATAAAAACGAAAACACTTTCTCCACCTGATTCCTCCTCAGGGTCAGGCCTGCCACATCATCACTCGGCGATGGTTTTGCAGCGCATAATGTAACAACCCGACCAGGTGGGGCCTGGACGAAATGACAGATTGGTAACAGACTTGCACAACGGAAGCAACGACGACTAGTATTTAATATTTATACAACCTTTAGTCTCAAAATAATACAAATACAATATAAAATATAACTAAAGACTAATGCCGGGTCGAGACGCGGCGGTCGTCGAAGCAGCTGGCGGGTCGTTATCCACTAGTCAATCCGATCTCTATACGTACATAACTCTAGAAGCTCTAATCCGCGATGCTTATAGTCTGAACCTTCTAACATGATAATCTCTAATCCACACAAGCAAGCATATACCTCGTCTTTTCGATCATCCAAACGCAGTACCTGAACACATGCTTAAAAGAGTTTGGGTCAGCAATTACGCTGGTGAGTTCGTGTAAGTAGTTAAGTAAATCCAAAACAGTTTAACAGTTCAAAACAAGTTTACACAGTTCAACACACGTGATGTACAAGCGACACCTCAACCCTAACATGGACTCTATATACTGCCACTATAGGTCCTGCAAAATATATGCCGCAATGGTCTTTCACCTTAGTGGAGGGTTTCCCGGGTCCAACGTCCCGGGTCCACCTTGCGTGGGGGATTCCCCAAGTAGTACTACCCATATATTAAGTGGCTTACCTCTAAGTTAATGAGTGTCAGTATTATCCGGCAGTCTGTATCTTGTCACATCAAACAGTTTACACAAAACAGTTTACACACACAAGCATGCATTCACCCCAAAACAGTTAAAACAGAAAAAGGGGAGTGGTATACGGAACTCACCTTAGTAGCGTATCATATGACATTTCAATTCACGACCTCATCTATCATTTAGCATTCCAAGTCAAGATCCCATCTTTAGTCCATATGCAAGTTCCTACTACATTTGTCCATATTAGTGCGTGTAACCATACATCGTGGTTACACGTGTGGGCATGCTTAGGTTATTTATCTAAACTCCTAAGCGTCGGTTTAATAACATTAATCATGCATATAGTTATCTAAATTCTCAATAGGCTCGATTAATATGTCGTAAGTCCCATTGTCCTAGTAGTCTTTCATATGTCTTAATAGTTTGTCAAAGCGTCCAAATTATACATTATGTTTTGTATCCATAAGGTTTATCGAATTGTCCGAATGTTCTTATGTCCTAGTCCAAGTCCAATTGTAATCATATCCATACAATCCCTAACTAACCAACTTCTTATTTACATGTTTATTTAGTTCCCATAATATATATCATAATTATAAGTTCATTATTTAGCTCGGTTCGGTCGGGTTCAATGTCGAGTCCCACACGTGCACTCACGATATATATAATATAATCCAGACTAGCTCATATAGTTAATATATACCTTCAGTCTTGTTTCTTAGTCTGTCTATGTTGACCAGCATTGACCAGGTCAACTTATGTTGACTCGGATCTTGACCCTTCACAACCTTCCTCACCTTAAATCTATGATTACCATTATTTATGACTTCCACCTATTCAACCAACTATAAGCCATCCTACAATCTGTTAATGTTATCATCATCATCCGTCCCTAGCTATCACCCATCGATCACCATCCAAGACCACCAACATAACCCGAACCATTGAGACCCGAGACCACCATCACAATAGCCTTATACAACCACTCGTCCCCACCGTATATCAGTACAATCACCACAACTAGTATTTATCCGATCATCACCACCAACCGTACCCCACCACACAACCTCCGTCGCTGCAGAAACCTACTACCGAACCACCACTATCAATCATCCATTATTGAAACCCAAACCAATAATCTAAACTAAAAGTAATTAAATAATGAATATTATTGGAGTTTTACCTAATCGATCGGAACCCCCAATCGGAACCCATCACGGACCACCACAGACCTGGCCACCACCACCGTAGTCATCGTCGTCTTCCTCCTCTGTCTCTATCTCTCTCTCCTCTACTTCTCTCTCTACCTCGTGTCTCCCTCTCTCTCTCTCTAAAATCAGATCTGTGTGTTTTGTGTATAATACAAGATTTGGGGTGGGTGAAGGTGGTTGTTTGAGGGGAAACACCGCCGGAGCTCCGCCATAGATAGCGGCAGGAGCCACGACTCTTTGCTTCTCCTTCCTCTCTCGGTCAGACTCTCTCTCTCTAACTTCTCTTTCTCATTCTCTCTGATGTTCTCCCTAGGGTTGTTCGGGTGTAGTGGGTTGGGGGTGTGTTGTCGTTGCCGGAGCTCCACCTCTGCTCCTCCTTGCTCCGCTATCTTTCTCTCTCTCTGATGGGTGTGTGTGTGAATGTTCATCAGAAGGTAAAGGTTGGGTTGGTTAGGGGTTTTTATAGTGTGGTTAATTTAAATGGTTTTTAACAAAACCATCCACCACACATGGTTTTGTGTGGTGATTAGTCACACAATGGAGGGGACATGTGTCCCACTAGGGTGGTGACATGTGTCCCCAAAGGTGACTAGTTACATAGTCTCGGGTCGAGTTCGTTATCGGGTGTCGGTTCGATCACGCAACGTGTTAAAATAATATTTTTCTCGTCAAAATAACTAAATAACTCATCGGTTTGGCTTCACATTCGTTTGTACATTATTATTTTATTGTTATAATATTTTTAGATGCTAAAAATTTTGGGCCCTAGGTCCGGGGTATTACATTCTCCCCCCGTTAAAAGAATTCCGTCCTCGGAATTATTTTCGGGCCATTCGCTGAACATATTTAGCATATTCCATATTTGGATTCAACGTTTGGGTCCGCACGCCTGTGTGTACATAACTATTTTCTTAAACCCATTCGTAATTTAGGTGGTTCCACACCAAGCCTCACGTTTTGTCTAGGTTTAGAACAATTAGTTTATACCTTCTACAAGTTATGTTTGTTCTTGGTTCGATTCTCAGTCTCATTTTTGATGTACCACTGGTGTTTATATATAGGGTGTACCGCAGCTAACCCACCACACCAATGATATTTCGTAAACGTACTGAAAAATCTCCCCAAAAACTTGGTAGTAAATATATTTAAGAACGTATTTTGCTAAGGATTCCTATGTGGGTTCTAACAGTTACTAATCCTTAAAACCTTTGCTTCAGTTGTAGATTAACTTATCGAAATAGAGACCTTTATATAAATATGTTCTTTAGCGTCGTACTTAAGTTTTAATGCCTAATGATGAATCTGATTCTGCCTATACCGTTAGTTATATCGTTGAACTCTTAGTCCTTCAAAATCTCTATGATGGGTGGTGTAAGGTTTGTGACTAAGTGTCATGTATTATGGAGAGTTAGACATCCAAACCACATTATGTCGCTCTTATCCGAAATAAAGTGGCCGTAACTTTTTCTTTGGTATCCTAGGTCTCGTCTTTTTATAGGTTGGATCGCTATCTATGAAATCTTACTACTAAACTTTAAACTAAGTTTTCTTGTATTTGTTAAATATCTCTTATAATAATCAGCACAATTGCCTCTGCTCCCCCTGTTAGAGCTTGCCTATACTTTTCCAACATGTTTTATTCTAATAACTTATCACTAATTTACACGGCTACGGAGTAATCATACTAATTTGTTGACTATATGGGGTATTAAAGTAACGGACATGTATTATACCTTAGAAATACCTTATATAAGGTTCAATCCTAGTCTCTTTGGGTCACCGGATCGAGTATTCATGGTGTACATACTCCCCTAGTTATGGTTTATTGGTACTCCAATTGATACTTAGGAATCGTCTCTAAGACCTGTTATATGATCACAAATCCAATACACTATATTTTAACTTAAATTTGCAGAAATCGATATCAAGTCCGAACCTGGGAGTTCAAATAGCTATACTTAAAGGTTTAATTCTTCAATCATGGTACATCTAAATAGACGATGCAACTCGAAATTTTGATGACTATAAGTGATCAAACCTGAACAAAGTCTGTGAAATAAGTGTTACGTCAAATAATATAGAATACTTATCGCGTAGGCGTTGGTAGCGCGTGTATGTCAATCAAGTGTTTGATCCGAGTGTCCTCGATTCTTTTTGGGTCACGGTGCCTTGTCTTGGATTCCTTATCTAGCTCACAACTTGGTCAATAAAAAGGTTAGCCACATAATATAAGGTTATTTGTTAGGATTTAGCTACAACTATATACATACATCTAAGACAAAATTTGTCATTTACGCTATAAGATTTGTCAATCGCAACTAGCACCATAAGTTCGAATAACTTAAATATGGTCACATGTATATATACCATCGTAACTCACCAAGTCGTATCAAGTATATCAAATTCAAAACCTGATCCTTAGTCACACAAGTGTATCATATATTTGCTTACGACTCTTTTAAGCATGTGTTCAGGTACTGCTTTTGGATGATCGGGAAGACGAGGTATATGCTTGCTTGTGTGGATTAGAGATCATCATGTTAGAAGGTTCGGACTATAAGCATCGCGGATTAGAGCTTCTAGAGTTATGTACGTATAGAGATCGGATTGACTAGTGGATAACGACCCGCCAGCTGCTTCGACGACCGCCGCGTCTCGACCCGGCATTAGTCTTTAGTTATAATTTATATTGTATTTGTATTATTTTGCGACTAAAGGTTGTATAAATATTAAATACTAGTCGTCGTTGCTTCTGTTGTGCAAGTCTGTTACCAATCTGTCATTTCGTCCAGGCCCCACCTGGTCGGGTTGTTACACATAAATGGAAAAATCTTTTTCCATTTATTTACATTTCTACATTCCAGAAACCGTGACACGCCTATTCAGGGGTCAGCGCAGACACGGATGTAAATAATGACAAAGCAAAGAAAAATGGTTTTCCCTCTTCGTGAAGATAAAGGAACCTATGAAAAAAACAAACAAACAAAGATAAAAGGTTCACTTTTCTCTTCATATATGTTAAAGAGCCTTCACCCACCTAGCGCAACATCATAGTCCAGCGCCTCACCAGACCTCTCCGCAAGACCAGGAGAGACACTGGACTGTGGGGACTTGAAGGGGAAGGGTAACAATTCTGGCGCGCAGACGTACCCTACCCCACAACATCATCATTATAATACACCCCGCGGAGAATAAACCATTCGAAATAGTTAACTACAAGAACATAGCACATCTCCACTGTGCTACCTCCATGGAGCATCAGCCTTGGCGGAGGTCAGTCCTCATATAGATCACACGTGGAGTGCAATCCACCCGGGTCGTACCATGTGCCCAACTTGGCGATGGTCTCCCTTAGAAGCTCACAGCCTAACGTACCTGAGGCCTGATTCGCCTTATCGGCGCTCCATCAGGAAAGGTGCAACTCCCCTGAGCCCCACTTGCTGCACAGTTCCCTTGGTGTTAGGCGTCACTTCAGTTAGTCTTCCAGAAGAAGCAGAGCCGCCTGACACACCCTGACGCAGGAAGAAAATGAGGTCCCTGCAACCAACCACAGCGCGCCATGTGGACCAATGGCAGGGCACCACTCCTTATCTGGTTTGCTTTATGCAAACCCTTAATCCAAATCCAACTTGGTGGGCCGAAGGAAGACATGCCCAGAACTTGGGCCCATGCCCGTTACTTCTCTATAAAAAAGAGGCTACTGCCTCTTTGAAAGGGTCGAATACAATCTCACCTAAACACATACACCTGTAATACACTTGTATCTCTTTCTTTATACTTGTCACCCTTTCGAGTAATAAAGAGGATCATCTATTTTCAGTGGACATAGGTCAACGAGACCGAACCACTTACATCTTTATTCATTTGCTTACAAGTGTACCACTCTCCCTTTTCTCTCACAGGCCACAGATCTACTCTCAGTGTGAACAAAGGATTATATTTTGCAGCAAGCACGAGTAGCCACCCCACGTTCTATACCCCATTATACTCATTTGTTTCTTCAAAATTTAAGACAACAATTTCAATGCACAACATAATAAATCCGGGTACATGTTAGTTTCAATATTAGCTGAATATAGAGGATTCACATTAGCTCCTCCATAATGGTGTGAGTGTGATCTCTATATTATATAGCTGAATTTAGAGGATTCACATTAGCTCCTCCATAAGTGGTTGTAAGTATAGGAGAGAGAAAATATTTGGAGGAGACACTGTTCATTCTCCATAATTTTTTAATATTTTTAAAAGTGGTTGTGATAAAAGAGAGAGAAAAGATAATGATAAAAGTATAGAATAATTATTATTAAATAGAAAATGAGAGAGAAATGTAGTGACATTTAGGGGTTGTTTGGTAAGCCTTAGGGGTGTTCATAGTTCGGTTTCAAACCGTGAAACCGTCTAAACCGGTCATCGGTTTGGTTTAACGGTCGTTTTTTTACTTAACTTTTGGTTGGTTGGTTTCAATAATTTCAAACCTTAGTGAACAATTTGGTTTATGGTTTATACCAAAAACCAATCGTATAAAACCGGACTGAACCATAAGAATTTATTCATTTTTTTAATATTTCATATATAGACATGAATAAAAATAAACTTGTCATAACCTATAAGTAAATTAATGTATAACAAATTATGCTAAGCCTATTTTCACTACATCATTTCCCCATTTTTATGAGTTTTGTTTTTTTCTAAATTATAAATTTAAATTTCTAACAGGAAGTAGCATTTTTATTTGTATTTAGAGATTCTTTATGTATTTGGATAGTTGTTTATGTTAAACAACTTGTTCTAAGCATTATGAATAAATTTATGACGTCTTAAAATGTGGACAACTATTTTTTTTAGTTTTATTTGTTTTGTAAATTCGGGACAACTTGAATAAAGGCCAATAATCTCAAACCGTGAAACCAAACCGGAACCAAACCGTTACTAGCGGCTTGGTTTGGTTCGGTTTAAAAATTCCACGGTTCGGTTTTGGTTTGCACAAATAAAAAATCGTTACTAATGGTTTGGTTCACGGTTTGACCCAAAAACTGCGAAAACCGGACCGTGAACACTCGTAGTAAGCCTCTTAATAAGGCTCTGAACCATTAAGCGCTAAATAATTCAGCATTCAGCACGTTTGTTTCAGCTTCTAAATGGAATGGTTAAGGCTGAACCATTAAGCACCGAATAGGCTGAAGAACCTTAATAGGATCTCCTACCAATGTGAGATAAAAAAACTAACTTTAAGAGGTCCAACTTAATGATTCAGCACTTAAACATTCAGACCTCTTAACCTTTCGGACCTCTTAATGATTCAGCATTTAATCAACCAAACAGTCCCTTAGTGTAATTATAGAGATGGAGCAAGTAATGTGAATGATATTAAATATTTTCATTTGAGGAATAAATGATACACGAATGGTTTTCATTATTTGCATACGGCATGATGTGAACATGGATTAAATCTGAGTTGCAAGATGCAACAAATATGGGACAAGGAGTTCGATTTGAAGTTATTATTGTCAAGATTATTATAAATACAAAGATATAACACATTAAAGGTCCTTATGCCACTGCCTCCCATGACCCATACAAGTTCTATCAATGCACTCAAACATAAAAGGAGTCTTTAATTTATAGAACTATTAGTTGTTTATGCAAGCAGTTAGCGACCCACCGTAGTGGGGAAAAATTGAAAAATAGCACCCCAAACACCAAAACGGAGGGAGGGGGGCGCTATACGTGCCAATCAAGCCAAAGCGTTATATATAATGCTAGACGAAAATTGAAAGATCCAATCACCACTTGACACGTGGCCGAGGGAAAGAAAAAACGGTCAAAAAAATTGACCGTTGGGACCATAAATGTTTTGAACGGTAACTTTTTTTTTTAGATTTATATATATACACACAATATACACATACAACACAACACAAACTAAAAAACACACACACCACAACACAAACAAACCTACTAAAACACAAACATGTTTCCGTATGGTTCACCGTTTGGGATCCCGAGTCGCCCGGGTACGAGACAAACACTACGAGGCCAAACACTACTAGCTGCCACCCAATTGGGGCGACTTTGACGGGAACACAATGCAATACGCGCAACTTCTTGGCATGCAGGGTCAATATTTTCCTCCACCAAACTATGTCCAAGGTTCTCAAGAGGAGCCCGAGCTCGTGCCAGAAACTCAAGTCGAGACCAACCAACCACGTCAACCCGAGGGTTCTCAACGAGGGGGGGGGGGGGGAGAGACGCTCGCATAAAAAGAAAGATCCCACCGCTCCTCGTCAAAGAAAGAAACAAGAACGTTGGGAAAGTGGTTAGTATTTTTTTTATATTTATATATAATTAATCGTGTATATATATAGTATTTGTTTTTTGTATTTACATTTATATATAATTAATCGTGTATATATATTTCTAATCGTATAATATTTTTTTGTAGCAAACTATCAACATCTCCCGTTGTTTTGGACACGGATTCGAGAGTTGTTTTTTGGCGTCATGCGTAGAGGGGAGTATCGAGACAACGATTCGATATCGGGAAAGTGGTCGGACATAAATAATAAATGTCATTCGTTTTCGGAGGTTTACCAACGTTGTAAGGACAATAGGGACGGTGGGGAAGGTGATGATGGTTTGTTGGCAAGAGCGTTGGACGAGATGAGAGATACCCGCGGGTCATTCCCGTATTTGAGGATTTGGGAGATGTTGAGAAAAAATCCTAAGTGGGCTAATGCACCGCTTGTGGGGTCGGGTGGTAGGCGCAAGGTCAGAAAAGGAAGAGGAGGAGGAGCAGAAGGAGGAGGACCATCAAAACGAAGCAAAACCACCTCCTCGTCGCGAGATCGAGATATACCGTCATCCGATGCTTGCTATGTGAGTTTAGGTGATCCTATTAATTTGGAGGATGATGAGGAGGAGGAGGATATTCCTAGACCACCCTGTAGAAGATCAAAAAAGGGTGGCAAGGCGGAGTCGTCTTCGGCAAGAGGTGGTGAGTTGAAGGAAGATTTTGAAGAAATGAACCGAAGACTACAAAATATTCGCGACCTTGGCCATAGACGTTTGGAAACAATGCAGCAAAGAGTGGTCGAGAATAAAAGGTTTGTCGAGCTCCAAGAGGCGAGACAAAGGGAAAAGGACATCGAGTTTTTGTCCAGCTCGATCGACAACCTCGAGGGAGACGCTCTACGCCTTGCACAACTTCATAGGCAACAAATTCTTGCAAAATATAACCGCTAGTGTGTTTCGCTTTTTTTTAATATTAATTGTAACTTTTTTTTTAATATTAGTTGTAACTTTTTTTTTAATATTAGTTGTGTGTTTTTAATATTATTGGTAATTTTTTTATATTTATTTGTCTTTTTTTTAATTATTTTGAGTTAAAAGATTAAAAAAAATAAGAAAATAAACAACCAATAAAAAACAGTGGCTTTATTTATAAAGCCCATACCACTACACCACCTTTTCACTTTATCTCTCCATGCTGACTCAGCAGTTGCCACGTGAACCAATCAGAAATAGGGGCTCTATAAATAAAACCCCCACTACACATGTTCTCATACATAGATAATGAAATCTTGGAAAATTTTTATTTATGGAAAGAATGTATTTTCTCACTAAAAAAATAATTTGAGGTTTCCAAAAGAGGAATTTTATTTACTAAGTTCGTCAACATTCTATGTTAAAGATTTTTTAATGAGTTGACCTAGTGTGGGAGAGTACGAAGACTTTAGAATGGAAGTATATTTAGTTATTATAAAAAAACTCAGTTATTCTTTTTGTAAAAGTTACACAAAAAAGCCCATTCATTTTTACACCATTTATATTTTTTGTAAAATTTTAAAACTTTTATTTTTTTATTTTGTTATTTTTTTGTTAATCCAGTCCAACACTTTTGTTCTAGTGTGAACATTTGTTCTAGTGACTACTTTTATATTTGCATCGTGTTGGACACGTAACATAAAAGCCACCTTCCTCTTAACGTACTGGATTACCCTTCACGCCTTATATTATTATTTTCTTTATTTCCTTAATTTATTTTGACCTTTTCAAACCATTATAATACATGCATATGTCAATTGCAGCATGTGTATATAACTTTAATTGTTTACAAACCATTAATCCCTTACATGTTAATATGCTAAAATAAACATATTATATGAGTCATTTCGGATTCATCAGTTTAGTCCTATCAAGTAATATTAACAAAAAGAATACAATATTTGCTTGTGAATCGCAACACAAGTACAATCTTTTGAAGAAATTATTGGTATTGCTTAGTGTAAGACATTGATTAAGACTATAAGGAGTGGGAGGGGGGAAGGAGGGGATGAAGCGCCATGTGGCATTTGTGGGGGGGGGGGGGGAGAAAAAATTGTGGGGAGTAGAAGGGGAGGGGGGAAAGAAAATAATATTATATTGTGTTAAAGTTAAAAAAAATACTTGACCAATAAAAAGTTGACACCTCACCTTTAAGCCCCCCCCCCCCCCAAAGCAAATTCCCCCCGCCCTTCTCCTTCCTGCCCCTCCACGCCACACCCGGGGTGGTGTTCCTCCCCTTCCCGCCCATTTCCCGCCCCCACTCCGGATACTCTAAGGAACCATAGATTCTTTTAATTTAATAAAAAATAGGGTGTATACATTTGTTTATGTGTATAGAGTATGCTCGTATATACATAAATATGCACATCAATAGTAAAAAAATGTAAATAATACATTCCATATACGAGAAAATTGATATACTTTTATTGAGAAACATTAAACCAAAACCCGTTATAGAGACAACTAATCTAAGATTGGACATTTTTTTGGTTAAATAGTAATACTAAAATTTCATTTCAGAAATAGTAAAACGTAGTACATGAGAATGACAGGAAGCGGACAAAAGGTTACGCTATTACCCTTTTTTATTACAAACCCTATAAATTATAAATAAATATAGAACTAAAATAAGAATAACCAAAACAAAGTGAATTGATGTAATCTACAATATATGCATTTTTACATTCAAAACAATATCATTAAAACAACAATTCATATATAAATAACATTCAAATTTCAAATATGGGCTCCACACCGGGCGTTTTAATCCAAAATTCTTTAAACCGCCTATGGCTGTTTGTCATGGCGAAAGACATGTTACTCTATATTTTTTATATCGGATTCCTAAAAATAAAAAGTTATACTGACTTTACTTACTTTCTACTGGTTGACCCAAATAAAGTTTTATCGTTCTTGAATCAGTTCTATATAAAAATAATTACCATAATTCAAAATGACCAAATTTGTTTGTTTATTTTCTTTTAAAACATAGTGATTCATATTTAACATGTATATATCGTATGTTTGATTACCAACCGGAAATGTAATTGGAAGGTTCTGTAAGGAAACATAGTGATTTAAATTTTTTGTTACCTTTTAAAACAGGAAATGAAATTGGAAGGTTCTTGGCAAATAGCAAAGGTTGACCATTACTATTTCCATCGTATTCATCAAGTTAACCTAGACTCCCAAGTCGTCTTCATCATCATCATCACTCAGCCATAAACTTTTGACTCATTCAAACCTCCTTCACATTAAATTTTCTTTTATTTTTAAAATTTTTGGTATTTAACACCCTTCATGTCACTAAGATTAAAGTTCATGTGACATAGATGTTTATTAAAAATACAAGTTGTATTTCCTACTTACTGTATCCATCTCCTTTTATTTTTTTAATAATTATATATTGAAATATATACTAATTGAAATATCATTTGAATTAAAAGTTAATAAAACTTATAAAAACTATAGGGTGCCTTTAAATAATTGATATGTGTGAACGAACGGGAAAAAACAGAATTTATCAAAATTGTTTTACTTTTATAATTAAATAATGTTAAATAATAATTAATTATTTAATCGTTAAAGCATCATATAGTCGGAATAATGTAAATGAACCCATAAATGCAACATGATTATGTCATCAGTGACGGACGCTTGCGTAACTTGTTCTCAGAAACATCATCAACCCCTCTACTTCAGAAAAATGTAATTCTGTACCCTCATTATGCTCTCATGTTTTCCTACCTCTCTTTCAATTGTGTTTCATAAAAAGGTGATGGATTTAATATTTAAGTACTTATAATTATAATTAGTTTTTTAGGGGCGTTACGGAATAAATAAATCTAATGTTAAGTGATAAAATATGTGTACCATAAAAGTAATATGCCGTTTTTTCAGATTTTCTTTTGTAAAAGTTCAACATTCGATAACTCATAAAACATACTTAAACGTGGTAGAATTTTTAATTTTATTATTATTATTATTATTATTATTATTATTATTATTATTTTGTAAAGGATTGTTTTGATAACTCAAGAACCATATATTTCACCATCATCTCATACCATGGTCGACCACCTCGTCATCGTAATCACACACAACCATCTCCGACTGACTGTCACACTACCCGTTCAAGTTATTTATTTTATTAATTATAATAATAATAAATTCAAATTTCTTTTTCATATCAAGTTATAAAACATCTAACTCTTCTCCGTTTCAATCTATTTATTTTTAATCCTCTTTACAAATCAAACAACATTGTTGCTAAAATAAAGACACGTAAATTAGCAATTTAACACAAAGCCTTATTTCATCACATTTTAACTCTTTCATATATTTAAAATAAACAAGTCACAAGATATATATCCTCATGACATGTTACATAAGGTTTACATGTATCCAGGCTCAGAAGGTAAAAAGCTAACTAGGCTCCTATGTGATCTTCTTTGCCACAAAAAAAAAATACATAACAATTGGAAAAAAAAAAATATACAAACATGGCAATAAAACAACAAAAGAATCTTTCTTGTATGTTCTATTAATTATTAATTGTGTTGATTAATCCTTGTGAGATAGAACACTAGAATAGTAATGACTCAAAGAACATGTCATCTCTAGGTTCTTCTTTGGTAGTAGAATACGTTCTTTCTGAATTATGTTGTTCATTATAATTGGACTTCAATGCATTCTCAAATCTTGAGAACTTAAAATTTTCCGAACTTTGTAACATCTCCAACGTAAATGGTGCTTGATTTTCAGATGAGGGAGGGTACCTCTGGCCACGGTTTGCATCGACCATGGAGTTGTCAACTTGGTAATGAGAGAGCGCCGTAGGTTTAACTGCCATGGTTGGCGCATTGTTGCTTGATGGTTGCAAACGATGGCCAGACCCACGCGGCATTGGGACATCATGATTGTGTTTCCCCTCGTATGTTGTTATCACTGACCTCAAGTCTTGAGACGCTCGCTCCACATGTTTCCTTACAGAACAACCAAGACTTGTACATTTGTAATAACTCCTAAAAAGTTAATAAAAAATCGAGTTAATCTTACTTTTAAATCAATAAAACAATTAAAAGGGTAGTTTATATATGTTTCAATTTACCTTGGATTAGGGTTTCCCTTTACCACCTTTTGACCGTATTTTCTCCATCTATAACCATCGTCAAGTATATCAATATCGCTAGTCGTTTGAACCACAATCCTCGGTTCTCGTACCGTCTTCGTCCCACCAATCATTGATATTCCCTCGTTTTCCGACACCTTCCTATAAATAGTACCATAAAATTTATCAAACTTTAAATAACTCTTTAACATCAAGTCCAAACATATAAATTAATCAAAATGTCACACACAACTTTATCGTTTTTTTTTTAACGGCCAACTGTACGGGGAACTCCGTACGCAGCATCCATTGACGAAAGGTAACTCCATCAGGCGGCCCAACCCGCACGGACGGAGTCCCGCGCCCACCCGTCTCCTGTTCAAGGAAAAACCCGGCCTGCATACCCGCCCGAAGGCACGACGGCAGCGAACCAGTAAAACCTGGAAGGATCAGGAGTCGAACCCATGACCACAAAAATCAAGTGTCTCTCCATCACTTCTTGATACCACTCTACCATAAGGTGGGTGGTAGACACAACTTTATGGTAAAAAAAATAATAAAAAAAAAATACAACAAAAGTTTACCATCTTTTAGCCTGAGGCTCATCTTCATCAACACCATCTCCACCAGACCTAGTCCGATCAAAATCATCATCTCCAACCGAAATCGATGAATTCTCCGGCGTCGCAGCCGAATCGACCTGTCCAGACCCATGAGAAGCATAAGACTGATCAGGGTAATCATGCACATCATGATTACTCGAAGCTTGACTCATTTGTAAAGTATTCGAAGCCGAAGAAGACGATGATCTTCTCGTAGACTGCGGTTTCGGGTGATTATGACTCCCCTTGTACACAATCTCAGTAATCTGTCCCTCTAAATTAGTTTCCAATTTCTTCTTCATTGAACAATTTGGATACGTGCACTTGTAATAACTCCTCGGGTTTTCGCTCCCTTTAACCTGTTTTTGGCCGTATTTTCGCCAGTTGTATCCGTCTTCTGACTTCTTTTGCAACGATTGGTTGTTGTAGTTGTTGTTATTGCTGTTGGTGTCATAACCAGATTGAAAGCTTTGAGCCTGTGTGTTTGAATCGGTTTGAATTGTCGCGATTTCGGGTGAGAAGCTCTGCATAGGAGGCGAATGGTGGCTCGATTGCACGAAAGATTTTTCGTCTTGATCTCTTTGTTTCTGATTGTTCCATATTAGTTGCTCCTGTATTTGAATAATTGAATTGAGTTTAGTTTAATCAGTCTTCATTTTTTTTAAATATATTATCATTCATAAACACATAAACGCGACTAATTACATCAAGATAGCGGGCAGGCGGGCAACAAGCTGCGCCGCCACCCCTTTCTGGATGGCAAACCGAGTGTAATCGATAAAAACTTACAGTTGGATAAGACAATTTTGGTTGAAAAGAGAAATCCGAGAAGCTTTTCTGCTCCTTTTTTATGCTTTGTTCTTGATTTTGGATAGTTCCGCCAATATTTTTCCAGTTAAAAGCTTGAAATGGAAATGAACCGGTAGTTGGAGACGGTAGAATCTGCATAATATGAAATATTTCAGTAAATAATAATGAAAATCTTATAGTAACTTATTATCTATTATTATTATTGATCAACTATTTATAGAAATACAATAAATATAATTACAAAGGAAACGTAATCAAACTGCTGACTTACGTTAGAAGCAGAGAGGAGGACTGGGGAGTCCAGGAGCTCGGCCGGGCTAAGCCCGGCCGGAATAGCAAAGTAGGAGGAAGGAGAGACCGCGGGTGGGGAAATTGGAAGTGAAGGAGGAGGGATGGACTTGAACTTGGGTATACCGGACCCGACGCGTTCCGCGATGCGGGCAGCGAGTCCTGTGGTCCGGGGTTGCGGGTTTTGGTCAGGAAAAGAAGACATAGAGAAAGAGAATGAGGAGGTGGGTGGTGTTTCAATGGTGATACCTGAAGAGGATGAGAAACTCATAATAGAAGGAGATTTTGAGAGAGAGATTGGATTGGGGGAGGGGTTGGTTTAAGAGGAACAATGGAAAATGCACACGTATTCTTGGTTTTATATTTATCATACGAACGTAGAAAAGACGGTGATAAATTGTATTGTTTATTCAATAACATTAACTAATCCATGATGTCATATATGATACTAGCCGATTACCCCGGGAAGGTCCCGGGGTTGAAAAATTTAATATGATTTAATAAAAAATGATAAAAAAAAAAAACTCAAATCACGAAAAGAGTAAATAACTTAAACATAATCAATCTTAGTTAAAAAACATTTATTTAAAAAGTTAAAAAAATAAAAAGCATAAACCATATCTATATCTATATATATATATAAAACAAAGCCCTTTTGCTGACGTGTCGCTCAATGGTGCCTCCAACCTCCCCTCTATATTGCCACGTGGCATCCTTATTAAGTGTTTTTAGTGTTTTTTAATTTATTTCTTTTTTAACAATTTTAATAAAAACCAAGGCAAACCCTATTCCCAACCCTATTCCCGTATTCGTCAATCACAATCCTTCTTCCCTTCAACCCTAATCCTCTCATTCATTAGCCCCTCCTTCCATTCTTCAACCTTTATCTTTGTTCTATAAAGTGCTTTCTTCAGGTTTCTGATTCAGATTTATTCGTTTTTAATTAACGTTTTTTTTATCAGGTCTTGATTATAATTTAATTTTTTTCTCAGATCTTGAATAATTTTCTTCGTGGCTTTGTGTTAATCGATTCTTACGTCTCATGATGCAATGAATAATGTTCCTGTGAATCTTGAAGCCAGACGAAGAATAGCTTTTTTCAGCAACTCATTATTCAAAGTAAAAGCAACAAATCTGGTGTTAAAAGATGGATTGAAAACCGGTTAGTTTTAAATCCGTGATTTCAGTAGATTATTATTATTATTAAAACCCTAAACTGTTGAATTTGTATAATAATAATAGTAAGATGTGATAACAAATAATAATAAGAGAGTAGAGATTTAGAAGCAGATTAGATCGTGTTTAGGCAATGGGTTGGTGATGGTGGAATGGGTTCGGGTTTATTAGTTGAAGATGTAATGTAATTGGATTAGACTTTGTTTGGAACCGTCTTCTTTTCGCTTTCAGTTATTGGTTTCTGTCATATACCATTGAATCTACCCTTTTATTTTACTATGGATTATTATTGTTGAATTCTTGATTATAGGGTTTTGTTAGATGTATCTGTTAATGAATCGAGCTTTAGGATTTGAATTTTATGAAATAATATCTATATAGCTATTCGTGACATGAATGAGTTATATTTATTATTGTTGAATTCTTGATTATAGGGTTTTGTTAGATGTATCTGTTAATGAATCGAGCTTTAGGATTTGAATTTTATGAAATAATATCTATATAGCTATTCGTGACATGAATGAGTTATATTTATTAATTGAAAGGTATGCTTGATATTTGTGAAATCAGCTTTCACAATGCGTTAGGTTGTTTTTTGGGTCCAAAAGTAGGAGTGTTTATCGGTTCAGCACGTTAAAAGAAGGCGAAGAGACGCAGCAGCACTTACACTGGACTGCAAAAACGAGCCAAATCAGCAAACGGGTCAAGCTTCACCAACAACTGTAAACAGAAGTTCTAAGTTTCGCGAGTGAGCAGACATAGATGGACGACAATAGTTTGTTCCATATTTCTTCTGCTTATTAATTTGCCTACAGGAGTCCCTACCAAACTGTTTTACTGCAAAATTCAGTCCAAACATGTTGAAGTTGGAATCAAAGGCAATCCTCCTTATATGAATGTATGTATGCAATCCCATTTACCTATTTAATTTCTGATTTTGTTAACAACTGATAGAGCAATGTTATCCCTCGGACTATTTTATTGTTCAGACTGATAATAACGGTCCAAGAAAGCTCGAATTTGCAAAGGGTACAGTAATGGAGGGTAATGAAGACAAACAGCGCGTTTCCAGAAGAGGTTATAAAAAGAAATACGTCGAAGAAAACAAAGATTCCAACGATGGTCCTGAAAGTGTTGTTTTGAAGCATCAAGGTGAGCAGGGAAAGAAAGATGCTCAAGGTTTGTTGAATAATGTGATAGAAGAAACAGCGGAGTCCCTACCAAACTGTTTTACTGCAAAATTCAGTCCAAACATGTTGAAGTTGGAATCAAAGGCAATCCTCCTTATATGAATGTATGTATGCAATCCCATTTACCTATTTAATTTCTGATTTTGTTAACAACTGATAGAGCAATGTTATCCCTCGGACTATTTTATTGTTCAGACTGATAATAACGGTCCAAGAAAGCTCGAATTTGCAAAGGGTACAGTAATGGAGGGTAATGAAGACAAACAGCGCGTTTCCAGAAGAGGTTATAAAAAGAAATACGTCGAAGAAAACAAAGATTCCAACGATGGTCCTGAAAGTGTTGTTTTGAAGCATCAAGGTGAGCAGGGAAAGAAAGATGCTCAAGGTTTGTTGAATAATGTGATAGAAGAAACAGCGGAGTCCCTACCAAACTGTTTTACTGCAAAATTCAGTCCAAACATGTTGAAGTTGGAATCAAAGGCAATCCTCCTTATATGAATGTATGTATGCAATCCCATTTACCTATTTAATTTCTGATTTTGTTAACAACTGATAGAGCAATGTTATCCCTCGGACTATTTTATTATATAAAGTAGGTTAGAAACTCGTGTGTTACACTGTTTGATCATACTTATCCAAGGCGTAATGCGTAATGTGTGGCCTAGATAAAGAACGAACAATCCTAGCCCCATCTCCTCATTCTTATTATTCTCGCCTCTCTCTCCCTATCTATTATAATAATAACAACAACAACGCACGGCAGCGTCTTCATCACCTGGTACAGAGAGAGAGAGTGAGCTATAGCTACATATACAGAGAGAGAGAGAGAGAGAGAATGGTGAGTGAAGAAGGAAGTCCTCGGAGTCCAGAGGCGAAGCTAGGGAAGGAGGTGGAGGACCTTTGGGACATACAAGAGGCACAGCTTACTCCTACTGAGAAGCTCAACGCCTGTTTCGAGAGTATTCCTGTTTCTGAGTTTCCTCATGCTTCACCTTCACAAGGTATATTATTATTATTATTATTATTATTATTATTATGTGTTTGTGTGTGTGTTGTTGTTAATCTATTGATTTGCTGATTCCTGATTGATCTCACAAAACAAGTAATTCAATTATTCAAACCTATTTGGATCGTGATCGATTTTGTAGTAAATTCAGGAAGATGATCACGCAGTTGAAAGAAAAGGGGAAAGTTTGGATGAATCTTGTGATCAGGAACTTTTTGAGAAATCATCAACTGATGATGATGCTGCTGGTATGGAACAGACAGATGATATAGATTCTGTTAATGTTGTAAGTAACAATGTTGAAATGAATGATGTAAATGTGGAAACAACTCAAGACGTTGACAATGTTGCAGAAGATTCTTGTGAGTTTCAAGCAGAAGAAGCAGATCTCTGTGACAAAAGTTCTACAGATCGAACTGCGTCTAATAACAATGACGATGAATATGAAGTAAAATCAGAAGAAAGTAATACTGTTGACAATCTGGCTGATCTTGGTTTAGATAGTGATGTACGGTCGGAATCATCTTCAGGTAGTACACATGGTGTGAAGATCATTGGAGAAGAAAGTAATATTATTGACAATGTGGCTGATCTTGGTTCAGAGAATGACGTACGATCCGAATCATCTTCGGATGGTACACATGGTGTGAATATAGTTGTAGGAGAAAGTAATATTATCGACAAACTGGCTGATCTTGGTTCAGAGAATGACATACGGTCCGAATCATCTTCAGGTAGTACACATGGTGAGAAGATACTTGAAGAAAGTAATGTTCAACCACCCCGAAAGCAAACACGCGACGCTGAAAATACAAACGAAATCAAAGATTCTCAAGAACCCGAATCTAGATATAAGGATGATGAAGTTGAGGAAACCGGGCCAAGAAAAGTATCAGGAAAAGATAATCTTAACAGGATTGATGATAAAGCAGCTATCAAAAAAAGGGAATGGGAGATAAACAGATTAGCAGTTCGCAAAGGTTACTTTTTCTTTTGATGATTGTTGTCGTGGCATTCTTAAGCCCTGGTTATGTTGAAGGGATTAGATGGCGATTGATGGGAGCTTTTGCATTGAACATGAGCTGGAAAGGTTTATTCTTCGGTGTCCCATGCTTGCAGCCGCTCCCCAGTTAGCCGAGCTTGCCAAAAAGGGGAAGAATATAACAGAGGATGAATTGATAGATGGGGTAGCAGAGTTACTTCTACATCCTCGATACAATTCCAGTAGTGGGATGCTTTCGTCTGATTGCACGAAAGATTGTTGACCGGGTTGTGGCCCTGCTACGATTGGTGCCTCATCTCACTTCAGATTGCAATGATCCAATGCTGCTTGATGAGCTGACGCTGAAGAACAAGTTGTTGTTTGGGGTATTATTGACTTCTATGCCAAACATGAGAGAGGTCTCAGACTTCACGAGCTTTCATGCTTAGAATTTTTGAGAACACTTGATTTGGTACCCAATTTAGCTGGGTAAGTTCATTTACATACATTATATTCTATGTTTTTTACTTACGGTTTTGCATTTTTAGAAAGTTTTGGAAGGGTACTAGATACGATAAAAGGAAAGCTTTATTGTTGTATTTTTAACTTCTCATATTTGTTTGGACTGCCTTTTCACTTCAATATAAATCTTGGTGCAGGTCTTTAAGGGATTATTTCAATTTTGCGCCACCACCTTTTAAAAGGATTGTAGGTAAGGAATCAATGTCCCAGTTATTGGTGCAGGTACTCTATATCCTTTGAAACTAAATGCTTATGTTTAGGTTGGTTCTGTTTACAGTGCACTTTTGCCGAGTGGCTCAAACAAAGATTGCAGACCATCGGACCACACATCGTGTGCTCAATCAAGAAGGTCAACATTCTGCAGATGTAGGAAATATGGGTCAGTTGTTAATGAAACTTATTGTTCGAATGTTCGTTACCTCAGCCAATGTGTCCATGCCTATCGACCCGCTTAGACTTATGTCCTCAAGATGTAACCCGACCACATTTCCATGTTTGTCACATATATAGATTGTTGATAGGTTTAGTAGTTCTGTTATTGAGCCTTGGATGGCTGCTCATGCTGATCTTTCAAGGTATTAATATTTTAAGAATTTGAGTTCTTAATTATGCCGTTTAATATTTGTGTTGAGTTATTTTGTATTGACTTTCATACCTCTCTGCACATGAATTCATACCATACCGATCATAGGATTAGTTTAGTGGTTTAGTTATTGAATGGATAGGATGTGATTGATATTTTCATTAAAACTCTATACTCTGTTATATTCTGTTTTTTGCAAATATATTGATATATATGTGGGCCATGTGGCCGTTGGTAGGTGTCTGCTCCTTGGTGTAAGCTCAGGTTAAAATATCCCAAATTATCTAACACAAAAGGCTTTGAAGTTTTAGTCATAAAATAGGTGGGTTTTTTATGTCAGCCATTAGAGTTGCAGGTTGTAAGGTCTTTATTATCATTAATTATTAATTATTATTATTATTCTTATTATTATTTGATTTAGATTAGATTTTGTTTCCATCTCAGCCTTATGCAGCTCCATAATAAAGTAAGCTTCAGTTTTTCTTTTAGTAGATCAGTTTCATTGTGTTATAATTTAGATCACTATATATATTTGGTATGTTTTCTTCTTTTATTATTTTTTATTAAGTCATATTAGGATTTTCAACCCCGGGACCTTCCCGGGGTAGTTAGCTAGTTAAACATAATAAAGTATTAAAAGGATAACTTTCAACATATAATCATCTTCACGTAAATTAAAATATGTTACAATTTGATTAATGAATAACCTGAACACTTTGTGTTTTTTTCTGTATGAATATAACCCCACAAAAAATAGTCGTTTTTTTTCGTTTTTATATAGCACTATGGTACTCGTTGGAAAGATAATAAAACGCTCGTTAATTTGGTGTAATTTTTTTATTTAAAAAATCTCGAATATAAAAGATATTTATGTTTAAAAATTATGGGAGGAGGATAAGATAGAAAAATTTAAATTTGTTTTTAAATTCTTTTTTCCTAAAATAACTCAATTTAATTTTAGTAATTGAGAATTAAGAGATAGAGAGATAAATTTAGAAAAATACTCAAAAACACCAAAAACACTCAATTATTAAGCCACGTGACACTCTCAATGGGCATATATGCTTTCTTTTATATATATATATAGATTTTAGTCTTTATAACACAAAATATCTTACTTAATGGTTTTATAAAAAAATAATAAATTACATATGATTTATTATAAAGAATAAAAAATTGTGCCACTATATGCTATTATTTTGATTATAAATAAAAATATGCTATAGACTAAAAAGCTTATAGTATGGTAACTTTTCATGTGTTCGTACTATTTTCTCTACTTATATATAATTTGAGTATTTATTTCAATAATCACTACATGTCAGTTTATTTCAAAATACATACATTAAAAACGATCTAAGATGCATGAATGGTGGAGTGATTAATTATCACTTATCAGGTAGAGATTTACCTGCTATCTTAGAATCATAGACTACATCTTAGCAACCTTTATAGTCAATGTTCTTAACAACATCCATCAAAATACAAATAATTAGATTCTTACCAAACTGGCTACATCTATATATATATATATATATATATATATATATATAGTTAGTTAGTTAGTTGTAGGGATGAGCATACAAGGCCGGATACCGATACCGTCCCGTCCCGATCTTGATCCTGTACCGAACCGAGGGTGTTCGGTATCGGTATCGGTACCCACATTTAGAGGTTTTCGGTTTCGGTATTATCGGTATCGGTACGGGATCAGTATGGTATCGGTATTTTACCTTAAAATACTTATACCATACTAATCCTCTACCGATACCGAACCGATACCGTACCGTATGTGTTCGGTATCGGTATCAGTATTGGGTTTTGTGAGTTTTCGGTATCGGTTTTTTCGGGATCGGTATCGGTTGGTACCGATACCGTCCCGAGCTCATCCCTAGTTTGTTAGTTCTTATATGTAGTAGGTTCAAAAATATATATAGTATCTTAACATGATTAGTGACTTGCCTAGACGTGGATTACTGAATAACCCATTATTACATATAAGATTGCATATATGTTTTTGAACCTACTACTGCATATAAGAACCAGCTAATTACATATATATTTACGAATGTCAGTTTGGTAAGAATCTAATTGTTTGTATTTTGATTAGTATTGCTAGGAACATTGATTATCAAGGTTGCTAAGCAGATTAGATGTAGCCTATGACTCTTAGACACCAGGTAAATCTCAAGCTAATAAGTAATAATTAATTACTCCACCATGCACGCCTCTTAAATCGTTTTTAATGTATGTACTTTGAGATTGACTGAAATTTGGTGATTATTGAAATAGATACTTAAACTATGTATGAGTAGAGAAAATAGTCAGGAGGTATGAAAAGTTACCATCCTACAATATTTTAAGTCGATAACGGTTATAATATTTTTATTTATTTTCAGAATGGATTTTCACTACTTACCTATTGATTGTTTTATTCGGTGTCATCAAGGTGATCAATGGTATATCCATAACAAAGATTGAACATTTATGTCATTCTTTCATATATGCTCACTTTACACATCAGAATCGTATATTATCATCATCATTATCATCATCATCATGACATATCATTTTATACCAAGTTGGTCGTTTTTTTTCTGTTTCACATCACATCTTTACAATGTTTTGAGGAAGTGATAACGTTGTACAGAGTCTTCACTCGAGCAAGATGTGCACATGTAGAACTAGAAGTAGGTTTTATGAGTTATCGAGTATTGACCATTTACAAATTGTTTTCTGAAAAGTGAGCTATTTCTTCTATGGTACACCTTTTGTAATTTCATATTAAATTTGTTTATCCTGGGAACCACCTGTTGTCTATCCTGGGAACCTCCTGAGGGATAAACTAGTCTATATATAATAAAGTGTAAGGGTTGTAACACATGTCACTTAGTGAGGCCATCCCCACCCTAAAATTCTCGCCAAAAATTATAGGTTATAAATAATCCAATATTTATTAATTTATAATCTTTATCTTTACTGTATAATAAATAAAAATTTTATGATTTTCTCAATTATCTCATATGAAATAATATTATTAAATCATAGTTTTACGTTCATCTTTTATTTATTTAACATTTATTTATTTTCTTAACTAATTCTTTTTATATCTCCACTTATTAAAAACCATTAAATATTTTATTAAACCAACTTAATTTAATATTAAATTTTCTAGCCTAATAATAAAAAAATGTTAGAACCTATGTGATACGCAAGTTTCTTATGATGCTTTACACTAAATGAAACTGTAAATGAGAGTTATGTTTTCATCTAGAGCAAAATCGATAAAAAAATAGTCGTTTCTAAAAACGTACACATTCAAGACCACTGTCTCAATCATGTCCTGCAATGGTTGTTTCCGCCTTTGTTCCTCAACCAAACGTATTTTCTCTTTTCAATATAAATTTTCATTCTTATTCGCTTTCCTATAGTACAGTATATTAATTTATATGCTACATCGTAACACACGTTTTGTCACTTTATATTAAATTACGGTAGAGGTAGATGCTCATGTTTCTTAAACTTCATAAGAAAAAGTAGTTTAGGATTATGGTTCTGAAGTAGAGTAGAATTAATAGTTTATTAGAAACATCTCTACTAAATTAAGAATTAAGAAATAAATATATAGATAAAAGATAAAATACAAATAAAATAAACATAAGAAGCGTGCAAACTTAAGAGAACCAAAAAAAGTGGTGGTGACATTTTTGTAAATAACGACAACCACTTTTATATTATATAATTACGCTAGAGTAATTACTCTAGAGTAATTATATAATTACTCTAGTTATATAACTACGTTATATAATTACTTTAGAGTAATTATAAATAAATATACTATCAGATAATTATTTGAAACCCATAATTTAATTATTTATTAAAAAAGTCATTCACACCATACTTGTTAAAGGCGCAAGGCCCGCTTAAGAATCAAAGGGTGAAATTTGGGTCTCTGCGCAAGACTCTTAAAAAGGAAGAGCATTTTCAAACGAGACACGCGGTATAAAAATACATTTTTAGGGGTTTTAAACATGTTTTAAGTTTCTTTAGGCTTAGTTTAGGTTGGTTTTGGTTGATCCTAGACTTGTCTAGTGGCGGTATAATTGTTTCAGGCATGTTCAGACGATTATTGGGCGGAATTCTATAAGAACTTAGCCAGAAAAATGCTCATGAGGCTTTGAAAGTTGGGCTTTTTAAGCAAAGCGAGAAGACTTTGCCGAGCCTAAAAGGTGGGCCTAGACATAGGTCTAAGGTGGTGTTTGTTTTTCTCCCAGAAGCACTTCTGACCTCTTTTGTCTGCGCCGCGCAGACGCGGGTAGACGTTTGGGGCGGGCAGACTGTTTGTTTTTCGAAAGACATTTCACTCCAAAAGCTCTTCCTGACCTCTTCTTGGTGCAGACTTGGACCAAAGTCTTCTAAGATCTTCAAAGGTCTTCTCCTCTTCTCTTCTCCTCACCCACCACCACCACCACCACCCACTACCACCACCACCACTACCACCGTCACCCACCCACCACCACCACCTAGCATCGTCCACCACCACCATTCACCACCACCGTCCATCACCACCACGGTCCACCACCACCCACCACCACTACCACCACCCACCACCACCATCACCCACCACCACCACGGTCCAGCACCACCACCACCACCACCACCGTCCACCACCACCCACCACTACCACCACCACCCACCACCCACCACCACCACCTACCACCGTCCACCCACCACCACTACCACCACCCACCACCACCATCACCCACCACCACCACGGTCCCCCACCACCACCACCACGGTCCACCACTACCACCACCACCACCACCGTCCACCACCACCGTCCACCACCACCACCACCCACCACCGTCCACCACCACTACCACCACCACCCACCACGGTCCACCACCACCTACCACCGTCCACCCACCACCACTACCACCACCCACCACCGTCCACCACCACTACCACCACCCACCACCACCATCACCCACCACCACCACGGTCCACCACCACCACCCACCACCACCACCCACCACCATGGTCCACACCACCACGGTCCACCTACCACCACCACCATCTACCACCAGACTGCTGTAAAAACTCAGTTTATTTAAATTTAAGTTTATTTCAGCAGCCTGCAGACGTTAACAAACAAACAGTCTTCTTCTTGCAGACTGCAGACCTTTGGTCCACCTCTTCTCATGCAGATGTCTGCAGATGTGGTCCGCAGACTGCAGACCTTTTCCTGCAGAAAAAACAAACAGCACCTAAGTGAGCCTTGAGAACACAGATTCACACGACACACGATTATCAATTATGTTGTTAGTTCAAAAAAAACCTTTATGAGAGTGGAAATTTGAATAAATAGTACAAACTTCGATATTTCTAATTAATAAGATATAAAATCTAGACAAAATTACACATATGCCAAAGGCATTATAGCCCAGCGGCATCTTAGTGGTGAGATAAGACTTAGAGACCATAAGGTCCTGGGTTCGAATCTCACATAGGGGGTTTTCTCATAATTATGAGTTTCCTCCTGAATTGGTGACTTGGTGGTGGAATATGATCGCGTGGCAACATTGGTGGCACGATGATACTCAAGTGTTCCGTGAGTGATTCCAATTTGTTGGTCGTTCAAAAAAAAAGTTAACCAACTTTTTTAACTTAGTTAGGCTAAAGGACAGAGAGTGTAGCAAATTGAGACAATAAAGGACAGAATGAATGCAAATGAAAGACAAGGGACAGAAGGTGCAATTTTGGTAATAAATAAAAGATAATCTGTATAATTTTGTCTAAAATCTAAAAAGACTATAATCACACGAGACTTATCTATAACTTATAATAAAAGAATTGAACTTTGATGATGTGGCATTCAATGGAGGCCTCAACCCATCCTTGAATGTCCCACGTGGCATCATGTAGGATTTTTTAATTTTTGAGTTTTTTTTAATAAATCTATCTATATATTATAATTATTTTAGGAAAAGATAAGAATTTAAAAATAAAATTAAATTTTCTCTCTAATGTTTCATCCCATAACTTTTAAACGTTAATATCTTTTATATACGAGATTTTTTAAAGAAAAAAATTACACCAAATTAACGAGCGTTTTATTATCTTTTCAACGAGTACCATAGTGCTATATAAAAAACGGAGAAAAAAAACAACTATTTTTGTAGGGTTTTGTTTTCAAATATATTTTACTCTACTAATGAATCACAAATGATAAACATAACTTCATAGGCAGAGATTCTTTTTTTTTATATTTGAATATGATAACTTATGACAGAAATTTGTTTAAAATAAATAATAATAATATTATTATTATTATTATTCATTAATCATGTATTGACAAATCATTAATTATGTTGTCATATTAGATATTTTATCTATATATATATATAAAAGAAAGCATATATGCTCATTGAGAGTGCCACGCGGCTTAATAATTGAGTGTTTTTGGTGTTTTTGAGTATTTTTCTAAATTTATCTCTCTATCTCTTAATTCTCAATTACTAAAATTAAATTGAGTTATTTTAGGAAAAAAGAATTTAAAAACAAATTTAAATTTTTCTCTCTTATCTTCCTCCCATAATTTTTAAACATAAATATCTTTTATATTCGAGATTTTTTAAATAAAAAAATTACACCAAATTAACGAGTGTTTTATTATCTTTCCAACGAGTATCATAGTGCTATATAAAAACGAAAAAAAAAAGCGACTATTTTTTGTGGGGTTATATTCATACAGAAAAAAACACAAAGTGTTCAGGTTATTCATTAATCAAATTGTAACATATTTTAATTTACGTGAAGATGATTATATGTTGAAGGTTATCCTTTTAATACTTTATTATGTTTAATATGGTTTATGCTTTTTATTTTTTTAACTTTTTAAATAAATGTTTTTTAACTAAGATTGATTATGTTTAAGTTATTTACTCTTTTCGTGATTTGAGTTTTCTTTTTTTTTTATCATTTTTTATTAAATCATATTAGATTTTTCAACCCCGGGACCTTCCCGGGGTAATCGGCTAGTTATGTTATATTAGATATTTCAACCCCGGGGCACTCCCGGGATAAAAGCTAGTTCTTCTATATATTAAAACAGCGACAGATAAACAGTAACTTTACCTTTTATTTTTAAGATGGCTACATTATGTTGGATGATCATGCTTACCTCCTCATTATTTTGGCTTTTTGTAAGCATTAATATTTACAAAACTTTATTTTTTCCTAACGTGCACTTTTATTTTATAAAACTTTTTTTTAAATAGTTGTAATACTACTTTAGGTACCCGTAATGATTTTATACAGTATCAATTTATTTGTTGATTTACCTTTGAATACCAGCATCGAATCGGCACCGTACTGATCATTTTCGGTATCGTTACCTTTACTAATTCTTGCCATTTTTGGGACTTAATTTCGGTAACCGTGTCGGTTCGGTACCAGTCACCAATGCACATGTGTAAAACGCACCCTGCAGCAATGCGCGGGACACTTCAATAGTGTCTTTCTTTTAATATATATATTGACCACTAACTTTTAGGTTAATTTTATTTTCTGTCACTAACTTTTAGGTTAACTTTATTTTCTTCTAATTTGACTACCAAACTTAGACTAGCAAACTTTTAGCTTTTAGGATTTAAAACTTTGGCCACTAACTTTTAACTTAACTTTATTTTCTTCCAATTTGACCACCAAACTTTTAGCTTTTAGGATTTAAAACTTTGTCCACCAAACTTTTAGCTTTTAGGATTTCAAACTTTGACCACCCAGCTTTTTTAAACTTGCATTGCGCTTTGGCCAAACTTTTAGTTTTTAGGATTTCAAACTTTGACCACCAAACTTTTAGCTTTTAGCCGCGAGTATTTTTTTGAAGCTCACGCGAGAATAAGAGTCACTTAATGTTATCTTTTATGTCCACGAAACTCTCCACGCAACAGGAGTTCCCACAGTGACGCGCGATCTTTAACGTTCACCAAACCCTTAACGCAACAGGAGCTCCAGCGGCGAAGCACCGCGGGCGACGAAGCACGGGTAATAGAATCCTAGTTATAATAACACATGTGTAACAGTGATAAAAGCAAATTTGTCAAACCGGAATATCATATGTACCTAATTTCAAAAGAATTTTCGTCACTTGGCCCCGCTTCGTAGGATGGTTTCATTGAAAATGTGAAATCCTTTTCTTAGCACGATTTTACATATAAATCCAATTATCTTCTTTAAAAAGGAAATATGACAAGATAAAATATTAAATAAACTTTTGTATTAAACTCAATATTAAGTTTACATTGTTATTTTATAAACTAAAAACGTTAAATTGTCTTTTCTACTTATGAGAATTATGATAGAGATTATATGAAATATTTGATGAATGATGTTGAGGCTATTCATTGGAAATCGATACCTCATTAAGTGTATAAAAAGAAACTTATGACAGTCTGATAAAATTTTGAGTCGTTAGAGAAGAATGCTCTAATGAAAATGATGAAACTAAATCACCGATATGTAAAGAAACATGGAAGGAATGGTGTAGGTAGTCACAAGCTCATGATGTTACAGTATGACACTAGAGGTTTAAACAAGTCGAGCTCGACTCGTTTAATTTAAAAGAGCTAGAGTTCAATTCGATTTAAGCTCTATGTCTAAAGCTTGCGACAAGCTCTTTAATAATATTACTGTTCAAACTTTGTTCATTTATATTTTTTCAAGCTCAACTGATGCTCACTTATTATATTATTTGTCAAATATTTGATTATTTTTATTAAATACATATATAGTTTATTTGCATATGTATATATATATTTTTATTTATACTTTTATATATAACATAATAGGATCCGGATCATGTGAGAACCCCCCCCCCCACTTGTGAGAACTAGAGAACTCAATTCAGCCAATAATATGTTGACACATAGCTTCTAATCCCATAGTTTATTAATGGGCATTTTGGGTAATACATGTTTAATATGTTTAATAAAATAAATTAGGGGGAGCATAAGTCTGATTAGTCTGATTATTTGTCAGTTAATTTGTATTATCCCCATATCCAGCTATTTACTTTCTCCCGCCCATTGTGTATACATTATTGCTCCCCTTTATAAAATATATACAAACAGAAACCAATCAAACCACATGCACCCCTTTCTTATGTCTGATCAAGAACCATAAAACTTAGATACACACGTAGCACCGTTTTTTTCTTTACGAATGATGAAGAAATCAAAGGAGCCTGCCAAAGAGTTCGAGTTTTTCACTGCTAAGGATATAGAGGATGTTGCTACATTCATGACTGAAAACCCTGAAATTCATGCCGGTGCAGAGGATGAATCTGTGACGAGGGAAAATACCGTCGATAAGGGGAAACGGGTTGTGGATCTTAACGACGAGACGATCGGTGTTTTCCAGACGTCAGTTGAAGGTGGCATGTTTTCTGGTGATGTAGGGGGGTCGTCTGCCGATAATATGCATATATCCCCGGTCAGCCAAGCTGGTGGTGACGAAGCTGATGGTATGTCCCCTTTTTTGTTTTTAGGTGTTTTTTTTTTGTTTAGGTTTTTTTTTTTTTTTTTTTGTTTTAGATTTTCAGTTTTGATAATCTTGTGTTGAGGAAAGATAGCTTTATGAAAAGATACTTTATGTTTAAAGACTTGAGTTATGATAAGTTTATGAGTTTTACACCAGTGTAATGTGGTTTTCTTAGTTTGTGTGTCTGTGTTTTAGATTTTTAGTTTTTATAATTTTGGTGTTTTACAGTTTTTTGATATTTTTTTGTGTTTAGTTGTTGTGTCTGTGTTTAGTTTGTTGTGTCTGTGTTTTGTGTTTAGTTTGTTTTGTCTGTGTGTTTTTGGGTTTAGATTTTTAGTTTTTATAATTTTGAATAGATGCTTATGGGTAAGGTTTTCACTTTGTGTGTCTGTGTTTTACATTTTTTTGTGTTTAGTTGTTGTGTCTGTGTTTTGTGTTTTCTGATCGTTTTTTGTTTTATTTTCTTGGGTGCAGGGTCTGCTTGTGATTACTGGTTTACTCCAAATGGTAGTCGTTATTGGAGACCAATTGTGGATGAGTCTGTTAAACCAAACATGAGGGCCAAGTATAGAGTGTGGGAAGATGTCGTTGGAATGTACGAGGCGTATGCGCGAAAGTGTGGTTTTTCAACCAGGTGTGGTACCGTTAAAAGGGTAAAAGGTGTCATTACACACAGGTATATACTTTGTTCGAATGCTGGGAAACCGCAAAGCAAGAGGAAATTTGACTGTTTGGATGAAACCTCGCTGAAGGTTAGGCAGTCCACGTTCCAGCGTACTGATTGCCAAGCCAGCATTAGAGCTAAGATGTGCGACGTGACACAACTGTGGGAGATTTATCATTTCGAAGACACGCACAATCACATGCTTGTTCCGTCCTACAACAGGGATTTAACGAAAATAGGTAGGAAGTTGGATTTTGCATCTAAGGAATTCATTCATCGTGTGAGTTTAAACAAGGTAGGGCCGACAGTAGCGCATAGAATGCAAGTTAGTCTAAAAGGCGGACACCACAATGTGAAGGGTACCCCAGTTGACTACAAGAATTTCGCCAGAAGCATCCGTATGTTTGTGGGCAACCGGGATTCGTCCATGATGATCGAGAAGTTGAATGATAGGGTGAAACACTTGCCCAACTTTTCTTTCAAGTACAGTTTGGTGAATGGCGAGCTTAGGCATGTGTTTTGGGCCGATGAGATATCGAAGATTAACTATCAACACTTTGGCGAGGTGCTTGCGTTTGATGCGACTTACCAAACTAACAGGCCAGTACACTCTTGTTATACTTTTTATTTATATTTTTCCAACCCTATTAGAACATGACATGTTAGTAAGAAAATAAATACGTATGTACAAACACTGATCTGATGAGATTTTTTAACAGGTACAATTTAATTTTTGTACCTTTTACCGGTGTTGACAACAATAAGCGATGCGTTACGTTTGGTGCTGGCCTGTTGTTCGACGAGACTATAGAGTCGTACTGTTGGTTGTTGAATGCCTTTTTGGGAGCGCATGGGAAGCAGCCGAAGCTTGTGTTAACGGACCAGGACCCAGCGATGAAGCAAGCTGTGCCCGCTGTGTTCACTGAGGCTCGGCATCGCTTATGCATGTGGCACATAATGAAGAAGTTGCCTGCAAAGGTATCTACTACTTTGTGTGTTTTTGTTTCTGTAAAACGGTCACAGCTTATTTTTGCATGCTGTTTTGGGTTTTTTTAAGTGTACATTCATTTTGTTTTTAACAGGTTGTTGGAGTGGGGGTTGAAAATGCTGAAGTACGTGCGGCGATCCATAAGTTGGTATGGAATATATATATAAAACCGGAGACGTTTGAAAGGCGATGGGGGAAATTAATTGACAAGTATGGACTAATGGACAATGACTGGCTCACGGACATGTTTAACATGAGGGAGTTATGGGTGCCTGCATACTTTCGCGAAATCCCCATGTCTTGCCTGATGAAGACCACATCTCGCTGTGAAAGCTCCAATGCCGCGTTCAAAGTCAATTCCAGTTGGGCGAACACGCTTGTGCAATTTCTGCTGTGTTTCGACACTACCATGGATACCCAAAGATACAACCAAAGGGTTGCTGAGCACCAAACTCAGACTAGGGTCCCTGAACTAAAGACCGGTTTGCAAATCGAAAAGCATTGTATGTCAGTTTATTCTCAAACAATTTTTTATGAGGTGCGAAAGGAAATCCAAAAAGCATTGTTGCTGTGTTTTATTACCAAGCAAGATGAGGTTGACGGTGTCCAGGTGTATAGTGTAACACACCTTGATAAGCGATCAGACGTGGTGAATGAATACACGGTATTGATATGTTTAAATTTTTTACACTGGTGTAAAATTATTCTGATTATGTATATAAAATAATATGTTTTTTTTTCCCTGTTTTTTTTTTAATACAGGTGAAGGTGGATGCTGCTGCGGGCGACACTACATGTTCGTGTAACCTTTGGGCTCGGATTGGATACTTATGCCGTCACATTTTCTGTGTCTTTAGATATACAAAAGTCGATGCAATCCCGGAGAAGTATATTGTGGCACGTTGGAGGCGTGAGGTGCTCCCCAGATCTGTGTTTAGCATTGATGCTCGTTACGGGGTAGATCATAGCGCAACGACTGTTATGCGAAATGGGTTGCTTGAGATGTTTAATCAATGCGTGGACCAGCTGAGCGGATCGCCTGAGATGTTAGCTGCATTGTCAGACAAGATACAGGGCATGAAGGATGAAGTTTTAGGGGATGGGGTTGGTGATGTGTCAAATGTTGGGGCGAACGAACATGTAATTTCAAATCTGTTACGTGTTCCTGAGGAGGTTGAAGGTTCGTGTAGTAACCCACAAGGCATCAGGAACAAGGGCTGTGGAACTAATCGGCGCCTAGTGGGGCCTGGCGAAAAGGCTGCTAATAAGAAGAAGAAGACGACGCGCCAATGCAAGACGTGCTTTGAATTTGTGTCTGACCACGACTCCAGGAATTGCCCTCTGAAGAACAAGGAACCAGCTCCTTAGATTGATGCAGCAGCTCGCACAGCAGATCCCCCGCCCAAGATCGCTTTTTTTTGGCCTTTAGTATGGGGTTTTATATAATCTTTTTTGTGATGTGGTAACTGTTTTTCTCTTTTGACAATGTTCTACCGATGCACCAGGATACCCACATGGCGTAAATATCCGTTCCGCATTTTAGACTATAGTATTATGCGGAACGGGTATTTTTTTGCCCCATGTATGTAGTGGGCTTTTATGGCATGGTGGGGGGGGGGGGATATTTATGGTAAAAAAACTGTTTATGCTGTGCGGGACATATTTCTATGTTAATTATGTCGTTGTGTTTTCTTAATTTTTATAGTTTTTATTGCCTGGGGGGGGACCGTGCTACTTTAACGTATGTTTTAAGACCAATACAAAGACTGAATATTAAGTAGGCTGTACGTTAACGGCTACGAACAGCGATTAGAACAACGGTACATTTCTGGGAGTTGGGGGGTGGGGGGTTTGGGGGCTTTTACACCGGTGTAAACCGAGCCCAAATAGACACATAACCTACCATATTTAAAGATAACCCTGCAAACAGACAACCTTACATTCTTATTTAGATACAGTGACCCCGATCCTTCACTCCCACGGCCATAACATAGGTTTTTCACCAACGCCCCTTGGGCGACATAACCGCGTCTGAATCTGTCTCGTCCTCGGATGGCCACTCAAACCCCACCCAGCTGTCATCAAGGGCGTCCACGTCCACATACTGTGACGCACACTCCTCGCCTGCTGGACTTTTCGATGAAGTCGTCTTAGGGGCTGCCTTACTTGCTTTCTGCAGCTCGCGACCTTTTTTGGCTGACCCCCGGCTACCTTCTGCTTTTTTGGATGAGATCACCTTCTGTGTGCCGCATTCAGTGGAAGCCGTCCCCACTGGTTCACCCCATCCAAGGTCGAGCAACCTAACCTCTGTCCCTTTCTTAGTAGCTCCGTAGCTTGGGCGCACGGGTTTAAATGGCCCAAAGTTTGGTCGGGGGTTGCACACCGGCAGTGGGCCATAGTTCGGGCGGGGGGTGCACACACCTTGATGCAAAGTTGATATCGGGCGGGGGTACACCGGTAGTGGCCCATAGTTCGGCCGGGGGGTGTACACACCTTGATGCAAAGTTGATTTCCCCTTGTCATAAGCTTGAGACACTGGCAGCGGGCTGTACGCATCCTCGACTGGTGCATTTGCAGGAGGCGTTGAATTTGTCGCGGGACTGGCGTTTGCGTAAATCCCCATCTGTGAAGGATTCCACACTTGTACCAGTTTTCCTTTGCGGTCGTTACGGGGGAATTTGAAAGGCCGTTCTTCGCCGCCACCCATTCTGTTAACAGGAGAGTTAGAAAATTAGGCAGTGGACAAAAAAAATGGAAAAAAACAAGTACTATATTTTTGTTTTTCAGGCCCAATCCTAATGCTTTTTTTTACCCCAGTGTATACACTTTTTTGTACCCCCCCAATGTTGTTTTTTTGAGAAGGTAAAAAAAATTCAACATCTGTGTTTTACACCAGTGTTTTTTTCCCACAACAGGTTTGTTTGTTTTTTAGAAATGGAGTTTTTTGTTTTTTTTTCCCACAACAGTGTTTGTTTTTTAGAAAATGGAATTTAGTGTTTTTTTCCCACAACACACTTGACCTTTTTACACCAGTGTGTTTTTTCCCCAAACTGTGTGTGTTCTTTTTTTAGAATGGAACTTAGTGTTTTTAACACCAGTGTTTTTTTTGGATGGAAGCATAAAATGAATGTTAGGAAAAAAAAACATAGTTTTGTGGTTTTTACACCGGTGTTTTTTTTTCTTTCATACTACAACGTCAATAAAGTGGAAGAAACGAAACTATTATCACACACCACATCAGTGTGTGTAAAACACCAGTGTTTTTTTACACCGGTGTTTTTATGTTTTCTTTCATACTGGGGGAGGGGGTAAGTCAAATGAACGAAGAAGTAATATCACATCCCACATAGTGTGTTTTTAACACCAGTGTTTTTTGGATGGAACCATAAAATGATTGTTTTTTTTTGAAAAAAAACATACTATCTGCCATTTTTTTTGATGGAACCATAAAAAGTTTTTATGGTTTTTACACCGGTGTTTTTTTTTCTTTTTCATACTACAATGTCAAACGAAACTAATATCACACACGACATTAATGTGTGATAAACACCAGTGTTTTTTTTGATGGAACGGAAAAAAAAAAAGAAAAGAAAAACAAAACATACTATCTGCCTGTACACATTTTCTCACACATTTTACACCGGTGTTTTTATTTTTCTTTCATACTAAAACGTCATTAACATTTGATATACCAAAAAAAAGGGGAGGGGGTAAGTCAAACAAACGAAAAAGTAATATCACACCCCACATAGTGTGTTTTAACACCAGTGTTGTTTGTGGTTTTACACATTTTCCTATTGGGTGAAATAGCACCAATACCTTTTTGTTTTTTTTTGGGGGGGAATTTGTCTGTGTGTTTTGGTTTTAGGTGAGAGACTGATCGACTCACCCCACTAACCTTTAAATAGGGAAACAATCTTTTACTTTTTTGTCTTTTTTTATGTAAAATGATTATGTTTGTTGAAAAAAAAACTGTAACCAACCACGTGATTTTTTATTCAGAACAAGATTTGCCCTTTTTATTCTTTTTTCTGGGTAGTAGTGTATACCTACCTTTTTTGTGGTTAACAAACGCACAAAGCCTCTTTTTTGCTGTCATGTTGTGTGTTTACATTGAGGTAAACCACGTGGAAAAGGAATAAAGTGGGTCCCTTTGACATAATTATTTCAACTCTGTGTAAAAACTAGTGGTTAGGTTTTCTTTGTGTCACCGTTATTAAGCTGATAAAATCATTACCAATTTTCTTTTCTTTTTTCCATTCCACTCCAAAGGGTAAATCTGGTTTTTTTAACGTTTTCTGTCTTTGCATAGTATACACTCACAGTGACACTCACCTATTTTTTACACCGGTGTAAACTCTAACAGAACACCATTTTTTGTGTGTTATATAAAAAACATGATGATCAAATTACTTAATAACTTACTACTTTAACGGTACTGTTTCACAAACACATAGTAAAATACAAACCAACCAGGGGGAACATGTTTTTTTGTTTTTTAACTACCACCATATGAAACCCAAAATAACAGTTATCACAATCACAAACTAACGCCCACGCCAAACCCGGTCATTGTAGATGTTCGTTGACGACAAAAGGATGGTCGATGCATACCGCTTCCTTAATGTGTCCACCTGGGCTTGTTTGCGTTTTCCATTTAGGCTAAACCCGCATTTGAAAGGAACTGAACGCCCGCAGTAGTTTTCCATATGTCGCATAACAAAGACGCCACAATCCTCCGTGTTCTTCCTTGTAGCCCATGGTAAAGGTACCGGCCTTATACTAATTTCCTTCATGGCTTGAGCTTTCGGGTGATTGACAACAGCAAGGTATTCATCAAATATATGTTTCTGGACAAAAAAAAAACAACAACAAAAACAACAAAACATATTTACAAAACTGTTCTCAATAACTATATACTAAAAAGCTCAACATTTTTTATTCCCCCTTACCACTTTGAACGGCGTGGTTTTACCAAAGTACAAGTTGCTGTCCGATAACACCATGGGTGATTTCTTCGGCACAATGTTATCAATCACGCAGACGTCTACATGTTTCAGATCAAAAACGAGCACATAAAAATGATCATGTTCTAGGATTGGCACAAAAACCAGGTCCACAGCCCGCAAAGTCAGTGCCTCCGGATCCCCACAAACAGCGCCAGCCAGACCATTCCTTAGACAACCTACACGGCTACCTCCTGGGTCATCATCCAACTTTAACACCCACTCCACCTGTTCATTGTTTTTCAAAACACACGTACCCAAAAAAAGGCTCGGTAAGTGTTTTTTTTTCCACTATATATAAAACAAGGTAAGAACAAAAGATTGGAAGTTTGCTTACAATGGTACTAGTACCCACAAACAAACGACGAACACCCCCGAGCCCCCGGTACACCGGGTCATGATTGAGGACCGCAACCCACGCATCAACAACAGCTCCGTACAATCTCTTACCCACTGCCAACGACTGCAACAGTGGTGTCTCGCAGCGCATTCCATAGCGGTTCTCAAACAAGACGTAACTTGGAATTTTTTTTCAAAACAGTATACCGGGTCAGACCACACAGATATATAATACTATTTTTTTACTACTATTTTATGTGCAAAATAAAAGAGAAAATATACACTCACGGGTAATACTCGGTGGGATCAATGTCCGCGAGATCAACAGACCCTCCATTAGTCGTTTGCCTACGGAATTGACACAAAAAAAATATAAATTAATAAATAAATAAACCAGCACAATTACATAACAGTCATATATATCATTATACTATTGTTAAGTTACAACCTTTTTGCCTCATCGATCGCCAATTCCATCAACACCTTCTTGTCAGCCGTTCTAAACAGAAATTCCCAAACCTTAATTTCTTTCGGCGTACCCTTCGTGGGTAGTTCATCACCACTATTCAAAACAATGGGCAACCTAGCCACCATACTCCTCGTTGGTCCATTTGCTATTGATGCCTTCAACACACCCCCACGATCAGTATCCTGCGTCGCACTGGCAGCGGGTACATCAGCACCCTGCTTCGCACTGGCAGCGGGTGCGTCACCTAGAAAAAGATGAAAATTACACCGGTGTAAAAAGGTAAAACAAAATCATGATAACCAACTTTTTTTCCGTACCTTTTGTTATTTCAGGCTCAACCAGCATTTGTTCTGAACCACCTGTCACCTTCACACCCCTGCTCCCAACAACAGCCTCACCGCCCTGCTTCAAAACATCCACATTCGCATTCCCTATATCTTGTGACTGTTGACTGACTCCCAAACTAAACGACGGTTGTGTAAAATCAGCATCAAAACCTGTTTGCTCCGTTGGGAAATCAGCAGCCTTATCTTGTGTGAGGCCAAGGCTAAAACTTGGCTGGCTTGATTTTGGTTCGTCTAATTTGGGTCCGGGCAGGGGAGACTCTATGTTCTTCTCTTTAACGGGACGTACTGGTGGGGTTAACTGCGTCAAACCCAAGCTAAAGGTTGGCTGACTACACGACTCGGACAGCAGCCCCGAGGAGCTTGTTACAGTCCGGCCTAAACCTATACAAGAAACAATTCTTTTTTGTTTATCACGGGGGCATACCTGTGTAGTCTTACTTTTAAGACTAAGATTTTCAGACACATACCTTTGACACCAGTGCACATTGTTGGCAGCCCAAACCTCCTCCTGTGCATATCCATCTCAGCCGCTAACTTCGTTCCTCCGGAGCCACTAACTCCAAGCTCTAAAACCAATTCAGGTTCACTTTCACCACGTGCCCCTTCACCCACGCTCCCTAAGACACCGAGATTAGGTTCGAACAAACGACTCCATTTGCTCTCAACAATAGCTTCGCCTTCATTTACATTGGTTGGCTGTGTTGTAGCTTTACTGCTTTCAGCTTTGCATCCGGTAAATAACCAACGACCATCACCGTGTGAATCTGATGACTCTGACCCGGGTACCGACATATGGCGCCCCGCAGCCCTCTGCGCCTGTTGTAAATTACAAAAAATATAGCAGGTGTCTAAAGAATAAATGTATTTTTGTTACCAGGAAACAAAACAATGTGTTTTATTTACTGTTTATGTACCTTCAAAATGATGCGCTTCACCGAAAGGTGATTCGGTGTTGTACTCCTTAGCTAATTCTGAGACAACATCCTTAATTTTTTTTGTTGGCGTCTCAATTGCTTTTCCCTTATCAGCCCCCGAGGACAATTCACGATGATACTCAGCTTGTAGACGAAAAACACTGATACTGTTTGGATATCTTGAAGTTAACGAGTTCACAATGTCACCAACCTGAATCTTTAATGTCCTAAATTCTGCTAACTTCTCCCGCGCCGCCCGCAACTCCACCTGATTACATTCAACGATGGTCTATAAAAAAGGGGGAAAAAAACTTGTATTAAAAAAAAAAAAAAAAACATATGGTGATATCGTACCTCCACACCCCCACCAGCAATGTTTTCATGCTCATTGCTACTCGTAGTCACATCCTTCAGTTTGCCAAGCCCAAAGCCCCCGTGTCGTAGTTCATACTCTTGACGCCTGGTTAACAAGTCCAGTGTCCAATAATGCATTGCACGCACCCCAATGGGGGTGTTCATCTTATCAACGGCAAAACAATCGACATACAGCAGCTGTTCAAACAAACGCAAAGAAGTTAGTTTTTTCCATTATATCTTTTTTGTACTAAAAACTGTTAAACTGTATCCGTTGCGTACCGTTAAAAAAGTTAATGGGCCAGCAAATGCGCACCCCGGGTCGCTACGCCTCCATTTCTGCTTACATATCTCTAGGGCACTTACCATCAAGTCACACCAGTCAATCGCCTCAAAGCATGTTTCACTGGTAAAACATTTTGGGATTTCTTCTTTGCACAGGCCATTCCCATGGGAGATTATCATGGTTGTTACGAACAACATGATAAAATCTACTTTAAAAATAAATATGTCTTCGTACTCATCAGCAACTATCTTGTTCACTATCAATGTCGTTGAAACATAACTGTTCGCCGGGTACCGATTACGCCACACCTGTAGCCTGGGATGCCACTTTGTCGGGACCTCCAAACTTGAAAACTTAATGCCTCCACATGGAATGCCGAACACCTTATGCACAAGACTAGCATCTATACTCACCCCGCGTTTCCGACACCACAACCTCATCTTCTCTGGTTGGAAACTATCCACAGCGTAGTGTGCAATTTTAACTGGGATACCGTCTACGCTGAAGCGTAACAAATCCCCAAAACCTAATTGCCGAACGGCTTCCTGTTGACGCATGCTAAGTTTTGAAATCGCAAGGAAAAGCTGGCGCGGGGATGATCGGGTTTTTAAACTGCCCCAAGCGTGTTTTTGGGGAGACTTGGAGACTTTCTTCGCTGATATCGTATCAGAGACGTAACCACCATCAATGCTTTTGACGGAATCAGGTGTCATTTTTTTACCTCGTTTATGCACCGCAGATGACCCGATATGTATGGGATGTTCTGGGTCACCCCCCCCTGTAGCAAGTGTCAAATCTAGGTCACGCAAACGTTTCGAACTTCTAGTACCAGCCACCATTTTTGATCTGTATAAACACACTGTATACATTTTCTGTTAAAAACCACCCTCCATTAAAACAGTTATCTGAGAAAACACAAAATACTTCATGTAACAAACAGACAGTCATTCTTTTTTACACCAGTGTAAAAGACATATCCCATTCTCAAACCAAATATAAACAAACAATAAACAAGCCCATTTTTACATCAAATTTGGTCAACACCAAACTTAAGAAATTCAAAAAACCAAAAAAAAAAAAAAAAAATTAGAAACACACACACACACTAATTCTGTTTTTGGAAATTAAAATTACTCCATAAATACGCTAAAACTATCAAATTTTTGAAATAAAATTAGAAACACACACACACACTAATTCTGTTTTTATCCAAAACCCTTACTCTATAAACACGCTAAAACTATCAAATAGTATTATTCTAGTCTACTGAAAGAAGGAAAACCTATTCAATACCCATCATACAAAGAAAAAACAGACACACACCCAACGGCCCAAAAATTTGAAGAAAAAAAATACCATTATTCTACTCTACTGAACCCTAAATACATGATGATCGAAACTTACCTTTTTGTTTTTGTAGAGTGTTGACTCAGTTTGATCGATTTTCCAATGTTCTGACTCTAATTGATCGTCTTCCACCGCTTGGCGAAACAGTTATTTTTTTTGGTTTGATAATCAGAGAGGGAGAGAGTGTGAGAGGGGTTTTTGAAATTTTTAAAATCGTCTCTTTCTTTTCTTTTTTATTACTGAGAGAGAGAGTGGCAGTGGGAGGGAAACGAGGGAGAGAGAGAGTGTCAGTTTTGTTTATTTTATTCTACCCAAAATACCCCTTAAGTTGTTATTTTATTATAAAATAATCAAAAACACATTTAATTACACTACAAAACAAAAAAATAGAAGGATCAATTCTCAACCATTGGATGATGGAGATCTAAGGTCCACATTGGTTCCCTAGTTCTCACAACTCTATATGGTTCTCACATGATCCTAACCCTAACATAATATATATTACATAGTTAGTTTTATCAAAATTGTATATATACTCATATTTTGTATGTAACTATATAATTATTATGTAACATGATAATATATTATTTATTATAAATATCAGGTTAGGTTAGTTTAGTCTCTCAAATAGTCAAGCTCGACCTCATTTACTAAATGTCTAAATGAGCTCCAACTTAGGCTTTGCTTCAATTCAAACATTTAGTAAAACAATCTTAACACTCTGTTTCAGAGTTTCATTAAAGGATGGAAGAGAAAGGATCTCTCTCCTCTTCCTTTCTCTCAAATTCCTTTCAAATTGGAAAGATTGAAAATCACTCTAAAAACCTCTTTATTGTCCCTCTCATTCCCTCCCTTTCTCTCCTACAAAAAACTCTGGAACACATTTTTTCCTCACTTACTTCCCAATCCTTTCTCTTCCATTCTTTAATAAAATTCTGGAATAGAGTGTAAGTATCATGAGATGTTTGAATCATATTCACTGCTACTTTAACACATGTAGCAAATGGGTTTTATCTCAACTTACATTGAGGGAAGTAAAGATTTGAGTAAAAGACCAAAGGTCTTAAGTTCGAATCCGATCTCAATTAGGTTTTACCAAGTGTGACTTTGGGCGATGAGTTTTCCTCGACACTAAATATGGTGGGCTTGAGCTACTTAACGTTGTCTATGATCGCGGGTGTATAATCCTTTTAATACACCTAACTTTGGATACCAAAGGCATTATAGCCCAACGGTATCTTGGTGGTGAGATAAGACTTAGGGACCATAAGGTCCTGGGTTCGAATCTCACAAAGGGGGTTTTCTTATAATTATGAATTTCCTCCTGAATTAGTGACTTGGTAGGGGAATATGATCGTGTGACAATACTGGTGACACGATGATACTCCAGTGTTTTCGTGAGTGATTCCAATTTGGTGACCGTTCAAAAAAACACCTAACTTTGGATAAAGTAATGAAAGTTTCTTATTTAAAATCATCCTCTTTCCATTTTCTAGAAAAAAGAAAAGTCGGAATAATGCAACTTCAAAAGATTAAGGTTGACTGGGATCATTAGACGGCTAACAGAGTGATAAACAATGTGACTCACGTTATCGCTATGGAGCGGTTTTTTGCCCAATCCAATGGCGCCACTTTGTCCCTTTCTTTGGCACTTTGTTTCACCACTTTGAATCCAATGATTATATGTATTTTTCTAAGAGGCACACATTATATTTTATATATAGGGTGAGGTTACTGTATAAAAGCCATATTCTTATTTATAATATGATATTTTGGATTGTTTTGCCTAGAATACATCAAATATAACAACTAAAAGCCCAAAGCAATGCATTTTAGGTTTAAAACTTAAAACACTATGCCAAGAACATTAAGTCTTGTGTTTTAAATGTTAAGTAGTTTGTTTTAGTTGTGTTTTAAATTCTATGACAATAATACATTGCATTGTGTTTTAAATTCTTGTTTTCTTGCTCGAATGGTCCCTATGGTTTGCACTTTTTTCACCTATGGTCCCCAAGTTTTCAAAATTACAGGCATAGTCCTAAAACAGTGAATTTTTTTAACTCGGATAGTCCCTGGAGCTAACTGAGGTTAAATAATCCAGTTAAGTGGGTGTGAAATTACAAAACTACCCTTTAATAAAAAATAATACTAAATAATGTGGGTCCCACACTTCATCTTCCCCACTTCATCTTCTTCACCTCATCACCTCCACAAACCACCACCACCACCCATCTCCACCCTCCATCATCACCACCCTTCATCTTCCCCACCAACCAAACCCTACATATAAAACTCCTTCTCCTTCATCTTCCACACCAGACGTGGTTTCTCCTCCTCTGGTCGGTGCTGCTTCTAACCGACGCAACCCTTCACTCTCATCCACCACTGCTATCTAAACACACACACACACTCACTCACAGATCTGTTAACCAAGAGAATCGAGAAGAGAGGGGAACAGAGGAAGAGGATAGAGAGAGGGAGAACGATAGAGAAAGCTAAAGGAAAGAGAGAGAGAACCAAAGAGGAAAGGAAGCAGATGAGGAGATGCGGTGGTTCCGGCGACGGCACCACCTTTGTCACCTGATTCATCATAAAACCAAGGTAAACCCGATTAACTCCCTGTTCGTCTATCGATTGTGAGGATATTGTTGGGGGATTGGTCCAGGTTCGGTGGTTGTCGGTTAATGACGAACAGGGGTGGTGGTTGTGATGGTTCTGGTGGTGGTGGGTGGTGGTGACGGTCTGGTTATGGTTGGTGGTCACGGTCTGGTTATGGTTGGTGGTGACGGTTTGGTTATGGTTGGTGGTGACGGTCTGGTGGTGGTGGTGGTGGTGGTGAGTTTTTTTATATATTTAATTATAAAACGTGGGGCCCACTAGTGTTATATTTTATTTGTTTTATAGAAATGGTAGTTTAGTAATTTCACACCCACTTAACTGAATTATTTAACCTCAGTTAGCTCCAGGGACTATCCGAGTTAAAAAAATTCACTGTTTCAGGACTATGGCTGTAATTTTGAAAACTTGAGGACTATAGGTGAAAAAAGTGCAAACCACAGGGACTATTCGAGCAATTTTCTCCGGTGTTTTTCAAGCTAAAACAACCCAAAATATCATGACTACTGCACCAAGACACCATCGAAAGCACTATTGTCGACCAGCCTCCCTGATCCCCTCTCCCCATTGTGTTTACATATGTGTGAGCTCACATATAAAAGTTCGTGTATATACAAACAAACAAAAAAAATACTTCTATAATAAATAAATCATTTTATAAAAAGTGAGTGAAAAGAAAGAAAAATAATTTGAAAAAAACAATACATATTGAAAAAACACCATGTGTTTTCTTGGGTTTTGATTCAAGCTTTCAAACGTGGCTTCAAGTCTTCAACATGTCTCATGTATTGTCAACCGTTTTCTTGGTGTTGGGAATAAGGTTCAAATCCTATTGCTATTACGGTGTAATGTATGGTTTTAAACTTAATAATACTTATTATATGGACTGTCTTTAACAAGTATATTACTTTCTGAAGGGATAGGGTATCTAATCTCAGCGCCTAATTACAGCGCAGATAAGTAACCCTATCCCATAAAATGAACCTCACAAGCAGACCGTGGAGCTCTAATCCGCAAAGCGAAGCCTTGGGGCAGCAAATGTCTCCTTCAGCGCGCGTGACATGTTCGGCGCAGGATAACAACCTCATGCGCGTGGTCACATCAGCAGGGTGACATCACCTTCACATAATAAAATCTCCACGCGTGCGCTCACGCGCAGAATATTTGACCAAGCACCAGCTTTTGGTACGAGGTACGGACGATCAAGAATTAAGAAGATTTGGTCAGATCTGAGCATACCATGCGCCAACCAAATATCAACACGTGTCAGGGGTGGTCCAACAACCACTAACAGAGAATAGCGACGTGACTGCTCCCATGCTTCCATCATGCTGTTGTTAACAGTACATGTCAGAGTACTGTACAAGCATGTCTGTTCTCTGCCAGACGTCACGTTAGACGCCAACAGGTGGTCAACCATGCTGTGTGAAAAGGGAGCGCCGTCTGCGCCTAATCAGACGGCGCCATGTGGATTTCCAGCAGGCCAAGTCATACTTTCTCTCACATCAGCATTAATTGCTACCTGATTCCCGCCTTTTTTGTGGACTGCAGACATCTGGGCCCGGATGAAGGCCCAGATCAGTTACATCTTTCATGGGCCACATCATTCGGCCCATGTTTTTTCCTACAAAAAGGAGGTTTCACCTCCTTTACAAGGATCGATCTTTCCATGCAAGAAATAGCATAGAGAGAAATGCTTGTAATCACTTTGTAATCTTTCCGAGCAATAATATTCTCTCTTTACAGTGGACGTAGGTCGATTTAGACCGAACCACTTATATTCTTGTGCACTCACTTTCACCACACACATTACACTCATTATTATCTCCTAGGGTTTGGTTTGTCATTAGTGTGAGCGAAGGATTATACTTTGAGCGAACACGAATATCAAACCAAATCCACTCTTTTTAGGACGGATTATACTCGTTTCTCCATTTTCTTTATTTTATAATCATTTTAGTTTTTCATTCATCACTTAGTTAAATATGATAAGAAACTAAACATGGTTTTATAAGTCTAATTCTTTTTATTAGACTGTCGTGTGAATAGCAAACAAAAGCAGTCAATTGTGAGGATATTGTTGGGGGATTGGTCCAGGTTCGGTGGTTGTCGGTTAATGACGAACAGGGGTGGTGGTTGTGATGGTTCTGGTGGTGGTGGGTGGTGGTGACGGTCTGGTTATGGTTGGTGGTCACGGTCTGGTTATGGTTGGTGGTGACGGTTTGGTTATGGTTGGTGGTGACGGTCTGGTGGTGGTGGTGGTGGTGGTGAGTTTTTTTATATATTTAATTATAAAACGTGGGGCCCACTAGTGTTATATTTTATTTGTTTTATAGAAATGGTAGTTTAGTAATTTCACACCCACTTAACTGAATTATTTAACCTCAGTTAGCTCCAGGGACTATCCGAGTTAAAAAAATTCACTGTTTCAGGACTATGGCTGTAATTTTGAAAACTTGAGGACTATAGGTGAAAAAAGTGCAAACCACAGGGACTATTCGAGCAATTTTCTCCGGTGTTTTTCAAGCTAAAACAACCCAAAATATCATGACTACTGCACCAAGACACCATCGAAAGCACTATTGTCGACCAGCCTCCCTGATCCCCTCTCCCCATTGTGTTTACATATGTGTGAGCTCACATATAAAAGTTCGTGTATATACAAACAAACAAAAAAAATACTTCTATAATAAATAAATCATTTTATAAAAAGTGAGTGAAAAGAAAGAAAAATAATTTGAAAAAAACAATACATATTGAAAAAACACCATGTGTTTTCTTGGGTTTTGATTCAAGCTTTCAAACGTGGCTTCAAGTCTTCAACATGTCTCATGTATTGTCAACCGTTTTCTTGGTGTTGGGAATAAGGTTCAAATCCTATTGCTATTACGGTGTAATGTATGGTTTTAAACTTAATAATACTTATTATATGGACTGTCTTTAACAAGTATATTACTTTCTGAAGGGATAGGGTATCTAATCTCAGCGCCTAATTACAGCGCAGATAAGTAACCCTATCCCATAAAATGAACCTCACAAGCAGACCGTGGAGCTCTAATCCGCAAAGCGAAGCCTTGGGGCAGCAAATGTCTCCTTCAGCGCGCGTGACATGTTCGGCGCAGGATAACAACCTCATGCGCGTGGTCACATCAGCAGGGTGACATCACCTTCACATAATAAAATCTCCACGCGTGCGCTCACGCGCAGAATATTTGACCAAGCACCAGCTTTTGGTACGAGGTACGGACGATCAAGAATTAAGAAGATTTGGTCAGATCTGAGCATACCATGCGCCAACCAAATATCAACACGTGTCAGGGGTGGTCCAACAACCACTAACAGAGAATAGCGACGTGACTGCTCCCATGCTTCCATCATGCTGTTGTTAACAGTACATGTCAGAGTACTGTACAAGCATGTCTGTTCTCTGCCAGACGTCACGTTAGACGCCAACAGGTGGTCAACCATGCTGTGTGAAAAGGGAGCGCCGTCTGCGCCTAATCAGACGGCGCCATGTGGATTTCCAGCAGGCCAAGTCATACTTTCTCTCACATCAGCATTAATTGCTACCTGATTCCCGCCTTTTTTGTGGACTGCAGACATCTGGGCCCGGATGAAGGCCCAGATCAGTTACATCTTTCATGGGCCACATCATTCGGCCCATGTTTTTTCCTACAAAAAGGAGGTTTCACCTCCTTTACAAGGATCGATCTTTCCATGCAAGAAATAGCATAGAGAGAAATGCTTGTAATCACTTTGTAATCTTTCCGAGCAATAATATTCTCTCTTTACAGTGGACGTAGGTCGATTTAGACCGAACCACTTATATTCTTGTGCACTCACTTTCACCACACACATTACACTCATTATTATCTCCTAGGGTTTGGTTTGTCATTAGTGTGAGCGAAGGATTATACTTTGAGCGAACACGAATATCAAACCAAATCCACTCTTTTTAGGACGGATTATACTCGTTTCTCCATTTTCTTTATTTTATAATCATTTTAGTTTTTCATTCATCACTTAGTTAAATATGATAAGAAACTAAACATGGTTTTATAAGTCTAATTCTTTTTATTAGACTGTCGTGTGAATAGCAAACAAAAGCAGTCAATTGTGAGGATATTGTTGGGGGATTGGTCCAGGTTCGGTGGTTGTCGGTTAATGACGAACAGGGGTGGTGGTTGTGATGGTTCTGGTGGTGGTGGGTGGTGGTGACGGTCTGGTTATGGTTGGTGGTCACGGTCTGGTTATGGTTGGTGGTGACGGTTTGGTTATGGTTGGTGGTGACGGTCTGGTGGTGGTGGTGGTGGTGGTGAGTTTTTTTATATATTTAATTATAAAACGTGGGGCCCACTAGTGTTATATTTTATTTGTTTTATAGAAATGGTAGTTTAGTAATTTCACACCCACTTAACTGAATTATTTAACCTCAGTTAGCTCCAGGGACTATCCGAGTTAAAAAAATTCACTGTTTCAGGACTATGGCTGTAATTTTGAAAACTTGAGGACTATAGGTGAAAAAAGTGCAAACCACAGGGACTATTCGAGCAATTTTCTCCGGTGTTTTTCAAGCTAAAACAACCCAAAATATCATGACTACTGCACCAAGACACCATCGAAAGCACTATTGTCGACCAGCCTCCCTGATCCCCTCTCCCCATTGTGTTTACATATGTGTGAGCTCACATATAAAAGTTCGTGTATATACAAACAAACAAAAAAAATACTTCTATAATAAATAAATCATTTTATAAAAAGTGAGTGAAAAGAAAGAAAAATAATTTGAAAAAAACAATACATATTGAAAAAACACCATGTGTTTTCTTGGGTTTTGATTCAAGCTTTCAAACGTGGCTTCAAGTCTTCAACATGTCTCATGTATTGTCAACCGTTTTCTTGGTGTTGGGAATAAGGTTCAAATCCTATTGCTATTACGGTGTAATGTATGGTTTTAAACTTAATAATACTTATTATATGGACTGTCTTTAACAAGTATATTACTTTCTGAAGGGATAGGGTATCTAATCTCAGCGCCTAATTACAGCGCAGATAAGTAACCCTATCCCATAAAATGAACCTCACAAGCAGACCGTGGAGCTCTAATCCGCAAAGCGAAGCCTTGGGGCAGCAAATGTCTCCTTCAGCGCGCGTGACATGTTCGGCGCAGGATAACAACCTCATGCGCGTGGTCACATCAGCAGGGTGACATCACCTTCACATAATAAAATCTCCACGCGTGCGCTCACGCGCAGAATATTTGACCAAGCACCAGCTTTTGGTACGAGGTACGGACGATCAAGAATTAAGAAGATTTGGTCAGATCTGAGCATACCATGCGCCAACCAAATATCAACACGTGTCAGGGGTGGTCCAACAACCACTAACAGAGAATAGCGACGTGACTGCTCCCATGCTTCCATCATGCTGTTGTTAACAGTACATGTCAGAGTACTGTACAAGCATGTCTGTTCTCTGCCAGACGTCACGTTAGACGCCAACAGGTGGTCAACCATGCTGTGTGAAAAGGGAGCGCCGTCTGCGCCTAATCAGACGGCGCCATGTGGATTTCCAGCAGGCCAAGTCATACTTTCTCTCACATCAGCATTAATTGCTACCTGATTCCCGCCTTTTTTGTGGACTGCAGACATCTGGGCCCGGATGAAGGCCCAGATCAGTTACATCTTTCATGGGCCACATCATTCGGCCCATGTTTTTTCCTACAAAAAGGAGGTTTCACCTCCTTTACAAGGATCGATCTTTCCATGCAAGAAATAGCATAGAGAGAAATGCTTGTAATCACTTTGTAATCTTTCCGAGCAATAATATTCTCTCTTTACAGTGGACGTAGGTCGATTTAGACCGAACCACTTATATTCTTGTGCACTCACTTTCACCACACACATTACACTCATTATTATCTCCTAGGGTTTGGTTTGTCATTAGTGTGAGCGAAGGATTATACTTTGAGCGAACACGAATATCAAACCAAATCCACTCTTTTTAGGACGGATTATACTCGTTTCTCCATTTTCTTTATTTTATAATCATTTTAGTTTTTCATTCATCACTTAGTTAAATATGATAAGAAACTAAACATGGTTTTATAAGTCTAATTCTTTTTATTAGACTGTCGTGTGAATAGCAAACAAAAGCAGTCAATTAGAGGATTTTGTATTGCAAAAAATATACATCTATATAATCCACGGTTGGTGAGGGGTCAAATTAGCTGACCAGAATTTTTTAAAAAAATGGCCTTTCAATTTTAATTATTTTAGCGCAGTTTATTTAATATCTAAGGACCCACAACAAGATTGGATAACTTAACACTCAACAAAAACGCACACTTTTAAACATAGCAACAAAACACAACTTTTTTTTATATATAAACACACAATTTGAGTAACTTTCTACCTAGTCAAAGGATTTTATTTTTCAATAATTTTTTAATTTTTTGTTATTTGATTAATGATAGTAAAATAAAATATGAATCACTCACCACAAAACTAATTTTTAAATAGAAAGCCATAAATACTTATTGTTTTAGTCGTAATATATAAGACAATCATGTTGCATGTCTCTATTTTTAAATCCATACAACACTATTTACATCTATATATTTATGCGATATATATTTAAAACTAAATATGTTTTGCTATCCAAAAGTGGGTGGCGGCGCAGCTTGTTGCCGCTTACCAACCGTCCACTTGTAATACGTTGTGATTTAGATTATATATTATCAAGCATATCTTGTTTAAAAAAAAATGTATTGAACGCGTGTTAGTAAAATACTATTCATACGCTTTTGATCATGTATGATATGGTCAGCAAATTACAATCAGTTTCGTTTTCCTCTAGGATCATCATTTTTGCGAATCGTTTTTCGAATAAAAATAATATATAGAGTGAGAATAAAATGATTAATAAATATGCAAAAGGAAGAAAAGTAGATGTCCCCATACATCAAACACTACTTCCTTAAACAAAGCAGAGGAAAAGTCGAATTTGTTACAAGTCCATTATCTCAATTTGACCACAAAAGGTTGTTAAAACTTAAAAGTTACAATTGGTACAAATCTTTTATAAAATATTCCGAATTATCCATCATATCATAGTATGTGACAAGGTCTAGCATATATTTTCCCTCTCATTCGTTCAATGTATTGTAAGTCAGCCCTTAACCCTTTAAGTGGCCATGGGTCCATATCTTGGTTTCTTGAAAGCTTTCGACCCAAGACCTTTAACTCATAAAGTGGCATCACTTGAATATTTATAAAAATGGACATTATCAAGAGTGTTCTTGTAACAAGAACATCCTGACATAACATATGTTATAATTCCATTAAGATTTATATTCAACCTTCTTTAGCGTTACAGTTCCAAAATTTTCAATCATTAGGATGATATTGTAAATATTGCAAAACTTCACTCACATTCTAATGATGTACCTTTTCTTGTTCTTAAGACTTTGTGTAATACCAAGCATCATGACAGAGTTCCATCATGAGTGACTATTAATATGTGGGCTTGATCACATTCAGATTCATACTAAAGTCAACTCCACATTCCTTTTATTAAAGAATGTTTGAAAATCCTTCTTTCAAAGAACTTTTAAAGGTTTAATAGAAACTTTAGGTGATTGCCTCATTTTTAACTGATAAGTTCATTTTATTTGAACTTATGGTTATAAGTTCTTCATAGTGTAGCTTCATTATAGTATTTGTACAAAAATTGAAGCTTTGGCTTTTCTTATTCGTTAACATAAAGCCATGTCACCGAATTTAAATTTCATAGTTGAATATGTCTTGCAACTTAACTTGTTTAATTGTTGCTCAAGAGACAACATCCCACCATGTATGGCAATTCAAACGAAATTTTGTTTCTTATTCTTTTTTATTAATACTAATATACTTAATGTAACAATAGAACAAAGATTAACACCCTAGTCAAATCCCACATCTGTTATGGACCTGTGATATTCTTGGTTTATAAAGAAGGACATGCCTCTTAAATCACAATCACATTTTGGGTGCATTGGTTGTGTAGCATTTGAAAACCTCCACAATTAAGCATGCCCACATGGAAGTAGTGGATGTTATAAACAGTATTACAGACATGGACTGTTCTAAATAGATAGATACGAATAGACCTGTTAATTTTCGTATCTAAAACCTCTATCCACCGTTGAAGTGAAGACCATCCCTAAATCCCTCAACCCCCCCCCCCCCCCCCCTCCACCGTCGAAGACCATCTCTAAATCCCTCAAGTTCGTGTCTTATCGTGTTTCTAAATAGGTCTTATCGTGTTAACTTGGTATAAACATATTCATGTTCGTGTTTACATGTTTCATGTTTGTGTCTTAACATGTCGTGTCTGACACGACATGCCAACCCTAATTAAGATATCTTTGTAACACCAAGAATATAAATTCTAAACCATAATTCATTATTTTCTCAAATACTTACCAAACAATGGAAAAACATACATTCTCACATATTTGTTATTTAAAACTAATAATCAATCAAGTATATTAATAAATTCCATCTTATACACATTGTGCTAATAAAAGAGGATTTTAAATATGTAATCATCAAAAGTAATTTAAATACTGAAGCCCATTTTTATGAATCTTATTCTTTTTATCAAACTGTCATCTCACGTGTGAAAGGCAAACAAAAGCAGTCAAAAAGAAGTTTTTGTATCATTAAAAATGCAGCCCACGGTTGGTGAGGGAGACTAAAATAAAAATAGAAAATGGGCCTCTTACCTTTTAATACCTTTTAATATTTTAGCCCAGTTTATTTTATCTCAGGGCCCACAACACTTTTGGCATGGCCGGCCCTAAGGGGGTGCGGGGAGGACTCCCGGCCCGGGCCCAATTTCTAAAGGGCACTTTGAGCGGCAACGAGTGTTTTCTTTCTGCAAAGATTTTCTTTCTGTTTTCGACTCAAAAAAAGATCTCATCTTAAACATCACTGGTTATAAACGCAAGAAGGTGAAGAGTAGATAAGAAAAAAGATGAGTAATACATAATAAACTAGATTAGAAGGATACGACAAAATTAAAAAAAAAAGTTGAAGTGTGTTACTTGAGATTTGTGTTGTGGTACAGTAATTATGCAGCCTTTGCAGTAAATTTTAATATAGTAGTACTTTTGAAGTCTAGATATAAAATAATGGCCTTCAAATTATTACGGAATTAAAAGAAATGATGGTTTTTTTTATGAGCCAGTTAGCCAAGCATATTAATTTTTATAATTATTACGACACTTTCAGTTTTATATCCGGTTTGACCGGTCCGACTAGGAAACCCGTAAGGACACTAGTTCAATGTCCGCTTCAGTTATTAAAACATTGCGTTAAAGACCTAAAACTAAGGGGCACATATTTCGCGGCTCGGCCCGGATACCTGAATTTTCAGGGCCGGCCCTGACTTTTGGATGACTTAACACCTAACTAAACATTCACTTTTAAACATAGCAGCAACAAATCATAACGTTATTCGAATGTATAAATATCGTATCTATATATTTGATTAAGAGTGTCTATTTAGTTTGTTCTTCCTCGTGTGGATTCCTGATTCGTGTATTTTTAGGAAGTGTCTTAACCATTGACTAAGAGTGCAATCTATAGGTGTTTGTGCTTCTCAGTTTTCACTGATCGGGAATTGGGACCACTCCCTAACAAGTCTAGTTTAGGTTGGTTTGTGATAGCAATTGAGAATCACAAATGGGTCATAAAAGACGGCTCCATGACATTAAGGTGTTGTTTGTTTTTTTAGAAGTAAAATGTCTGCAGTCTGCAGACCACATCTGCAGAAGAAGAGATGGACCAAACCTCTGCAGTCTGCAAAAAGAAGACGGTTTGTTTTTTAACGTCTATAGACTGCTAAAATAAACTGGTGGTGGTAGGTGGGTGGTGGTGGTGGGGCAGGGGTGTTTAACCCTCAGCAAACCTTAGAAGTGGCTAAGCCAAGTCTGCACTAAGAAGAGTTCGTGTAGACGTGTTTTAATAAAATGTTTTTGAAAAAACAAATAATCTTTAGATGGCAATGTCTGCATGACGCAGACACAAGAGCCTGCACAGACTTTTTTTTAGAAAAACAAACAACACCTGAGCGTCTATTAAGTTGAGATCACGTATACAAATTTATCTTGAAATTCTACTTTAAACCTTTTTAGGGGCATGTAGTCAATTGCTTTTACCAAATTTATTTTTTATTATGTTTTCAAAATTTTATAATTTAATCCCTAAACTATTATTCTAATCATTCCAACTTTATACAATTTGGTAAACATACTAAAGGGCTGTTTGGTTGATTTTAGTGCTGAATCATTAAGAGCTCTGAATGGTTAAGAGGTCTGAATGGTTAAGTGCTGAATCATTAAGTTGGACCTCTTAATGGTTAGTTTTCTTGTCCCACATTGGTATGAGAGTTTCATTAAGGTTCAGCCTAGTTAAGTGCTTAATGATTCAGTGCTTAATGGTTTAGCAACATCCCAAGTCTTAATGATTCAGGCTTAACCATTCCATTCAGAGGCTGAAACAAACGCGCTGAATGCTGAATCATTCAGCACTTAATGGTTAAGAGCCTCATTAAGAGGCTACCAAACAGCCCCTAAAACTAAATACTCTCTCCATCCCAACTTAAATGTCATGGGTCAAAAAAACACACATTTTAAAAAATCTTTTGTTTGTATGTGGTAAAATGACAATAATATCCTCAAAAGTAGTGATTGTGTTTTGTCTTTTATGGGTAAAACTGGAAATTGCATTTCTATTTTTAGAAAGGGACATTTAATTTGGGACAACCAAAAATGGAAAGGATATTTAAATTAGGACGGAGGGAGTAACATATAAGCAATAATAATTAATAATAAATGTGCTAATAATAAACATGCAATGAAGGCAAGTAGATGTCCCCATACACCAAACACTACTTCCCTAAACCAAGCAAAGTGAAAGTCCAATTTGTAGACCATAAAAATGTTGTCAAAAAAGGTGCATTTTGTATGAATCATGTATAGAACAATATAACATACTTTGAACTTCACCGATTTTAGATAAAGAAAATATTGTTGAAAATAAAAACTGAGGCAGACGTTATCAGGTAGATGTGTGATATGTTATACGTCTTTGTGGATGTAGTATAGTATGTGAGATGCGATTGTTAGATATTGTGTATAACAAATACTTTTCATTAAAACATGGTATCGGATTAAAGTGTTCGAGAGAGATCTAAAACATTTTAGATACAATAAATATATGGCCATGTTTGGCTAAACTTCTCCTTATCACCTTATTTCCTTTTCCAGCTCCTTATCTCCTTAATCCCAAAAGTCACAAATCCTTACTTATAACTTATCTCCTTTTCAACCCACAAAAACTCCTTTTCAACCCATTACCCAAACATTATTTTCTCCTTATCTCCTTCTTGATTAAGGAGATAAGTTATAAGGAGGTAAAATAAGGAGTCCCAAACATGCCCTATATCAACCTATATAAATGTGTCAAAAAGTTATTTCTAAACCACTTATTTAAGATGCAAGTATGGGTCCCTTTTATTGGAATTATGTTTCTATTTATTTTTGTTTCTAATTGGTTAGACGCCCTTTTACATTGGGAAATCATGCAATTACCTCATGAGGAGTTAGCCGCACCCACGAATGATGCAACTACAACTTGACCCGACTAGTTACTATCAACATTGTAAAAGAATTTTATGAACCAATTCAACCTTGACCCAACCCAAATTTTGTGGCTATTTTAACACCCTCTAAGCGCACATGCAATAACAAAACCATATAGAATCAAACAAATGCATCATCTGTAACATCATGTGGTAACTTTTTTTTGGAACGGCAAGTGGTGCAGCCGGTGGAGCTCCGACAAACACCTTAGGCTAGCCTGTACTGATTACCCATCCCACCTGGATTGGAAATCGCCCTAGGTGGAACCCCCACATGCAGTGAATATGGCTCCAACCGGAATCGAACCTTCAACCTCCACATGACCTCCGCTCTAGCTCTCCATTTTTCACCAACTGAGCTAGGCACTAATTGTCCCATTTCCTACCTTTGTTAATTCATTTCCTTTATGGTACCAGACTACCAATTTGATTATGCAGTTGCATATAAGATATTTATCATACTTAAGACATCTATGTTATTGCTTTGCAAGAAGATAAATAAGATATCCCAATAGACCATAAGATAGCTTCTCAGATTTCTTCACAGAAAAAGAGTTTAAACCTGCCAAAATTCCTTACAAACCAACATGAACAACACAAACACAATTTAAAGAAACTTAGTTTTTATGGTTACTTTTTGGCATAACTGATGGCCATTGAGTTTTGAGGAGTGATCTTGAAGCCTTGCAGGGATTGCATTGCAGTTGAAGATTCATTTTCATCGTCAAACTCAACAAATGCAATACCCGGTTTTGCAGCAATCATTCTTACCTCTTTGAAACCCGGGAACTGTTTGAATAAAAGCTGCAGCATGTCCTCTGTTGTATCATGTGGCAGGTTTTGTACAAAGAGAATGTTGTTTGGTGGTGTTGCTTCCTGCACGTCTGGCTTTCCGTTCCGGTATGAAGCCTACACATGATTGCGAAATTCATCAAATTATTATAATTATAAAGATTGTTATAACTGAAACGGGTTGAATGAGTCAAAAATTTAATTATCTCTCTTAATCATAATTAAAATGTTAACTGTGGGTAAAATTCAAAAACTTACAGCAGGGGCTCCATTGTTGTCGGTTCTTACACCATTAGTAGCCTGTGGACCATCTCTCTTCTTTTCAGCTGTATATTAAAATAAATGTTAAAATGGAATGTACACATACACACACAAAAGATAATCTCAAATTTGAAAACTTTTTAAAAATTGTATGATTTTATCTATAAATAATCCTGCCATTACGCATAGCATTTAATTTAGAAAAATAGTCAAATCGCTATATTGACTTACTTTTTTCCTCTTGCTTCCTTCTTTTTTCCTTTGGAACAAATGTATTATCTGCTTTTGCAATACAATCCGACTTGCCTTTGGCGTATTGGATACGCTGCGTCACGAAAAAACAATGTTAGAATCTCAACATCAAATAGATAACCAAGTACAGATAAAAAGAACCACTAAGAGGAAACAACTGAACATGAACAAAACCAACAAAATGGAATACCGCATTAACAAAAGTGGTAGCAAGCTTAAAAATGATAATGATTCTATACACATTTTGAAGCTGCTTTTAAAATGAAGTTGCTATATCTTATTCTTCAGATATTAGTGAATATAATAATATCAATCAGCAAGTTCAATTGCACCAGGATATAAATTAAAATAACATATGTAAGCATTGCTTGAATAAAATTAGAGAAGTTGACAGAAAACAGAACAGGTTTCAAATTAGGGTTTCAAAACTCACCATAGGTTTGTCATAGAACGGAAAATTTTGCATCTGACGGACCGCATTACTGGCAGCAGTTACTTCACTGAAAACAATCCAAGCCTGCCCACGAAGCTTAGCAGTCTTCAATGCAACAACATCCAAAATCCTCCCATACTGGGAGAACAAGGCATACAGAGACCGTTTCAACTCTGATAACCAAAACAGCAAGTGAGTTACCACCACAAATCACAGTTTTAACAGGAAAAGAGGCTGCTTCAACTAAACAAAGGGTTGCTATAAAATACTGGCTATAATAAAAAGCACGGAAGAGAGAAGAAAAACAATAAGAATATGCATTAGTAAAGCTTATATGCAGCAATACATGTTTGTCTGGCCTGAATAAGCATGAAAACAAAACTTCTAAAGGCAAGCAATATGGGTTTTAAATGGGTTGTGCTTGCAGGTTCACAGGTAGAACACAACCCAAACACGAAATGAACCCAAACTGTGTCAGGCACACAAACACGAACATGACCTGAGTTTTCACGGGTTGACACGCACACTGGCCGTTCAACCAGAAAACTTAATTTCATTTTATCTTCTTGCTATTAGTGGGAGTTACTGGATATGGTTGTTGTTTTCATATTAATACTCTATAATTAGAAACTTACAACGTAAAATAGAATTACATATAAAAAACACTGTTTAAACTTTAAACTATAAAACTTGATGCTCATTTCTCTTTTTTGATCAAAATTTAAAATCTTGGCATAAAACACCTCAATTAGTTTAAGCTATTACATATTTTTGTAGTTGGTCAAACTCAAAGGATTTTTAATGCTTTGTCAAACTTTGCAGTGCTTTATGCTTTTGTACAGTACTACTAGATTAGCTAGCACCATTACTATCTTTTTTTTTTTATCGGCTAGCGCAGTGGTCTCTTTTTTTGTTTTTGAGGAGCCACTGACAACTGACGCGGACCCGGTTCGAAGCGGCGCCATGGCGTCAAACTGGTTTGTTACCCCGAAAGATAACCTAACCACCCAGGCCGGCCAAGGTTGCTGGGGGCTGCCAGGAGTCGAACCGGTGACCTCAGACGAGCGGGAACTCACCTATGGTGATAAAACCCTCTCACCTCACCTTTGCATCCAATGGGGATCGAACCTTAGTCCACATTGAGACCATAAGTTCTTTCCACCACCGAACCAAAGGATCATTGGCAGCACCATTCCTATCTATCTCTGTATTTAACACCAAACCCAAATACACACCCACGGCCAACCAACTCTGTCTTCATCTTTACCAAAACTCCGGTCACTCAAAAATATCACTGCCGGAAGCAGAAAAGGAGAAAAAAACAGGTATGCTAAAGTATGCTAAAAAATATAACCGTCTTCTTTACCAAAACTCCAGTGACTCAAAAATCGTTTACGAATTCCAGCCAAAATCAAACACCACCCCTAGATGCCTTTTAGAATGGGCCAGAAAAACGAAAAACAATTTTTTCGGTGATATCACCGATATTTGAATATTTCACAAGCAAATTATCGATGATATCGACCGAGATTACCGGTCACCAAGATAATGGCCGATATTATGCTCCATATATTCTTTAGCATCGATAACCGATATATCGGTGATATATCGGTATATCACCGATATATCGGCCGCATTAACTGCTTAGGAAAAAATTACAAAAAGAAACAGCTCACAACTCACATGAGAAAACCCATGAACCCCTAGGTCCACCCAGATAAGACCAAAAATGTGTTCACAAATCACAAGTTCAATCCAAACCCACAAATTATGTGCTAGACTGCTAGGTTTATGTTTTGTCAGAAATTCACACCTCTAACGGCTAACGAGTAGTGAGATTCACCATACCAAACGATGAGGCACACGTCAAATCATGCATTGTACCACTACCACTACATTACCCAACCAAAGATGTTTGTAATTTGCATAACCAATAGTAATATTCACGTGTATTATTTTCCTTCTTTGTTGTGGCAAGGCCATTATGCATCACTAGTGAACTCCGGATAAGTTTATCACATTTCATATGTACGATAGTATATACCCCGTTTAATTAGAAATTCGGGTGGTATCCTAACAACATTTTCTCATCCATTTGTTCTCCTTGATTGATAATACATATATCCTTGGTTTAAAAAAGCGCGCCTCAGGCGCGCTTGAGGTGCCCGAGGCGCTAGGAAAGCGCTTTTTTTGGCCTGAGGTGCTAAACTACATGAAGCGCTGTGAGGCGCTGTGAGGCGCCCGAGGCGCCGCCTCAGTCAAAATTAGGGTTTTTTGGGCCAAAAATCCAAATCAGGGTTTTTTTTAAAGTTTTTTAAGTGTGTTTCGGCTTAAGTGTTTGTTTAATGAAGTGTTTAAGTGTGTTTATAATTATGTTATTGTTTTTAGGATTGATTAACAAGTAGAATATGTAGTATTGACTTGTATAAATATTTTTTTACTCTTTTTTACCTTGGGCGCCTCACATACGTGAAGCTCTTGCCTCGCGCTTTAAGCCCCGCGCCTCGGATTTTGGAACCAAAACGCCTCGGAGCGCCTCACGCTTTTTTAAACCAAGCATATATCCTATCTTGAATTAGTAACCTAACCCCCAAATACATTCTAAAAAGTTTAATATAATGTAGCTAATATCCACAGTCTACACTTACACTCTTTAAGCCTAAACCAAGCAATTCAACTAGTCCATTTGTGATATTTTAAGCCTAAACCCTAGTTTCTAGCTTTTGCACATTTGTTTCAATTAATGCTACAGTTTACACACTTATCACTTGTTTCAAGCAGATAAAAATCTAACATTAACACAACTTAAAGAACACACAACGATGTGTTCTAAATAAACGAATTCGTAACAGAAAGAGTGAAAGGATACCTTCTTTTTTGACCTTTTCGTTGAGATTCTTAACGTAAATGGTCTGATTGGGTGGTATGTCAGTCGTCAGCATCGTCACTGATAAACTTAACCTAGAGATGGTTGTGTGATTTGTGTGCGAATGAGAGGGAAGAAGAGGGTAAAGTTACAAGCCCTAGAAATATTATTATTGTTACAAACCGCCCCTCTTATGTTTACTCGATTTTTTAAAACTTACCCCTCCAAGAATTATATATTATATATTACATTTTGCAATGTCGGCTGCACTCACAAAAGTTACTATTGCAAAGCATGGTTCAATGAAAAGCCGCTACTCAAAATCGCTAAGAAAAAACTCTTTTCAAACCGCCTAAAACATTATGAAACCGCCCAAAAAAACAATAAGCCAAAAAAATAATAAGCCAAACCACCCAAAAAGGGTATTAAACCGTCCAAAAAACGCTTCAAATCGCCCAAAAAAACGCATGAGGTTTTAGTATTAACAGGTTTGACATAAGTGAGATCTCATTTCATGTCATCGCGCGCGCACTCTCTTTCTCTTTGGTTTTACCGGTTGCCTGATGATTTGCTTCTTGCAAGGCCAGAGTGGTCAGGGTGAAAGGCATGAAAGTGGTTTTGTTGGCTGTTATGTTTCGTCAGTGGTGGTAGAAATGTTGTGGCGACGGTTGTAGATTGGGCGTAAATCGGTACCGACGGCTCCTAAGTTGGTTGATGACGATTGTGTGTATTGGTTATATGTTTATCAAAGCGTGCGAGAGCGTTTTTTTTAGTAGGGGTTGCGTTTTTTGGTTGGGGAACTGTGGTGTTAGATACGTCCCCCCGCGTAGCGCGGGGTAAGAAACTAGTTATTATTAATCTTGTAAAAAACCACTAAACTTTTCAATATTGTTCCATACTTCTATTTTTTTCATGTTTTCTTAATTATATAAGAATTAACTATACTAAGTACTATTAAAAATAAACAGTTTGATGTTATTCGACTAACTTGTATTTGCATGTGTTAACAATAAACAAGTCATATAAATAGATTGTTAAGGTATAAAATATTGGGTAAGTTTGATAAAATATAATGGCTTTTGATTCTCATTTGTTACTTCTAGTGGTATGATCTAGCTGAGCTAAGTCTTTGCTCACCTAAGCTCGAGCTTAGCTCGTACAAAGTAAAAGAGCTTATGTTCAGATCGCTTAACTTAAGAGAACTTGGACCCTACTTATTTTGAGCTCTATTTCTAAAGTAGCTTGAATCATGATTTCATATAATATATTATATATATTATATGTTTGTTTAGGCTTGTGAGTCTAGTTCAAGCAAACTTATTAAATGAACCCCAATATAAGCTCGAGCTCGTTTAAACTCGGCATAATTCAAGCTTTTAGCAAGCCAATTTCAAATAGTTTACAATCGGCTTGACTTGTGTTTATGCTAGCATGAAATCTGACGTTAAAACATCGACAATAATACATTTTCAATCGCGCATTCAACATCACTACCATTGTATTGTAGGACCACACGATACAGCCTTGATGTAAAAAGCTTATTTCACTATTGTCTGCAACATCATCTAATCTGAATAATACAAGGACATAAAGAACTACAGCTTTCTTTACTTAGAAAATTACACTATCATGATAACTGTTTTGATACTAAGATATCAAAATTGGAAAGTAAATATACATCCATGGAGTTTGTAGTTGCCAAGTTTGCACCTGAAAGATTGATTAAGTTGACTTTTTTGGATCAATATTTTCTTGATTGGTTTCAGAATCATCTTTTTTCTCCATCACTTCCTGAATGCCTTCTTGATAACCTTGTATGAAGCTCTTCAGTGCATCTCTGTAAGCAGAGGCACGGGTCATGTAAACACGTTGCAAAGCTGGCCTGAGTGTCTCCATTCCGCCTCTAGCAGCCACCGCTGACATCAAAAATCCATGCACGAGATAAAGTTATTGTTTTTGCATTTGCATATCTATAGGTTAAATTAACCTTTTCAATACATAATTTACCTAGATCCTCCAATGTTGAAGGTTCTGTTTCTCCACTGGAATCTTTAACTCCTTCAGTCTCATCTCCAGATTTTTCTTTCTTCTTATATTCGTTTGGACGCAACTCGGGACCTATATCTCTTACCCAGCTTGCAGCATAGAGTCTGGTTGCTTCCTTCAAAACCTGAAGAATGGTTCCATAACAATAGTCAATTACAAGTAAGGTTTTTTCCGGTCAGTTTAAGCTGGTTTAGACGATAACTCTGGGCCGAACTGCAAGCTATAGTTTTAAGGAACGACATACAAAATTGGCCGAGTTGGGTGGGTCCGCCGGTTTTTACCGGTGAGCTTTTAACAGTTGGTTTTGATGGTTTGGCGTTCTGAACTATTATTATTTTTTCAACATCATGAGTTTATATCTTAGCTTTTAAAATGATAAGTGTGATTCATGAATATAACGCATATACATAATCAAACAATCATACTAACATACCCCGTAAAATCCAACAAATACAAGGTAGGTTGGCATCCTTTCCCCCATCCCACCATCCGAAGAGATAGAGAGGTTGCTCCCAGTGGATAACCCTGACTCTAAAGGCTCTTCTTCTTTTTTGGCATGTAAAGCATAACAATCCAAATAAACACAAAGTGCGGCTCAAGGACTCAAAAACAACAAGACATAAAGTACTACTAATAATAGGATAAAATGATCCTACATATAAGTACATAAAGTGGTGGGCAAAAACTATAGTGCTAACAGAGTAAAAAGCAACGAAATAAGGAAAGTAGAATGGACCTCCTTGAAAATGCATATACAGTCCTTAGAAGATCTATACGCAAGACAAAGTTAAGTGTAACTGTGTAAGGTAAGGAATATGTAGGAAAAGCTAAGGTCCCAAGACAAAACCTATACACTCCTCTACCGATAAGCTAAATCCGACGTCTCCACAAACTTCTATCCCCGATCATGTTACGGGAGAGATGCACGTCTAGTAAGTTACGCATGATCCTCTCCAAACAGAACAAAACTGTCAAACAGAAAACAGCAAAGTGCCAAAACTAACCGTTAAACATCCCTACTAACAAACCGCCAAAACATTCCTAATAGCAGCCAACTCAAAGTTCCAAACAGAACAAAACCGTTAAACAGCAAACCGCCAGAACATCCCTAATAGCTGCCAATTCAAAGTTCCAAACAGAACAAAACCATTAAACAGCAAACCGCCAGAACATCCCTAATAGCTACCAGTTCCAAACAGAACAAACCGTTGAAAAGCAAACCGCCAAAACTGAACCGTAAACTTAACCTTTGGATCCCAAACATGCCAAAACCAACGGAGTTGCTTCCGTATGGGAGGTCAGATTGGCTTCAACAGTTTATGAACACCCTAATAACAACAAGTTGCATTGAAATTTCATGACAGTTAACTAAGAAAGAAAGAGACTCACCAAGTATCGCTCTTTGAAAGTTAGTTTTCTTCGTTTCTTGAAATGAGGCGGGTCGGGCAAAGATGAGGGGAATGCAATCTCTTTCAAATCGTATCGAACATAATCACTCACTTTCCTCCAAACTACTCTCACCTTCATCCTGATCCTTGATTACCCAAAAAAAAGTGATTACAGAAATACTTTGTATATACATTTTTTTACTGAGGCATTTCATCAAACACTTAGAAAGCAACCCACAATCAATCTCTTTAGTCTTTACACTGGATATTATTCCCAGCAAACAAAATCCGTTATAGTGATACAGACAAGGATTAAGATTATGAACATGACAACACATAACCCTAAGTGTCATAAAATTTCTATAAACGCGGTTTAATTTACAAAAAATAAGGGAAATGTGGAATTACTTGGGAGAGAGATGGATGACGTGGAAGAGTTTTAGAGTTAGCTTCGCCGGTAACCGGTAATACACCTCCGATGAAAGTTACGGACTTTACCTTTCAAGCTTTTCTTGCTGCAGTTGGTTGGAGTGGTGTAAGGTGGTGTTTGTTTTTGAAGAGGTAAAAGGTCTGCAGTCTGCGGACCACATCTGCAGACATCTGCAGGAGAAGAGGTGGACCAAATGTCTGCAGTCTGTAAGAGGAAGACTGTTTGTTTGTTAACATCTGCAGCATAACCTAACCATAACCAATCACAACCCACCATAACCATAACCCACCAAGACCCACCATAACCATCATGAACCACCACAACCCACCATAACCATAACCAACCACAAATATAACAAACTCATCCTATCAAATCTGCTAACTCTGAATTACAAATCAAATCACAATGCTAAACCATCCAACCACAATCAATATCAAATACCCATCAACAATTCAAGAATCAAATTCAATAAAGAACAAAACAAAAACAAAATGGATGGTATCAGACTTCCAAACAAAAACAAAACAACAAGAATCAAATTCAACACGACCTAATTAATCCTAATACAAAGAACCCAAATCTTTACATCATAATATCATCAATTAAAACATGGGTATATGAAGAAAACAACAAGAACCTGTATGGTGGCTGCGAGGGAAGGAGGGAGGAGGCTGGCGGCGGCAGCAGCGAGGGAGGAGGCTGGCGGCGACGAGTGAGGGAGGAGGCTGGCGGCGGCGGCGGCGAGGGAGGAGGAGGCAGACGCGGAGGAGGGAGGGAGAAGGACCGACGGTGATGCAGGGGGTGACGCGCGGAGGAGGGAGTTTGAGGGCGGTGGTACAGGTGGTGAGGATGAGAAGATTAGAACTCTAGGGTTTTTGTGTGAAGAAGATGAGAGAATGAGGGATTGATGAGAGAAGTGAGAAGAGGTTGAGAAGTGGTTTGAACATGTCTGCTTCAAGAAGAGGAAGGGCAGACTTTTTTTAGGCCAGTGTCTTCCAAAAAACAAACGGTCTGTAGCACCACAATGTCTGCCCGCGTCTGCGCGGCGCAGACAAAAGAGGTCAGGAAGTGCTTCTGTGAAAAAACAAACACCACCTAAATGAGTTAAAGCTGACTGGGCATGTTTCGCAAAAATAGTTGTAGTTGGTAGCTGTAACTTTTTAAAAATATTTGAGTGTTAGCAAAGTAGCTAGCACTTTTAATAAAATGTATAAAAGGACTAAAATGAGCATTAATTAAAAGCTTGTATGCATGTTTTTTTTTATTATTTTAATTATAGAATAAGTATTTATGTCATTTACTCATTAAAAAATTGTAGCTAGTGGGAACTTTTTCTTAAACGCTAGTTTTAGTAGCGTTTCACTATAGAGATTTTTCTCCTAACATAAAAGCTTCAAGCTCCTTCAACCAAACAAGTTTTTTTATTGAGTATGAATTTTTTTTCTTAAAATTAAAATCTTTAAGCTTTAAGCTCCTAAAAGCTCTTTACCAAACATACCTGACATCTGGTGACTTGGCTCACTAAAAGCTTGAATCAAATCGAGCTTCAACGTGCGTAAGCCTAAAAGTAAGTATGTTTGATAAGTAGATCCAAGCCAAGCTTTATTTACCGAGCTCAAACCAACTCACGAGTCTTAAAGACCGTATTATTTATATATTTAGTCTTAAAGACCGTATTATTTATATATTTATTTGATAAAAAAAAAGTTAACAAAATATATTATGTTATATATATAAATTATAATTATAATAAATTATGAAAAATAACTATGAAGAATATAAAGTAAATAATAAATATAATTCTAGCCGAACTCAAGCTTTAGAACAAAGCTAAACTTAGCTAGACTCATCAACACTCCTATATAATTGTGTGCTAAGTTTAGTCTCTTTATCCGAGTTGCAAGTGATTCAAAGAAACCATAGCAAAGCGTAGATTTGTAAACCACAAATCTTCATTGGGGCGTTAACGAGCCGACATCTAAGATTAGCTTACTAAAAGTTACAATCGAGTCAAGTTATACGAACACCGCACACGTGTATTAAACATACCAAACGAAAACTAACTAACCCCAGCCCAGCCCATACTCTAGCAAGTAAACCGGCCCAGCCCATTAAAACTACATACGAAATTACATCTTTACCCTCCAAATACACCCCCTATTCATCTTTCCAAAATCCCATCGTCATCCACCGCCGCCTCTACACCGTCGAAATCAACCACCAAAATGTTACGTTCACTCCTCCGATCCGCCGCCTCCACACCAACAAAACCAACCATCATCCCATACCTTCTAGAACCTTCCACATATCATCTTATACCTTCTAGAACCTTCGCTTCAAAGAAATCCAAATCCTCACCATCTAAAGGCGGCAACAAGAAGGCTCAACCTAAATCCAAACAAGATAATAAATCCAAGTTTAAACAGGAAGATATTGCCACGTCATCTTCTGTTGATGACGCACTTCATGACCTCATCTCTGATGAAAAGAATCGCAGGCGTTTACTTGATGAAGACGACAGCAATACGTCACTTGACGTTGGACCTAACGGCCGTCCGTTGTTTACTAACGCCGGCTCGTTGTCTCAACTTAACCGAAAAGACGCCTGCAGTTACATGAAATTTAGGTATTATTATTATTATTATTATTATTACTACTACTACATCTGTGTATTTGTTTTATAATGTTATGCAGTTACGTGAAGTTTAGGTATAATACATATGTAAACTAGGAGTGACAGTTTCTGACTTGGTTAATACACAATAAAGCCTGTTTAATAATAATTAAACAAACTTAGGAGGCTAGGCTTACAGAACTGAGGTATAAAGTAGTTAAACGAGCTGTATTCATGTTTGATATTTGTGTTAAACGCGTAGATGATTTAGGTATAATTTAGTTATAATATTTTTTTAACCACTATAAGACCTGTTTTGCCATCCCTACTTTAAATTATATTTTTAATGGTATGCGTTTACATGAAATTTAGGTATAATGTATCTTTAATATATAATTTTTAGGTTTTGCTGTTACATGAGATTTAGGTAGTACATCTGTGAAATGTATTTGTATGTTATGCGGTTACACGAAATTTAGGTATAAATATAATATATCTGTGAATTTGTTTTTAATATTATGCAGTTTTTATGTTTGTTTTTTGAAAGTTCAATAGAGTATTATGGATTTTACATTATTGATTATGAGTTGACATCTCTTTGGAGCCGAGGGTCTCACAAGAAGCAGCCTCTCTATCCCTAAGGATAGAGGAAAGGTGTGCCTACATCCCACCCTCCCCAGACCCTACCAATAGCTTCTGCAGCTATGGGTGGGATAAACTGGGTAAGATTGATTGATTGATTGTTATGAGTTGATTGTTGGTTTGTTTGGGTATAGAGTACGAACAAACTTATGCAGTGTTTCTATTTGGATTTTTGAAGTTAAATTTATGAGTTTTGTGGATTTTATACACTCATCGATTGTAAGTTGATTGTTGACTTGTTTTGGTATATACAGTAGGAAGAAACTGGACGAGGTGTTACCAGAGAGGTTGCCGGCGGGGATGGTGAAGGAGTTTGAGGAGTCGATGAGAGATGCGTTGCTTGTACGACACGGTTTCTTGGATTTGCGGGATAATTTCAGGCGCATTGTTGATCCGCCTTTGCAGTCTAGTACTAGCAAAGGTGTGTTTTCGGCTTATTAGGGTTAAAACTGTTTGTGGTTATATTTTTGTTAGGGTTATAGACTGCACTTATTATTTGGTAAACATAAATAATTACTTGTTGGATTGGTTTCTCTTGCTCTTTAGGTTAATTGTGTATCAGAAGTATCAAGCACCATAAATAACAAACACAATTCAGAAATCGTAAAGCGTAGTTCAACAAAAGAATCACCCGTTGTTTACAATCTTCTATGATATATACAGCTAATTGTTTTTAAAATATATAAAAGATATCTACAATTTGAATATTCAATTACATGAATAATAACAATTAACAAGATAAAGATAAATAAAGCCTTCATCATTACCTTAGTTCAGTAGTAACATTTTTGTTGAGTTTTTGTACCATCAGTCCTTTTATCTATTTCCCAATAACATATTAAGAGAATTTGTTTGTGATTCCAATTTTATTTCAGGTTTGACAGCTCAGAAGCAAATAGTATTGGATGGCCCGGTAAGCTGTGGAAAGAGTATTGCTCTTGCGATGCTCGTTCACTGGGCTCGTGATGAAGGCTGGCTGGTATTTTATGTTCCCGAAGGCCGAAGTTGGACTCATGGAGGACTATTTTATAAAAATACTGAAACCGGTTTGTGGGAAACCCCCGTTCAAGCAGCAAACATTTTGCAGGCAAGAATCCACTCTTCCCCATTTTTTTATATTTTTTTATAACATGACAGTAATAAAAACGTGCTTCTTCGATGCAGGATTTCGTAAAATATAACGAACCATATTTAACAAAGCTGCCGTGTAAAATAAACGATCCGATACCACTTGGGGTTGGGGCTGGTGTTGGGAGAATGAAAGATGCTGATTCAATGGCAATGCCAGAAGGTTCAACTTTATATGACCTGGTTCAGACAGGAATCAGCACCACACATGCGTCTGTCGGTGTGGTGGTTCGTTTGAGGGAAGAGTTGTCACTTGTTAAAGATATACCCGTTCTTATTGCAGTTGACCAAGTGAGTTGATTTTTTCTTTCTCTTCGCAAATATGATTATCTGTTTCTTACTTTTGACCAAATCTTTACTTATGTTGCTTCTTGAAAATAGTATAATAGTTGGTTCACATTTACGGAATTTGAAGAGCCAGTGACTGATCGTTCCAGTCGCCCAATCCATGCCAAAGAAGTCGCTACGGTTAGTTGGTGAATTTTATGTTTTATAATCATTTAATCATTGTAAGTTTTTCAGTTTCTTATAATAGTCTCGGGCTTATTTTGGATGTTTTCATAACTGTTGTGTGTCTAGGTGAAAGCATTTAGGTCAATGATGCATGACAACATGATGGTGGGTGCTTTTTCTCATTCAACAGCAGTTGGTAAGTTAAGAAAAGATTTACCTGATGTTCCAACAAATGCTCGTGTTATGTTTCCTCGCTATTCCCTAGATGAAGCTGCTGCTGTTTCACACTATTACCTCAGGTATGTTGTCATGTCAGCACCATCTAATAATCTGGGTCAGCGGCCTTAAGAGTTCGTTAAGGAATTTGATGAGATTTAGACCTTGTTATAAATATTTATAAATTTAAATTGATTAGTATCAGTATTCCACTTATAACTCATAAAGGTTCATCTTTTTATGGGTTACTTTTAGATATTAGAGTTGATAGGAAATTGTGTTAGTGGCAAAAAAAACGGCAGGGTGGCTAACTGGGTAATGTTGCTGACAAAATCTGTATAGCGGGTATCCGACTCCTGCAGTAGTGCAGAGGCGAAACCAGAGACCTTTCTTGTTTGAAGTGGTCTCTGTAGTGGTGTTGTCATCTTTCTTATCTGAAAAAGAGGCTATAAACACCACAAACAACCGTTAGAAGATATTCAACTTAGAACGTATGATATATGTAAATCATAAGACTCAGTAAGCGATGGCTCTAAGTACTAAAACAAGCATTTGAGTTACACTAGTAAAATTCTTTGGGCCGGTTTTGAGTTCTTGAAGCACGAAACCAAACAAACAAGTTTAGGAATCTAAACATGGAGCCAAACGACCAGATAGGCTTAACCATGCTAGCTAAACACTGTAAAGAAACCAAATCAGTTTTTGTAGCCCTGCAGTGGCACTTGACAACAAAACAACGAACTTGATCTTGTTTTTGTTTATGCTTACTGTTTGTGACAGGCAAAGACTGATTCGTCGTGAAGCATTTTCTGAAGAGGGATGGAAAAAGTTATATTACCTTGCAAATGGAAACGGATCAGAAATGAGATGGCTGCTTCCGTTCATGCGGTGACAGGTTGTATTTGTTACTAAATTAGCATATGATCGCAAGAAAGTCATACACTGAAGCGTCTTCAACTAGAAAATAATGTTGCATTTTACAAAGGTTAGTTTGAACACGAGTTACTGCAACCATTCGTGCACTCTACTGAATCTGCGTGTTCGTTCCTGGGCTTTCATATTGTTGGTTGGTTTGTATCAAGGAACAAAGACAAGACGTGAACCATTTGGTTCCGTTGTGAATTTCACAGGGCGTCGAGATTGTTTTGTCTGTCCCAAACGAATTAGTTGTTTTGAAAGAGTGTATCAAGTGATTTCTGGTTTATTAGCTTTCATTTATCAACCGGACCATTAAATGAAAAAATATTCATTAGTGCTCACAAATATTATGTTTGGATTTAAATGTACTTGAAATCCTTGCATGCCATTTGATTATATAAAAAAGAGTAAACTACAATTTGAGTCGCTGTGATTTGGGGCGGATTGCTTCTTGAGTCTCTCATCTTGAAGTTTTGGTTGCTGAGTCCCCGACGTTTACATATTGTCGTTTGAGTCTCCCCGAGACGCTACTTTTCTGTTATATAGCTAGTGAAGAGGCAAATATGTCCTCCATTGCCTTGATTTGTGAGTCCCTGTGCTTTGTTGTTTCTCTCTCATTTTTTGATTACGGTATACCTCCACATTCGATATGAATATGCAAATGCTTCACATTCGATTTACACCGTCGATCGCAGTTGTCTTTTAACCAACAACAATGAGCACAGCAGCTTTACAACAACAAAAACTAACAAATGTAGTGACAAGATACTGTGATTTTATGTGTATGGCGATGACCCTTTTTTGTGGTTTTGCCCGGATACGTTTACTACTTCGTCTAATAGACAATTTTTTAAACAGCTAAGTTAAGATTAACTAAGTTACCTTACAGATAAAACACTTCATAAACCTTGAAAAAGAAGCCGATGAAATAGAAGACTGTTCAAGTCCACAGTCAATCGACAGTACACACAGGGATTTCTAGAAGGCAAACGTAAGCAGTGACGTTACACAAATATGGAAGACAGTTGTAAAGCAAAGCACAGTTACAAAGCTAAAGGGCAGTTTAAAGTCAACAATGGCCGACTATAGTTTAATTATTTTCAACTTTGTAAAAAGTAGTTTGTTATTTTACTTCTTTAGTTTTTAGCCATACACGTTTCAAGATGTATAGTGTTTAGATAGTTTTTCTTCTTTGTAATTTGCTTATAAAAGGCATTCATTTCTTTCATTGTAAATATACCGAGAAGCATTGAAAGCAATAATACTTCAACTTTCATGGTACACTAAAAATCTCTCCAACACTTCTTAACTAAACCTCCTTACTCTCCAGTTTGTCCAAGCTCTTCATATATTCCAACAAATATAAAGAAGAAAAAAACTACTACTCCACCGCTGTGCATACTCTCTACCATCCATCCGCTGTGCATATCTCACTGTAAGTGTTATGTTTATTTTATTTCTTTATAACGTTTTAGTCTTAATTCTGCTGTTTATATGTGTTTATCTAAAAAGAATTAAGCTTTACTTCGCTTTGAACATAACCATCCACCACCCTCTCTGATATAGGAAAAAAAACTTGTGAACACCCAAACATACACACACCGACACATGGGCATGCAAAAACACACGAACATGCAGCAAGACAAATTGTTTTGAGGATCTACTTCACTACAACGCGAACACGTCGCTCGCAACTTGTTAACGTTTCGTCATAAACCTCTTTCGTAGGTAGAAAATCGCCATCATGTTACAATTATCACTCACATACATGAACTTGAGGCGGAATTCTAAACATTGAAGTGTTACAAATTGCAACTCCTTTTTGTTTGCATACTGATTGAACAATCTCCAACATAAAAGATTAACAAAACCAGATATTAAGTAAATTGATCAAAATCGCCAAGTCAATATTATAATCCCCTGTACTTGGGTTTCATAGGACAAGAACATACCACCAATATCCAACTACCTATGGCCTAGGCACTCTATGCACCGATGCACGCTCAAGAATGTGTTTCATATACAATCCACAAGGACCACTAACCTTATCGCCAAACATAACTCTTCACAAATAACTCTCATCATCATCATCATCCTCCTCGTAATCTTCATCATCATTCATCAGCATATCATCTTCTGAAAAATCGTCGTCTCTTATCGCTTCAGATCTTGAAGATTCACTCTCATCTTCCTCTGAGTTTTCTTCACTGCTTTTACTATCATCTTCGTCCTCCTCCTCCTCGTCTTCTTCATCAGGATAATCATTTAGGGGATTGTCTTCAGCTGAACTCCAAAACAAACAAACAGAACAAAAGAAACACCTAAGTATGCTTAATAGAGATTGAAACGACAGGTGGAAATACGGGCTGAAAATGGATGGGTTGGCCCAGAATTGCCACCTATACTTCTGGTCTTTAAATATAACATGAATGGATTGTATATGTAACGAAATCTAACCGTTAGAATCATCAGTTGCGTAGTCTGAATTATCTGGGCCGTCATAGAAATCATCATTGTCGTCGACTTGGACACTGCCCAAAATAGATGACCAGGTTTTGTGTAAGGCGGAATTGAGGTAATTTAATGAAACATAAAGGACAAGTGTCAAACCCTTACAATGGAAATGGGGACGAAGTGTTTTCCTCCATCATGCTGATGCTGTCATCCTTGACAGCATACAGATCGTATACATAGTCATCCTTTGATGCTGTTTAATCATCAAAGTAAAATTGATATGAAATTGACAATTACATAAAAAAAATAACATATTTAAATTTTCAACAAACAATGAACATAAAAGTAGCAAATCGGAAGACCTTGTTTTATCATGTGATAGTCGATATCAGATTCAATTTCCTCTGCAGCACTTGGAACGAACTCTTGTAATAGAGGCAAGAAACTGTACATTAGTCTCAGATCCTCCTCATCTCTGGATTGTATTAAATATAAATATTAGAATTTGCAAGTAGCAAAATGGTTGGGTCAGGTGGGCATAATACAACTTTTGTGCAAAATTATTAGCTTTTTAATGAACAATTAGTGTCATAAATAGTTATAGAGAGTCAGAAGTATATTATTTAAATGATAAACTGATAACATATTACGATTTACAAACTTTTAAACATTCAAGTACTCTTTGGTCAACTCTTGAGCCGTTTAACCTGTTTCTTTTAAAACAAGTTTTTCATTAGAGTTGCGAATAAATATAAGTATAAAACCAATACTTACTCTTGTTCATGTGCTGAACTGGTCTCCCCAACATCCACGCGCTCAACATCATAGAGACGACACATGTCATGCAATGCATCATCAGATGCAGCAGTGTCTGTCCCCTTTCGGCTTTTCCATATTTGCTTAAAACGAGCATTCTTTGCCAAAAGCTGGTGCAAAATTTACAACAGTATCAGCATCTAATATAGCAACTATCATGTATAAAAAAATTTGAAATGAATTTTAACATATAGGACTCAAGAAATAAAAGTCGAACACTTGGCAAATATAGCCTAAGCCAGTGTTAATTTGAATCATTTGTTTGTTATTGGAACGCTTATTATAATGCAAGCAAATCCATATATGAATATAGTTCTAACATTATTAACAAGGGTAACCAGAAAATTATCATCATAATTGAACCCAATGAACAAACATGAATGCTAAGTCTTCCATGTCAACTGTGAGTCTTTCGTAGGATGCAAAAAGTTCATATTAAAAATGCACTATTTTATTTTCCAATACACATATAAGATCAAGGTCTAGATAGATTTAGAATCAGTACAAGATCAAGCTCTTAACCCAAAAAAAAAGAATTCAACAATCTAGTGATGATAGAAGTGGCAATTGGCAAAATAGGTGTATCGTGAAGGTTGGGTGATGGATCAAAACTGGGTTCCAGTAAAAACGGATAAATGTTTTAAGTGCTGGTCAAACTGGGTTGAATTATGACCACCCGCAACACTCTTTGCCCTATTTTTACTTTTGTAACTAACTCATGTAATAGATATGTATCACTAAAACTATAATAGTACAATAATATACACAACTTTAGGACATTCAAATGCAAAACAATCGGTGACTTCAGACCCATCTAACCAGATTAACCCATTTACCACGATGTCCAGTAAAAACATGATAGAAGTCTGTGGTATCTAATGCAAAACAAACAAAGAAAAAGAACAGATGTAACTGAAACTAGCAAGTAGCAAATGCATTTTAAATTCACCTCTTGTGTTTCTTTAGCTTTTACTAGCAGCTGCTTCTGTTTCTGTAAACAAAACAAAACAAAAGTTCAGCATCTAACATAAGAACTACTTCAGCAGAAAAATAGACAAAAACATTTATCACATATATCAGCAAAGCACATCAGTCTTAAAAGAACTGTTAGAAGGTTGCAGCTATATGCATGGACTTAAACATTGATGTCACCCGTTGCTCAAATAATTGGTGTCATGATGTGTAGTCAAACTAGAAGGGTTCTAAACTATCAAAGCATCAAGTGAATGCAGGATGATGACTCAATACTACTTTCACATTATGATAAAATAAGCTAAGTAGTTAACTCGGCCGATATATCGGTGATATATCACCGATATCTCGGTTATCGGTATCAACCGATATATTGGTACCGATATTTTGACCGATATTTTGTACCGATATTATCGGCGATATTGGCCGATATTTGACCGATATTTTACCGATATTTGACTGATATATCACCGATATTCCCGATATTGGTGTTTTTCTTCTTAGTTCTTCCATTTTTCTTACTTCTTGTAGTTGTTATTACTTTTTTATTACTGTTTTAAGTCTTAATTGTTAATAGTTAGTGTTAAATATTAGTGTTTCAAGTCTTAACAAGTTCCCACTTGCTACAATTGTTAGTGTTTTGCAAGTTGTAAAAGGTTAATTTGTTAATGGTAGGAGAATATGTTGAATTGTTGGTGTTAAATTGGTACATGTATGGATTTTACATGATATAAAAATTGCCGATATCCCACCGATATATCACCGCGATAACCTATATCTCAAATATCGGTCCTTCACCGATATCCGATATTTTACCGCATTAACTGCTTAGAAAATAAGAAGAAGTTTCACTCTTTCCCTCACATATCAAGATGTTAAATACCACTATACACACAGTATATGAAGGTATGCAATGTAACATAGATCAAAACGTAAGTAACATAGTACATGGCAAAGACAGAGATCTTACATTATCAGTCTTGTTACTACGCCTTTGGTCCTCAAGTTTTGCTTTAGAATTAAGTGCATCAGCAGAATCAGGCTGCTTTGAAAACAGTAAACAATAAAAGCAATCAACAAACAAAAGGAATTATCTTATGAATTCCAACACAAGGGCATGGCTAAAGTGCTAACTGACAAACACAAAACATATAGGCCATTAAGATTACAACTATTCAAATACCACCTTGCTAGCAACAAATGATTGAAGAACATCAACAGCAACATCAGAGCTGCTCACAGTCTCCACATGTTGTACAAAAAACTTTTTAGGCTTCGATTCCTCAGCTGAAAGATGACAAAACAGTCCCATCATTTCATCAAAACACTCATTGTAAGTTGTAACTACACTTTAATCATAAATCATCCAACAACTCATATCTAAGCTCCCTAAATCAATTAAACTCATAACTGTTCGCCAAGAAACTATTCCCAAATAAATACCATAAGTATCACAAATAGGGCTGCAAACGAACCTAAAAAACAGTCAAACACGAACAAGGCCTTGTTCGTGTCCGTTTGTTAAGGAAATAAATGTGTTCATGAACACTTAGTCACTTACCAAACAAGATTTTATGTCCGTGTTAGTTGATTAAGGAAACAAACATGTCCGTCACATGTTACATAATGTTCACAAACATAAACAAACGAACACAGCCTATGTTAATGTTTGTTCACATAACTAAACGAACAGACATATTTAATAAACGAACATGTATTTAATTAAATTATTTGTCAGTGTGAATTTTGAAGCACTTACATAAAACATAAATATAAAACCCTAACGAACAAATGCAGCCTTTGTTCATGTTCATTCAATTATTAAACAAACATCCCGCCGAACAGTTCACCAACTTTTAAGTTAATTTTCAGCCCTAGTCACAAACAGTCCACAAAGCAAATCATCTTACTAAATGTTGACAGTTATAACTTATAAATAATAACTGTGCAGGCAGTTTAAAGTATCATTTATCTGATAAAATATAAAATATTAATCAAGTAATACTCAAAAACACAATAACAGACCTTTGGAAGCTGAATCATTAATAGATAGCTTTTGAAAATCCAGCAAAGGACGTTTTACTGGTCGTTCATTGATTTCAAGCCCTAATTACACCAAAACATAAGCGGAATCGTCAGAATTTCAATCGTAGCGTAATTATAAAAAAAAATATATAGAAAAAAAGAAGTTACAAAAGGCTTCTAGTGGAGACTGGTAGCTCTTTCGTTTAACCCTAACAATAAGAGGTTTGTCGTGGTTTAATAGAGACGTTGATGAAGTCACCGCCTCTTCTTCTGCCATTGTTTTAGGATTCCAAACAGAGAGGGAAAGTTTTGGAGAGCAAACAAGGCAAACCCACAAAATAATGACTCTACATTATTTAATGAGTTATTATGTTGTAATATACCCAGCTAGGTGCTGGTTAAGGGGCCGTTTGGTAACTTCTAAATTGGTAAATGTTGACTCAGTAAGAAGTCTAAATAGTTGAATGGTTAAGAAGTTCTAAATGGTTAATGGTTAAGTGATGAATCATTGGTTGGACATCTAAATGGTTTTTGCTTGTTTTCGTTTTGCAGCGGTTTTTGCTTGTTTTCGTTTTGCAGCGGCCGGACAACAGCAGTAGCAATCAGTCCACGGGTTTTTTTTTTCATTTTTGCAGTGCGACGAAACGAACAGCAACAGCTACTGAATCAGTCAGACTTGGTCCAAAGTCTGTCCGGGTAAGAGGCATGGTCAGACCCATCATTCCGTTCAGACATCCCAGCCAAACACCCCCTTCCCTCCTTGCATTGACCGAATTAAACATGAGTGTCTGACCAGCTTCATTAAGAGGAAAACAAACAAGCCCTCCTCAATTATGAAAATTGGTCTTTTGAATCCTTGTCGTTTTCAATCTTGGTCAATCAAGTCAATCTCTTTAACTCTCATTAACCATCCGTACACTAAAGAAGGTTATGTTGGTCATTTTATATGGAAACCTTGGGGTGTTATCGTCTTTTCACTCCTACCTTACAAAAACATATCATCCGTTGCATTTTCTCATGACTTCAACATAAACCCTTGACATTTAACTAAAGCATCTTACTGTGTAAATCATTCACATTAGCTACTGATTGTCGGAGTACGGCATATGAGCATACATTGTGATAGCCAGTTACTGAAGGGTCTGTAATTTTCCAGCTAAGGATATCGACTCTGATGAAGACTATGGCTAGTTTCAATTTTGTTTTATTTGACTAGAGCGTAATGTGTTGATACTTTTGTTACGTCAAACGTGCCTACACTGTTACCATTGGAAATTTTCACAGTAATGAGTTCACTAGTTTCCCTAACAGAGCATATGAAAATGGTAAGGTTGATTTCATTGATTGTGTTCATATTGATGATTTTGGCACCGATGTATTGAAAGAAATGGTTAAGAACATTGGATATCCATGTGATATGGTATTCTACTTCCATTGTAAGATTGCTTATGGGTCTCTGGATTCAGGTCGTAGGCCTTTGAGTAATGATAATGACTTTTCTAACTTGTTTGATCATGTGCGAAATGGGAATAAATTGATTGAAGTATATGTTGAACATTGGAACTCACGTGTTTTGATCAACTCATTCCATGCTGAGATTGGTCCATATAGTCCTAATGCACCTCTAATTGACACCCAAGTGTCTAGAGGTGGTTAACAATGATTTTAATCAAATGTTCACTGTGTATGAGATTGGTCAAGAAGAGGAAGGTTAAGATAGTGGATAAGAAGAGGAAAAAGAAAGAAGGGAGAATGACACCAATCTTGATCAGGAAGATTTGATAGTCAAAGTAATAGCGATGAAGATTCATAAGTCGTAGGAAAAGTTATTATGAAATCGAGGAAGCAAAGAAAATCCATTGGGGTGAGGATGCATCATGTAATCCATTCTATATTTATTGGTTGATTGAAGATAAAAAAAGTTGAATGAAATGGTTAAATCTTACGCACTCAATTCTAGAAGACAACTATATAATCAGTACACAATATAGTTTCAGATACCAAAAATTACTTTATTTTGAATACAACTTCATTTTAAATAAAATTAATATCAGAATGTAAAAAAAAATACTTTTTGATGTACAATGTTCAAATTAACAAAGACAAAATAAGATGTCTACATTTATAAATTTGATCATGGTGGTACAAACTACAAAGAAAAGATACAAGACATACCAAGGCTAGCAAAAGCAATGGCTCCAATCAAATTGGAAGCTTAATATTCCAAGATGTAATATGATTGGACACTAAATGTCACACCTCAATGTGTTGGAAAGGGTGATCCATATGTAATGTTGTCAACATATGCAAACCTTGTGTTTCTATCCTATTTCTTTTTTTTTTCTACACACCTACAATATTGTGTTCAAGTTGTCCCTTCCATACCATCCAAGCATTCTTGACTTGATCCAATTGAGAGTCTGGAATCCTTGTGTTTCTATCTAATAACTCAACCCATTCATTCCAAGGAGGTCTAGAAGGATCCAAGAACTCTGCAACTTGAGGCAACATAATTGATTTATAAAAATCTTCAACATCTTTCAGTATTTCTTCTGATTCAACCAAAGTCACCATCTCAGGCCTTGTATCAAGACGTGTTCTCATGGCGAAATTGTTTGATCTTAAAAATAATACTTCGGATGGAGCGATCGGTACCACAATACGAGAGAACTTGTTTAGTGAGAGTGTAATTATGTCTCTTCGAAGTAGGCCCCGCTTTATTGCCACCGCAGTCCCCACCATTTTACGGATCTGATCAAGTATCAAGTTCATTTGTGAGCTAAATAAATCTATATTGCCATTTTACGGATCTGAAAAATGTGGAAAACCTGCTTTGAGTTCTGGTTTTGAACCAACAAAAAATATAGCCGACTCGGATCCGATTTGGTTCCAGTTCAGTTGTTGGTTCTTTGACCCTTTACTTATAAATGAGTCAGATTCGGATTATGTTTTACAGGTAAAATTACAAAAATTAGCTTAAAACAAAACAAGCCGAATGGACAAAACCAGTCAAAAGTTGTCCTACATGTATTTTCGCATAAGAATCCTGTATCATTTTATTCATAAAACAGAATATTCAAGAAAAGATGACAAAACCTGGACTAAAAGTGCTTCAGGATGATCATTTCCAGTTTTGAAGCAAAATAAATACAGCGGATTCGGGTCAGGTCAGGTCAGGTTTGGTTCAATCCCAATTCAGTTGTTGACTTGTTGGTTAGACTATGTTTTATCTCTAACAGATAAAATCATAATAAAGTCACATAGACCAAACAAAAGAAGCTCTACGTGTACTTTTGCATAAAAGTTCCGAACCAATTTATTCATGAAATCAAATAGAGTCATTTTGACCCATTACCTGACCCGAGCAACCCATTTTGTAACCTCTAATTCTGCAGCTAAGTTCAGAGATAAGTTTACTTACTTGATGCAACATGAATGACTCCCCACAAATGGAAATCTCAACATAACTTGCTCCATTCAATCTTTCCATTTTTCCACATGAACACTGAACAATTCTTCTGAAATGTGAAGCACTTATTCTATCTTTTTCATCAGGTTCATGTAGCCATTTAGCAAGAACAGGCGCATCCTCTAAACTATTATTCCCATTTGCATCAGATTTATTAACCACTTCCTTTTCAGAAGTAATGTTCATTAACGGCACATGCTGTTCGTCGACAGAATTTAGACCAATTTCATCAGTTTCGTCGCATTCTATTTCAGATGATTCTTCCTCATCACTTTTTTCAAGCATTGGCTCATTTGACCATTTTAATTTTGCTCTTCTATTGGCCATGCGCTCACCATCAGGAGACGGTTTTGCAGAATACTTCTTTCTATAGTTTTTCCGGACTGTATAGTTATGGAAAGGATGTTTTCCCTGCAATACCGCATTTGTTAAAGATTACTCTTTTATCAACTCGTTCAACTGAAATTCAAAAAAAGATTGAGAAGCTATCTCAAAGCAATACGTGTACTTTAGGGCGAACGGTATTTCCGCCCATCTAGTTACGGAGTTTCGGGCGCCAGATACACGTACTGACGTACATACACGTAATTCTGAATGTAACGTGCAATGGGTTTTGATGCACCATGTAACAGGCGGAGGGTACCACTAAACAACTCAAGACAATCAGTATAGAACTATAGATGGTTTTGGACACGCCTTTGTAGGCATAGTGCATCAACCCCAAATTTTTTTGATTATTTTACAAATATATATGTATCACAATACTATACTTGAATTAAAGAGCATGAAATTATTGATTTATTGTATATTTAGTTTAAGAAAATAAAAGGGTAGATATAATTTTTTTGTGTTTTAAAAACCTATGGAACTGGATTTGAACCAATAAAAGTCAACAATGACATCTATTATTTTAGCCACTCCTAGCCATAATTAACTTCCAACTAATTGCGACATTGTCAAACCGTTATCTTAGCAATTAATTACAAAGTTGTCATAGCGTCGTCATCTTAGGCATTATTTTGACTTAATTAATGGTCCAGATTATTTCTTACGCTTTTAGGATTTTTGGTATTTCTATTTACGCATGTGTGTGTTTGTTCTCGCAATAATCTGTGTCTGTGCATGTGTGGACAAACACAACTTCGAGATTAATATACAATCTGGGCTAGTAATGCAATAATAAGTTCCAGAACAAAACAACCCTATATGGCACAATGGAAATGCCCTTTTTTTCCCATACCATGTACCCACACTCCACACCAAACACCTATACCCATACCCAATGATTGCAGAAATTATTAAAAGTATACCTCAAAAGAATTTAGTATATTATTGAAGTCTGACAAGTGATGTTCAATTTCAGATTCAGTAAAGTCACTAGTGATCCCAATGACTTCAACAGGAAGGAGGTAACTATATTTCCGGATATTACATTCCCTTCTAGCATCAAAACTCCTGAAAAGATCAGACAGATTAATTAGGCACAACATAACATATCAATATTTCTGGATATTAATCTAATGCTACTAGCAAAAACATTTAAGTTGGTAAGTCCGAACATGTCTCTTTGGCTCAACTATGGCAACGACATGCATGAGGGCGACATAAAAGAAAGTTCCTTTCATGTTTAGTTTACTAAAACAAAGATATTGGCGCTGTCAAACTGTAGTCTATTGTTTAAAATCTGTAGCAACTCTTTGATTACTATCTTGGTTTCAGTAATTTATATTGATACATAAATGAAAAGCAAGGATAATGTGAACAAACATATTTCAAACACTTTTTTGTCAATTTTTTAAATACTAAGGGGCTGTTTGGTAGCCTCTTAATGAGGCTCTTAACCATTCAGTGCTGAATGATTCAGCATTCAGCGCGTTTGTTTCAGCCTCTGAATGGAATGGTTAAGGCTGAATCATTAAGACTTGAGATGTTGCTGAACCATTAAGCACTGAATGATTAAGCACTGAACTAGGCTAAACCTTAATCAAACTCTCATACCAATATAGGACAAGAAAATTAAACATTAAGAGGTCCAACTTAATGATTCAGCACTTAACCATTCAGACCTCTTAAGCATTCAGAGCTCTTAATGATTCAGCACTTAATCAACCAAACAGCTCCTAAATGTGTTATTAATGGTTATAGAAGCAATATTTTAACATTGATAATCTGAATCTTTGAAAAAACGATCCATGAGGTTGTATGCATAAAAATAAATAATGGATAACTTTCAAGCACTTTGACCCGTTTGACCTGTTCCCTTTTACTACTTTTGTTCAACCCGATAAAGCTACAAAATACTACCCCAAATCGACACATTTATGAGTAAACGGGTCGAAATTGACCCAAGTAAAGATGACACAGTTCTCACCTTTGAGAAGGAAGAATACTGAAAACTCTAATACTTTTAGGAAGATATGTATTGACAAGATTCGCAAGTTCTATCCCATTTGGGTCACCAATCCAAGCGCTTTCAGGGATTTCCATTTTAAGTGATATCATGGTTGATAAAGAATGAACCTGAGATCAACCAAAAACATATAGTAAAGAAAAAGTAACATGCCAAAAAATATATAAATAAATTCTATAACTTCAATTGAACTTACTCCTTTATCGGTTCTGCTACTTCTAGCCCATGCTATCTTGTTCAAATCCCCAAAGTTACTGTCACGGATTCCACCTGCTTTGTAAATGGCTGTTTCCAGCTCTTTCTCTATAGCTATATCACACAAATGATAACACTTTAACAACAAAAGGACGAGGAAAAATGAAATACATAACGTTATTCGCAGAAGTTACTTGTGTATGTCAATTTCAACAGAAGTTTTAACGAAAAGAGTAATTTTATCACATATTTTATTTCCAAGCAGGCAAGTCCTGGATTGTGATGAATATCAATTCTATGAACTATATTAACTTTGTAAATATGCAAGTGAGAGAGCGATAGATATTCATTATTTTGTATTAAGTACAAAAGTGAGTCTATACTATCAATATATCTATACATAAAATATATACATCTACATAAATCATAACTAACTCTTAACAGTGTGTAACAGAAAAACTAACAGTGAAGTCGATATAGTCAACTCTCTCTACTAAACTGGATAAGATTACAATTGGTAATCAGTCATTTTATTAACCAGACTTGATATCTGGAATGTCTATTTACATACAACTGGTTGAAAATGGTATACCCCAAATTCCCAATTGCTAAAGATTACAGTTATATTGCCTATCTTACACAACCACCACCAACACAGATCGTGGTCAACAGAACTGGAAACCTACAAAGAGAACACATAGAAGTGGTCCCTTCATTAACATCGGAGACATGTGCTGGTGGTAAGACTCTTCCGTTAGCAAACAACATCCTGCCACCATTCTGGTGATGATCATTAAACTTGACACCCATCAGTGCATCACTAAACAGTGTCTCTGACCCAAACCTCCGCTCAAACTCTAGAAACTCACGAAGTGAAGAAGGCTTTGAAGCCTCACTGCTACACAACCACCACCATTTCCTCCTCCTAGCCCTCTTCCTCCGCCGTTCCACCACCAAACCGGCTGTTGTGTCCACACCACCCCTCCTTCGTCCTACAACATTTCTATTATTTGGAGTTGATCCTAGCGTTATAGCAGGCGAGTCATCTCGTTGACGAGGAGGGGTTCTGAATGTGATGGTGGGAAACAATGTTGTCACACCCATTAAAGCTCCTAAGCTGATGCTGCGATCATGGAAAAATGACCCGGTTGACTCTGTATCGAAATCAGATGATGAAACTGAAGAAATCGTCGGTGATGAAAACGGCTGATGTGACAACATCATCATCTTTCGTGTTGTAACTCACACACTTAGATCAAAATTTCGGTTGCCTGTGTAGTATGTGTATATATAGTGTTCAAGCTTAAAACTTTTGGAAGGATCGAACCACTATTTAACTTGATGCCTACCTAATTATTTAAAACTTTTATTCTTAATATGATTTTTTAATCATATAATCTTCTAGGTCCCAAAGTCTAAAAGTTTGAGCTACCAACATTGTGACCGTTTATTTTGTTTATAACTATATTTGAAAGGAAAAAAAAAACATACTTTTTAATAAGATCCAAATAGCTGACTCAGGTTGCACTGAAATTAACTAATGTTATTTCCTTATTAATAATCAAGGTATTATAACAATTATAAAACTATATTATTAAAATTTAGTTAAATTAAACGGTTTAAATTTTTTTTTAAATATATGATATACATAAGTTCTTAAACATGCCCATCTTATATTTATCTTTAAAACTTTTGGTGGATTTCATTAAGACTAAATAAAACCATTGATAGATGTAAATGTGAAAATATATATAAATGCCTGAAAAACCTTTTTTATTTCAGCATTTAATAAATAAATATAAAATAGTTGTTCTTATCCAAAAAAAAAATAAAAATTGAATGTGCCATCTAAAAAATTGTTTCCAGCACCAATAATACAAATATCATTTTCTAACCAGTAACCATAAGTCTTTTTCTACGTCTAGAAGTCTTAAAGCTAGAGCCACTTTATCCCCATTTTGTTTTGGCTTTATATATTTTATTTGTACTTTAAAATATTAATTACATAAAATGTATGAATGATTAGATAGTAATTGCTTTTTGTGGTTATTATTCTTTTCTATGACATCTTAACCACTTCAATATTTGTTTTATATGTTATAAAAAAAATGTAGGTCATGTTTATTTTCCAAGATTCCATACCAGACACAAATTAGGTCCATGAATTTTTCAATCATGTGCCAAGTAAAACAAAGGTGACAAGAAAATGGGGTAAATCTTTACTTTGGGTATTACAAAGTCATGTTCACAAGTTATGGACCTAGCCCTACATAACTCTAAACATGTCACAAATCCAAAAATCATTCCAAACGAGTTAGCTCAATCACATTTAGATTGTAAAATTGATGAGCCGAGACTGACCCGTTTAGTTAAATGTGTTATGTGAATGTCTTTGATGCGAAGCTGAAACGCACCCATTTGGACTATGAGGTTTGTGCCGTGTGTAACACTAATAAATATAAGGTAGTTCGTAGCATAGTCACATGGAACGCGGTACGTTCCGGTACGCGGTACGAAAACTGGTACGCGAGTCGTGCATATGTAAAATTCGGTACGAGGGGGGGTAGGCTCATTCGGAACGCCAATCCGGTACGTGGTACGGTGTACCATATAATCTGGTACATCGTATTATATACGAAACATTTTACATGTAAACTAGTAAAGATAAATGGGGTAAAATGTTAATGTCCAAATTAATTTTACACTTTTTATGTAAAATTTTACAAGTTTAGAGATTAAATGTAAAGTAGTGAAAAATGAAGGGGTTAAATGTTAAAAACCTAAACTTATTTTAACCCTAAAATGCACCAACAGCGTCGGAATTTCCGCCGGAGTTCCCTTTTCAGACTCAGGTACGTGTTTCTTAGTGTTTCCAATCGCATACCCAAACAATTGGAAACGCGTACCGGTTGGAATTAGGTCGAAATTCTTAAGAATCGGGAACGGTCAATTTTAACGATCCGGAACGACTATGTACCCGTTTCCGGTACACCGAATCGGGAACGCAAATCGTAGGTGATATAGCGTTTCCTGTGACTATGGTTCGTAGCAACGCAATAAAAGAATGAAGTACAGAACTGTAAATGTATCAAGAAAGACGAGGAAGCGACTTACTAGATATGGAATCATCTTTCTGCATCTGTAAACCTGAAAAATATGTAGCAATCGAAATCCACATCACTAGCACGAATTCGCACACATACACGCAGTTGAAAAACTAATCGTCTTAATTCTTTTTAAAAGCAAAGGCCCGGACACCCTGGCAAACTTGGTTTTAAAAAGCGCAAAGCGCACAAAAGCGACGAGGTCTAAAACCAAGACGCAAAGCGCAAAAGCAGTGGGTTTTTCGTACGCGAGGTGCAAGACGATTATATAATTTTTTTATATATATGCTATAGGTTTTTAGCATCATTTACCCGAAATATAGATACAAATAAGGTTTATATATGATTTAACTTAAATGTACAACCTTTTTAGCTACATGTATAACAATTTTAAGCACAAGAACACCCCGTGTACGAAAAGCGCGCTTTGCGGTTTTCGTACAATGCTCGCCTAGTGTTACATAAGGCGCACAGAGTGGCGCCTAGATGCGCTTTGCGCTTAAGCGCGCCTCACATATAATATTATTTTAAAATTAAATTTTTACAAAAAAAAAAAACATATATAAACAATTTTATATTTAATTATAAAATCTTATGTCCGTTTCTTTTTAAGTTATATTTTTTTTTGCATAAAATACCGCACTCAAAATATAATTTAATACAAAAAGGTTAAACGGGTCCAAACCCGTTTAAACTAACCTAAATCCATAAATTTCGTGTTAAGTTCGGGTCTCGTAAATTCACACCCCTAGGAGAATAAAATTTGTACTAGGCGAGACTCCGACTCATGACCTCGCTCGTTTAGAAAGTCTAGGGCTACCAACGACTCAACGAGAAATATATATATGAACGTACACGTACCTCTGTAATCAGTGCCAACGTATCCGACGCGCATGACGACCTTCTTCTTCCGGTAAGGCTCCCATCGATTAGGAGGAGCTAGGGTTTCGATTGAAGGAGTTAAGGAGGAGAAACAGAGGATATTGAGTGATTTTGTTTTAAGATTAGAGATAGAATACAAGAGTTTGGAGGTGTTTTGTGTGTGAATTAATGGAGATAATGTGAATCGGAAGGAAGATGTCGCCATTGAAGACGACGATTGAAGGTTGGTGATGATGAATGGAATACAGAACAGAACCAGACCACTGCTGTTTGGTGGTTCGTGATGGTGAAGGCAACCATATAGTTTAAACAGTGTATACTTCTGGTCCCTTTGGTTTGTAACATGACATGTATGGTCCATGTGGTTTGAAAGTTTAACCTATGACGATCGGTATGGTCATGTGGAAATTTGGGGGTGTGGAAAACCGGAAACTATTATTCTCACACGGTTTCCACATGTGGTGGTATGGTTTTCCTTTCCGAACCATTATGTGTGGAAACTGACGCGTGTTTCTACATCTAAGCTCCACATGTTTCTTTAAATAATAAAACAAATTGAATCGATGTGATCCAAGCTTCACGCCACATTTCCCACGCCGTGGAGCTCTCCACGCCTTGGCCATGATTAGGCTGGCATGGTGTTCCATGTCGTGGCTGAAAGCCATGTTGGACCACGTCTATACACCGAAGGCCGGAATGAATTTTTTTTCCTTTTGGGTTGAGAACTAACATCACTTGTGTTTGTCTTTTTATATAAAATAACAAGAGAGAATTACTATTTGCGTCCTTGTGTTATAGTGGTTTTAACTACTTGAATCCAAAGTTGAAAACTTTAACTACTTACGTCCCTACACTGAAATTAACTAACACCTTGAGTCCAAATTCTTAACTCTGTTAACTAAAACCACTATAACACAGGAACGCAAATAGTTAACAGAGTTAGAAATTTGGACTCAAGGTGTTAGTTAATTTCAGTTTAGAGACGCAAGTAGTTAAAGTTTTCAACTTTGGATTCAAGTAGCTAAAACCACTATAACACAGGGACGCAAATAGTAATTCTCTCAAATAACAAATTAAGCATAAAAGGTTGATGGAATTGGTCAAGGAAATGAATTTGCAAAACAAAAATGGTATTAGTCTCGCCACATGAAGGGATTTCTCCCTATGACGTGAGGATATGTATCAGTTTATCCCAAGTAGGGTATAACCAACGTGATGTTGACATCTCTTTCTCATTGGTAGAATAGGTTTTCCCACGTCTACTTACCCATTATCAGTACCTAGTGGGAATGCCCGCGCGTTGCGGCGGGTGTCTCGACTAACCCACGTGATGTTGCGAACGACAATTTCTAATGTGGCATTGTTTTTAAAAGTTTATTAATCATCTCATGATATATGGTACAACGACAATTTCTAATGTGGCATTGTTTTTGAAAGTTTATTAATCATCTCGTGATATATGGTACAGTGGATGCGCAACATGAACATGACATCAACTATGAGTTTTATGTTTTTAGTTGATTTCAACATATGCCATACAGTAGACTTCGTGACTCAAACTCGAAATGTGTATTGACCGTGCTAGTTGGGTGTCTTTCTTGTTTGGATCTCTCATGGTCGGCTATTCTAAACCACCCAACACTAAAGATCAGCAGAACAAAAAAAAACAGGAGAATTAAACCTATGAGAAAGGTTGAACAAAGCTTTAGAATCCAAATAGAAAGAAGAATACCAAGACTTACCAAATTCGTCAGAACCGTTTTTGGACCCATCCCCGCCATTGCCGGAAAATGGCAGCGGCCTTCCTATACGTCTGGCGTTGGCTTTTAACCAAAAAAAAAGTTCTAATTAGTGAAACAAAAGGAACCTAAATTGACATACACACACATATAATACTAAGAAATAAATGGTTTCACCACCAAAAAAACACCTCCCTTACGGTACAATCACACGAATAGAAACCGTAAGAAGCGGTTTATTATATTATATGCCATCGTGTGTGCTACTAAACTGGGCGGCCAACTAACTGCGAAAATATCCAAGATTCGAACTACTTAACCGACTGTTTCCAAAGCCATATCCTGTAGGTACACCTATTTGAGTAAATGTAAAAGCCTAAGCAAATAAATTTGAAATCCAAAAAGGTAAAAACCAATTAACGTTAATTACCAATATCAATTAAGGGTTTATCGATTTCATGAGATGGATTTAGGGCTCACCTGGAAAAACATGGGTTGAGACATTGTTATCGACTCATAATTTATCAATTAGAATTCGATTTAGGGCTCACCCGTAATACATTATCCGCTTAACCACAGGTTTGATCTCTGAATCTCCATCAAGATCGATCTAAAAACAATATGAAAAACTTCAGTTTCATTATAGAGCAATAGATGCCTCAATAAAAACTATACAGCATGATATCCAGGTTGAGTATCAACCAGCAAAAACATCAGCAAATTAGACATATATGTTACCAACTTTGAGCGACAATGTAAAACAAGCCCAAAAATCCAAGCATGAAAAATTCAAATAGCATCCTAATTTCAAAATTCAAAATAAGTCCATCACAGATTAAAACAACAAATTAGGCCCGGAGAGCAACTAAATAGTAAATAAATAATATACTTTTATAACTGGATATATGACCAAACAATCAACAATGTAATATGCAAACTTAACTCAAAGATTACGATACTTACCAGGATCAAATCGACAATATAGAAGTCTGACCTGACAAGAAATCCCCCCGATGATGTATGTTCCTGACTTAAATTGTGTAGTTCTTAATAGTGGGGTTGGAAAGGTACATGAAGCATCACAACCTTTATGAAGATCAATTGAATTCACTTGAATGATTAACTTAAATGCACAATATTGATGTCAAAATTGTTAAAAGAATATGTTACAAGCATCTTAATGCATCACATGGTATAAGCATCTTAATGCATTGACAAGGGCATAAAAGGAACAAAAATGGTCAAGTTTAGAGAATTACACTTGTGACTTTTAAGTTGCCACCTTAACTTTGACATTTTGGACCTTTTTGCCCATTGCTCCCTCTTTATAATGTAATATAGATAGATTATGTACCTGACCCATCAAAGGTTGGGTCTAGGCCCGTGTCTCTTCAGAGTACTTGCACACTTGGTGAGTTGGTGTGATTTTGATATAACACAATTATATTTTATGTTTTACTTATTTCTAACTTATATAATAATTTTATTGTATTTTAATAACTTTTAATATATAAAATTTATACAAGTTACATTAAGTTATTTTTACGTTCCGAATTTTTTTTTATAATGAACATAGTCGAATCCTATATAATATACTTTTATTTGCATGTTGATATATATTTCTTAAACGGCTCAGTTCTGGATAAAATTTATATCGTAAATGAAAATAAACACAGCGCAATGGTAAGGAGACATCGTTCAAATTACTTTAAAAAAAAGAAAGAAAAAAAAATTGGTTATTCAAAAACTAAATTTTTTGACCGGTAATTGGAACGATACAGCGCTAACTAACAGCTCATGACCCTCTAGATCTAACCACTGACAATATGCAGAATGACCAAATCATATTTAAATCCCTAACCTGGACCTTTAACGTAGCTGACAATGTTGTTTTGTTTTGATTATACTGTTGAGAATAACCTGATGAAGTGAGGGCATTTGGTTATGTTTTATATTAAGAATATTATGCTAAATGTGAAATACAATAAGCTTTTGGCACAAAATAAAGATGATTAAAAGATTGAAAGAGACAAAAAGTGTAAGCTAGACTGAAATGGTTTGTTTCAGATGCTTACAAATTACAATGTCTAAAATATAGTCCTATTAAAAGAATCCACATTTATATATAAACAATTTATATGATATAGTTTTTGTTATTGTATATTCAAAAAAAACAGAACAAACAAAAAGGTGCCAGGTCGGTCCGCAATCCGGCCTGTTTGACCTGTTACCTGCCCAACTCGCACATTTTTCACCTATACAGCTTGGTACAATAAACCAACTAAAGGCAAAACCAAACAATTAAAAAAAAAACAGCCAAAGAAGAAAAACATAAAGATTCAGCATTTGCAGCATACCTTAACTGGAATAATATAACGCAGCATCGGTCTTAACCCAGAAATTTTCCTCCCATGTAGCCCATGCATTCCTGATTTCATCCAACTGAGAATCTGGAATCCTAGTATTTGCGTCTAATAATTCAACCCATTCCTTCCAAGGATGTTTCGTAGGATCCAAGAATTCAGCAAACTGAGGCAACATGATTGATTCATAGAAATCTTCAACATTTTTCAATATTTCTTCTGATTCAACTGATGTCAGAATCTCGGGCCTTATAGATTTTCCAGTTTCTTTTTCCAAAATGAAATGATTCCATCTTAAAAATAAAACTTCGGATGGCGCAACGGGTAGAGAAAACCGTGTGAATTTGTTAAGTGATAGTGGAATTACATCTCTTGGAAGTAGACCGCGCTTCGCTGCAACTGCTGCTCCCACCATTTTTCGGATCTGATAAAGTACCATTTAAAATGCAGATCATATGAAATTATTAGACTCATATCATAGCAAATCAATATACTTTCTTATTTTTCACGAAAAATCACTCAACCTATTTTTCTTGTATATTAAAAGCCTCTTATCTTTTAAATAATACACAAAAAAGTCACTAACCTTGTCTAAAATGCACGTACTTGTGAATTTTTTTTCATGATAACGACTTGGTAACTCTAAAATTGATCAAAATTTGATAAAGTGAACACTTTTGCAGCAACAAAAAATCGTACCATCTTATTTGGACTAATCTTGAGTTAACACGACATTATTTAAAAAAAAATAAAGTAGGTGCATTTTAGACAAGATTAAGGACTTTAAAATACTAATAAAACTTGGTGACTTTTGCATGAAAAATAAGAAAGTATGTTGGTTTCTATATGGTAATAGCCCGAAATAAATATTATAACGTTTTAAATTTTAAGAATTTTGACAAACTTACTTGATGAAGCATAAATGACTCCCCACAAATGGAGATCTCAACGTAACGTGTTCCAAACAAAGTTTTCATTTGTCCACATGAGCACTGGAAGATTTTACGAAAATGGACATCGGTTATTCGATCATTCTCATCAGGTTGATGTAGCCATTTAGCAGAGATGAGGAGGTCATTTAAACTACTCCCATTTGATTCAGATTCATCAACCGATTTTCTATCAGAACCACTAAATCTTAACGGCACGTGTTCTTCATCAACAACTTCATTATTCCCATTGCCAAGAGATTGTTCCTCAGGATACTGATTCCTATACTCGGATGGGATTGTATAGTTATGGAAAGGATGTTTTCCCTGCAATGGCGCATTTAAAGTCAAAATGGACAAAATGATCAAACTATAGATACATCTTAAGACATGAAAGACCACCATACTTTATAACATACCTCAAAAAAGTTAAGTATATCATTGAATTCCGACAAGTGATGTTCAATTTCAGCTTCACTGCAGTTCCTAGTGATCCCAATTACTTCTAAAGGAAGAAGGTAACCGTATTTTCTCATATTGCATTCCTCTTTAGCATTGAAACTCCTGAAAAGCATAGTGACCAGAAACTATTTAGATGCAATTAAAATGATATATATGCTTTTTAGAGTTTTAGTAAGTCTTTTAGATACATGGATGTCAACAATCACATAATTTGTTTCATGTTTCATTTATTAAAGATATATACATAAAGATTTGTGTTATCCAAAATTCCAAGGTGAACCTTCAAGGTGGGGTCGCTCTAGCAAAGGTCTCAAGGTTCCACTAGATTTGTCTTTAACCCCCCCCCCCCCCCCCCCCCTCTTTTTCAAGGCCACCCACCAAATGCAATGATCCCCCTGGTTAACAGGGTATTGGTGAGGTCTCGTTAGTTCTCTAGTAACACTAACATGTTCTCATTATTAAATAAAAATTCGCGGTGACATGTTTCATACTTTTGTGAAGGTAGAATGCTGAAAACTCTAATATTTTTAGGAAGATAAGTATTGACAATATCTGCAAGTGCTATCCCATTAGAGTCATCAATCCAGGCATTTTCAGGTATTTCCATTTTAAAGGATATCATGGTCGACAAAGAATGCACCTGGGAATAAATAAGAAGAATTAGATTATTAGATAAAATTCAAAGGCCAGAAAGCGAATAAATGGGAGGTATATGATCTTTTGAACTTTACTTCATCATTGATTTGGCTACTTGTGGCCCAAGTTATCTTTTGCAAATCCCCAAAGTTACTGTCACGAATTCCGCCAGCTTTGTAAATGGCTGTCTCCAGCTCTTTCTCTACGGCTATATCACACAAAAATGCTCTTAGAGAAAGCAAATCCATGCTAAGCTAATCTGTTAAAATGCATGATTTTGTCAACAGGGGTTACTTTTACAGCACTACAAGCTAACTTCTGCTGAAAGCAAGACTAACTGAGTAAGTTATCTCACATTCCCAATCAAAGCTTTGGTAGTCAGTACTCAAGTGTAGAATCATGACAAAAAAAAACGAACAAAAAAATCTAGACATGAAGAGATAACAGGAAACTGTAAAGCTGTTACGTGTGATTTTGAGAGAACTGAGAAGAACATTAAAAAAGAAAGAGGACTAATTCCCAATAAATTCAAGTCTACTCTTCTCGTTGCCATGTGAGCATTTAAGCACAATTTAGACTAAACCGACTTTGCTAATGAACTGGTAGTCTGGTACGTTGATTAAGTATTTAGAAACAGGCCCTTAACTCTTATTACCTGTCAATTAGCTACTAACGTTCAATGAAATGACTAGATATGGCAGAACCTGAACTGAAATGCAACTCGTTACACCCTATTGGGAATCAAATGAACAATTCTGAATTAAAACTCAAACCCTTATTCCCATTAAACAGTAGCCTTTGTTTGTGCTTCTTGTAACTGAAATTGTTGTTTGTGCCTCCTGTATTATCCTACTCCTAACGCCCAATGAACTTCAACAGGATCCTCTCCATCTCCCACTTCCATTACGACCAGCTTCTTGTTTTCACATTTGTGACCCAAGCGAATCTTTGTGCACACCAGAAACATTCATCTTTTGCTAACTTTTCCTCAACGTCTTTGGTAGACAATCTGCTAAACTTTTGTTCTTTGCCATCTGTTCCAAACATATGTGCTGGGAATAATGGTAGTTTAGTTGCAGAACGACTTAATGATATAGAAGTTTTACTATTAGACCTTCCTGGTGTCTACTTTGACTCATCTCTTGGTCCAATTTGACGAGTGGTGCTGCTAACGGCGCGTTCTATTTATCCTGCATCTACGTTATTAACATTTCAAGGAGTAATCATCTCTAATGTTGGCCATTATACCTCCACTGCACACCGCTCCATCCCATTTCCGATTTTCCGCGACATGATGTTCCCGTGTTCCAAGTGCCACATCAGCGCCCCATCCCGCTGATCACGATCTCCTTCTTCATCTTCACCAGGAGCGGCAACAAAACCCCAAGCTGGGACTCCACCAGCAGCGTCACAAACCGCTACGTCATGTTTGCCTTCTCATTACCATGTGAGCATTCAAGCATAACCTAAACCAAACCAACTTAACTAACTAACTAACTAACTGATAAGTTGTTTAAGCATCTGAACTCCACTCACCTATCTAATACCTACTAAAGTTCAATGACATATAACAGATTTATCATGGAATAATAATAATAATAATAATAATAATAATAATAATAATAATAATAATAATAATAATAATAAAGTGAAATTTACCTGTGTGGTGAATGGAAACGTAGCCGACTCGCATTAATACCTTTCTCTTCCGATAAGGTAGCCATTTATTAGTGGTAGTGTCGTTGACTGAATGTTTGACCGGTTGAGGTAGGGTTTGGTGAGGGGTGAATGATTGAGGAGAAGAGGAGCATTGGATTCTGATGGAATGATTTGTCTGATAATAATAATAATAATTATAATAATAATTGGGATTTGAGATTAACAGATTAGAAGATGATGATGTTTGAGTGTTAATACGAAGAGGGGACTGATTGAATACGGTTGTCAAGGTCGCCATTGAACAAACAATATGTTTGAAACGCTCCGATATCTAGTGGACTTGTTCCAAAGGCGCCAGTTGAGCCATCAACGGTTTTAGCTCGCTCGTATTACTTGCAGGTGTTTGGATTGACTTTCAAAACAACTTTTCACTGACTTTGAGGGTGTTTGAGATTGAGTTTCAAACCAATTTATTGACTTATTCAAAAACCAATAAGTCAATAAGCTGTTTGTGTAACCTAAAAGCTACTTTCTATTTTAACTTTTGGGTTTTTGAAAAGTTAGAAATCCTGGCTTTTAGCTTTTGGCTTTTGACTTTTGGAAAAAGAATTACAAATCTATTACCCATACAACCAGTATTCACAATAAGTTAAGCGAAACACTTAAAAAATTAATAATCTATTGACTTTTTGACGTTTTTCATCTCAAAAACTAATCCAAACACTTTTTTTAAAACTCCTTTTCAAAAAGTCATAAGTCAATAAGCATTTCTGACCAAAATTACTTTTTTATTTCCAAACTCAATCCCAAACACCCTCTTGGTTGCATCCCCTTGGTCCTAGCATTTTTTAAAGAGCTAAAGACCATTGTCTATTTAGAAAAAGCATTAGTCAAGGATGGCCATTTTGGTAATTTCTGCAATGTAAAATGCAAGAAAAATGAAAAACATTATGCTACGACCGAAAATCTTAGGCTTTTGGGTTTTGGGTGTTAAATGCCGAGTACAAGGTTCTCGGGTCTAGTGGTAGTTAGGGCTTGGTATTGCGTTTAGGCCATGTGGGCTGAGAATGATTAATCTAGTATATGAGGTAATGTTTGATGTAAAACTAGGTTTGCGGTTCACTTTCATTTTATCTTTTGTATAAGACGATTTTGTATCAAAACCTAGAAACTATACTTGCTTTATATTAAATCTGTATTTTTTATTTTACCTACAACTCCATGTGGATAAAATAAAAGTTTATTGTATTAAAAACTAGAAGCTATACTTGTTTTATAACAATTATCCTATATGTTAACAAATAAACTCTATGAAGAGTATCATGGCGGTTGTAAATTGTTGCTTTTTCAAGGGTACTGGGTTGATGGTTACACGTCTTTTCATTTCTTCTTTGCCGGTGTACACACATCTTTTGCTTTCTTCTTACTCATCCTTCACGGCCTCACATCCATGTAAACCTAGAGAGAGAAAGGCAGAAAGCTATGGATAGAGATGGAAGCCATTGCCACCTCCTCCGTTGCATCAGGTATGTCTAATTCGATCCATTGGCTGTGTTTCACCCTTGGTGGACGATGGACGGCGGTGATTTTTAGTTGACCTATTAGGATCCACTATGTTTGAGACTTTCTGATTGAGTCTATATGCCCATAGTAAAATTACATATGTGATCCAAATCAGCACAAACGCGCGATGCGGTTAAAATTGTTAAACCATTGCACACATGTTAACACATAAAAATTAGACCCTCTTTTATATACTTTTAAAACACAATCAAATTTAATAGTAGATATGTGAATGGAACTCAATTGGAAAATTTGTCACCCATGAGATTTAAACTCCTCATCATTTGGAAAAGCAAAGTCTTATTCAACACCTTAATACCATTAGGCCAAATGTCATTTAACTCGATTCGATAAATAATGCTTTCTTGCTTTGTTAATTGTTACTTCTAAAAAAGGCCAATAAAAATTCAAAATGGATGTTTAGGATTACTTTCTCACGCATAATTTTATTAATTTATTTTATTCCAATTGAAATTTCCACGTGATTCAGTAATAACATTAGCAACACCACATCAGTCCACATGCTATTTTACAATCTATTGAAGGCTCATCACATCAAATGATAGCATATAATCAGTTTCATTATATGGAAGATGAATTCACAATTTCGCTAAATAGAATCACTAAATTCGTATGAAGTTGATCATTTTGGATACCCAAAATATTAATAACACTTGGTATCTTTTATTTCATTTTATTATATATTACTTGGTTAAAACTTTTGGTACTGAAGGTAAGTATAAAACCACAAAGTTTGTTAATAAAAAGCTCTCCAAATCAGCTTGATAGAGAATTTCAAACCAAGCCTGCACGTACAGTTTCGTGCTTGAGCACGAACTGACCCTAGCTCGACTTAAGATGAGCCCCATTTGTGAACAACCCCAAATATAGTTAGCCTACATAAAACTTGGAAAACTATGTATCTGATTGTTTTGCTTTGGTAACCGTGAAAATTGATATCGATATCTCACACGATCCCACCGCCACCAGTACCCTGCTAACCAATGAAGCAAGTAAACATTGAATTCGAACCTAAACTTTGCTGGAGGCAGTGCCCTACTCACTTGAAGGGTTGTTTATAGGAAGCACAATAAATAATCAAGATCAAATAAGTAGTAGTTATATTCAGGTATAAATCAACAACATAGGCCATAAAATTTTCAAGTACATATATACCATGTGATATACCCTTTCAATTAAATAATGATAAAGCTTTGTGACAGAGGGTCTCAATGGTATATGATCAAACCCAGTTGTATATGTATATTGAACACAAAACAAAGGTCAAGTATTCATAGTTCATACCACAGGGCTCATACTTCATAGTTCACAGACAAAAGTTAGAAGTCCAAAAAGAGAAAAATGATCAAGGTTTTGTAGCATCTGCTGACCTGGGCAGTCCTTGCTGTTGACTATCTGATGTGTCAGGTGGGCCCGCCAGTTGACCATCTGATGGTTTGGCTTCCTCGGGTACACATGGGCGCCATATGGTTTCATTGCCAACATCCATCAAAGCAATCCCTTTTGATGTCAAATCGCTCCTGATTTGATCACCCAATATGAAATCTTTGTTCTTTCTAGCTAATGCCCGGTCATCAATACGTTGCTGTATATCTTCTTCCGTTAGTTCTGCTCTTTTTAATGCTTTCTCTTTTAGTTGCTTCAAAACCTGCACCGTACAATAAACAACAGTTTTCAAAATGTCCCTTCTCTTAAGAAACACACACATAGAGAGGAACATTCAATAAAGAATCAATTTTAAGTAGGGTACTACGTTGACCCCATAAACATGTGTACATATAGCTTTATATGCGCCTCTGTTTCTCTCTCCCACAAAATTTGGTATGCATAACATACAAGTGTTATACAGTTCTTTGTGGATCTCTACTTAAACCATGGTTTGTATCAAATGTCCCATCTCTCTACACACACACATGCACACACATATAGAGAGAGTAAGAGATATTTAATATATAACCAATTTCAAGTAGACGACTGGTAGAACCACACAAAACACTTATACCTATTGCTTTAAATGGTATACATAAGAAGATTTATTTTAACAGTGTCTCATTCTTCTCTCCCACTACAAGTGATTATCTTCCATGCACAACGTACAAGTGCCTAAGTGTTTTTTTCTTGGTTTCTATAGACCCCACTGTGACTTGCAAGTCGTTGCGACATATTATCTGTGTGTGTTTGCTTATGTTTGACATGGCATATGCGTTTAGGGATGGGCTGTTGTACATCCAGGGAATTAGTCCGCAGGTTGGGAGCTGGGTACTGAATGCAGGGTTGGTTGTGGAATATAGACTAGAAAAGGGCAATTTATGCAACTAACCTCGGTATAAGTTGAACTGGAAAGTAGTCCCAAAACATCCAAAACGACCCTCAGTTCTTTCTCTAACTGAATAAGAGACTCAATGTTTGATAACTTCTGTGGTTTTTGAAGCTTCTTCTGCAAATCAGTAAAAATAATTGAAAATTGAAACAGATGTCAGCAGCATGGAAGTGTACGAGAAGTAATGTCAGCTTGTTTCTCTTAATGGGTTAATTCAGATTATATTACTAAAAACGAATAAAAAAACACGAATACCAAGTAAAATCCCATCTATATTGTAGGGTTACTTCTAACGAGTAGGTAAAACTGAAAAAAAGGTTTAAAATAAAACATGCCAACGGGTTAAAACTTAAAGGTGTATATTTAATGCACAAAACCTCTCCAAATCAGTTTATTCAAAAAAACAAACTATTTTGAAATATAACGTTTATAAGCATACTTAGCATGCAAGTTATTTATAAAAAGAATTAGGTCAAGCCGATTCAACATGCACCATTACCCACCCCGCCATTTTACCATTTCTACGAAAGTGAGAAGTTGCGCCAGTTCAACATTCTGACCTTGAGCATGCCAATGATTTTGTTCATCAATCTCAAAGCATCTATAAGAGCAGCATTCAGAATAGTAGGTGTGTGTAAATCATCAGACAGCTTTTCTTCAAATTGACTTCTCAGATTCTCGACACATTTTTTAGCATCATCAGTAACGGAATACTTCTTCCCACTAGTTTTAATTTCTTCTTGAAATTTTGAAATAGCACTTTCACAGTCTTCCAAGGTCTACCAATCAAAAACACGTCAGGAAGTTGAATATCTAAATAACTAAAGATATCAATAACATGTACCTGATAAATGTAATAAACAGCATCTGAAGAAATCTCAATCTGGGCAATTGAGTAATTAACAGGTGATCGATAATGCGTGCCCATTAAAAAGTGCCTCAAGGCAAGAGGGTGATACAGTTTTGTGACCTCGCGAATAGTGAAAAAATTCCCGACTGACTTGGACATTTTTTCATCATTGGCAGTTACAAAACCGTTATGCATCCAGTAATTTATCTTGCTATTTGGGCAAGCGGCACAACTCTGGGCAATTTCATTTTCATGATGTGGAAATATTAAATCCATCCCACCACCATGAATGTCAAATGTTTCTGTTAAATAGGTTACACTCATTGCACTGCACTCCATGTGCCATCCTGGCCTACCAGGGCCCCATGGGCTGTCCCAACTTATCTCCCCTGGTTTAGCAGCCTGAAAAGAAAAGTATATATGTATGTAAAAGTCAAACAGTAGATTATTGTAAAAAATATATCATATTTAGAGCTTCATTTATTCATAAAATATTCAACAAAAAGATTGTTTTGTGGGTCAACACAACAGGCCCAACCCGTCCATTTTGCGACCTTTGTATTTCAGGAATAAAGTTTAAACGCATACAGACCTTCCACAAGGCAAAATCAGCAGGATTTTTCTTTCTTGAATCAATAGCAATTCGTTCACCTGCTCTATTGTCTTCAAGCTTTCTTCCCGATAACCGCCCATAATTGGGAAAATTATCAACAGAAAAATAGACATCACCATCAACAGCATAAGCACAATTGTTGTCAATAATCTGCCCAAAACAAAGATAGGGCAAAATGTCATATAATCCAAGAAAAATCATGAAAAATAAAAATAAAATGTGGTACCTTTTGTATCATATCCCTTATTTGATCCATATGATCTGAAACACGTGGTTGTTCATTAGGTGGCAGACACTGCAGATCAGCCATATCAGTCAGAAATTCCTGGCAAAACCGACTGCTTAAAGATAACGGGTCCTCCCCAAGCTCATTGGCTCTTTTGATAATCTGCATGTGAAAGTTCATATCATATGAAATATACATCACATTAGAAGTGAAGCAAGTCTACCTAAAATATGTAACTTGTTTATAGTACTTCATACATCATTATTCTTCCGTTGTGATGGTTGACATCATAAATAGTCCATAAAAGAATTTCCTAACTTCAAAAAATAAATTATAAAAGTGCACCGACCTGCGAGAAATGATTTGAGTTCATCTATCTTATAGAATGATGTTGCTACCACTTTTGACTGTTTTATAAATCTTAGACACTTGAATCATGAACTGGATATATTTATGAAGGGCCTAATCAACATGGGTCCTATCAAACTCAAGATATGGGTATGAAAATATACTCATGCAGACAGATATGAATGACATTCTATCTGTACCACTTAAAACGATCTATGCAGGGTAGTAACCAGGACTAGGGTTATAAACTGAGCCAGATCAGAAAGCAAATGAGATCAATCATATCTATGTTGGTAAGAAATCAGCCATGTCAGCAATTTGGTAAGAACACATCTGCTGAAAAAATATGACTAATAGTAAAAGCTGAGAAGAATGCAATGTGTCATAAGAATTCAGAGGAGAAAAGAGAGGTTAGGCTTTGAGCATCTTACCTTATCATCAACGTCAGTGAAGTTCCGCACGTAATTAACTTCATAGCCCAAGTGTTTCAAATACCTACAAAATGTGTACCATATACCAGTCGGTTAGACTATACAAACCAAACTACAATACTGCATGAATATAAAGATTTAGTATCGAACATTTTGGCCAGCTTGGAACTGGGACAGGAGCAAATCCGTTCAAATGTTAAACCATAGAAGCTGCAATTTCGCTAACATTGCAATTTTTTTACTCAATTACATAAATGTGACAACAGCTTGCAATCAGATCATCATATTCAACTTATTTTCAGACTACATACTCCAATCCAGTGTTAAAGTAAATCAAAGAAGCTCCAATTTCAACAAATTACAACACTGCAACTTTTTTAACTTCATTTATTAATCTGAATACAGCTTGCAATCAGCTCGTCATATTAACTAATAGTTAGATTACATGCTCCAATCTAATCTTTAATCAAACCAAAAAAAAATCTCCAATTTTATCATCATCATCATCGCATTTTTACCTCTCAATTGCGTAAATCTAACTACACCTTGCAATCAAACCATCATACTCAAATTACAGTTCGATTACATACATCTCCAATCTAGTGTCGAATTGAATCAAAGAAGCATTAATTTCAAAAACATTGCAATATTTGCATGTGTCGAATTGAATCAAAGAAGCATTTTTACAGTAAAATTACATTACATACCCAATCTAGCTATAAACTAAACCAAACAAGCTCCAATTTCAACATCATCACAAATTTTCACTCAATTGCATAAATAATTGCAATCAGATCATCATATTCAACTTATTACCAATTATATACTCCAACCTAGTCTTTAACTAAACCAATAAAGCTCCAATTTCAATATCATGTCAATTATTTCACTCAATTACATAAATCAGACCGTCATATTCACCTTACAGTCAAATCACATACTGTTCAATCCCATAACGTAAATGTTACGCACATTGTATAACAAAACATATGAGAAAGAAACATAAAGTAATAAGTATACCGAAAGAGGAGATCAAAGGCGACGTAGGCACGGGCGTGACCGATATGACTGAAGTCATAAGACGTAACGCCACAGACGTACATGGAGACTTTGCCTGGAACAATTGGCGTGAATTTCTCCTTCTGTTTCGTCATCGAATTGTATATCTGAAATTCCAACTCCGCCATTGTTGTCGTCGATTATTAGCTTATTATCAGGAGGAAGAAGAAGAAGAAACCCTAGCGGCTGTTGCAGAACCCCCAAATTTATGTTAAAACTTATTATTATTATCAGGCTGCTTGTGCCCTTTATTGCATGTAAAAATACATGTAACTGTAAAACTATTGTTAACGGACACCGTCAAGGACTGTCCAAACAAAAATTTGTGGCTCGGATTTAGTTTGGAAAAAATTGATTTCGTATGGCTCGATTTGATACTGAGTCGAGCCGGCTTAACTCGGTTATAAAGAGAGTATGCCTAGACTGGAATTGGCTCGCTTTTTAGTTCGGCTTGGTCTAGATCATATTATTTTAATTACAACACATTTTATTTTTGTATATGTATGATATATTTTTAAAAGACTGGTTATTATTTGCATGTGTTTAAGAGTGTGGTATATGTTGGTGTTGATTATGATACTAATGAACATATAATGCATTTTGTTGAAAATGAAACTTAGTTTGTGTTGTATTGAACTTGATTTTGCATGTAATGTATTAGATTGAACTTAAATCTGATCCGAGCCAGCTCGGTTGAAAACCAAGCCGTGCTTGAGCTTAGATTCTCAGTTCGGTTTCAAACGATCCTGCTTAAGGGGGTGTTTGGGATTGATTATTCAAAACAGATTATGTGTTTTGGAAAAGCAGGGGTGGAGCTGCTTTTAGATTATTGCGTTTTGGTAGCCTAAAAAACTGATTATCTGCGTTTTCAAAACGCAATCCAAACACTAAAAACCGGTTAGCTGCGTTTTCAAAACGCAATAATCTAAAATTCAAATTCAAAACGCAATCCCAAACACCCTCTAAAAGGCAGGGCTTCGGATCGGCCGCGTGCCACGTCATTATTATCTGGTCGTGCGCCTAAACATAACTATCCGGTCGTGCGCCAACTTTATCTGGCTGCGCGCCTAATCATGATCATCTGGCCGCACGCCTCAACATTATTGTTTGGTCACACGCCACATCATAATTACCAGGTCGCGCGCCATCATTGTTTTCAAGCCGTGTGCAATCATTATTATCTGGCCGAACGCCTCAACATTATTACTCGGACACACGCTACACCACTAGTTTCAGCTTGCGCATTGGTGAAAGTCATGTTGATGAATAGTTTGCATCAAAAACCCAAATAAAATTACCAAATTAAATAAGAAAGTAGGGTTATTAGATAATCCTTGAGGACCCAACACTCCTCACTCGAACTGTAGAAAGCCATTGCAAAGCACAAGAAGCAGATGTCTCTTTCTGACTTCTTAACAGAGTGCAACCTAAAAAGGTGACACTTAGCCACAAAAAAAAAAACACGTCAAGAGCAAGATTCTTGCTCACTGGCGAAAGGTGACACTTAAATGGTGCTACAAACGCACCATGGGCACCTAGAGCCTATACATGATAATTTGCGCGTAGCGGGATGACCTTCTAAAAGCTAAAATATATGTATAGTAAAATACAGAAAAAATAAGTCAGGTGCGCGTTTAAAGCCAACCTGACGCTATAAACTTCTGTAGAGTAAAGTACAGAAAAATAAATAAGTCGGGTGCGCGTTTAAACGCCAACCTTGACGCTATAAACTTCTGTATAGTAAAGTACAGAAAAATAATAGGTCGGGTGCGCGTTTAAACGCTAACCTTGACGTTATAAACTTATGTATAGTAAAATACAGAAAAATAAATAGGTCGGGCGCGCGTTTAAACGCCAACCCTAACATTGTAAACACCTGTATAGTAAAATACATAAAAAATTATAAGTCAAGAACGCGTTCAAAAATTAATAGTAATCGCTCTTTGTATGTGTCAATGCAGCCTAGCAAAAACAAACTTGCATGGTAAGATGCAAGAAAAAAAATCAGAATCAATAATGCGCTTAAACGCTGATCTTTATAACTCAAAAATATAATGGTGTTTAGCAACTCGCGATGTTAATTCGCGTCGACGCAAAACAACCATCTAATCCGAAACACGTGTGGTAAGACACAGATACACGACCATCTAGTCTGCGCTTAAACGCAAACCCAGGTCGTAAATAAAAACATCCATGGTGAGATGGATAAAGAAAGGCAAGTGACACGCGCACACAAATGTGCAAAAGCACTCACCGTTTGCTAAATTACATAGTTTAACTAAAGCCATCCTGTGATGTTATGGTACCAAAACCAAAACAAAACGGTTCGAGCTAACCAGTCTTACTACTTACAGTTATACATATTTTGCAACCGCTTATTTTGTAAGTCCAATGCTCCTAACAATACTTAGCAACAATGAACTGGGGGACTGGCATGGTATAACACAACTTTAGATGGTTCTCGTATTATAATACGCCAAGTGATCCACATGCTTTGGTACAACCTCTTCTTATTTGCTGTAATTTAGTATCTTGTCAACTTATCTTAAGTTCAAGAAATACTAACACAAGGTTGGCCACCTCGTGACACATGCACATAATATGATCGAGATCCTCGTAGGGTCAACCGCAGGCCATAACACCCAGTCGCGCGCCACAACATCTGGCCGCGCATTATAACATCTGGTCACACACCATAACATTGGCCACTTAAAGTTTGGCAATAAGCCACATCGATATCTATGTCGAATTGTCACTAAACGCTCTCACGCCGGTGACAGTTAGCCTAGAATGTGACACTTAGCCGATAAACAAGCGCAATGAGCACGGGGTATAAAACAAGCAAATAGTACAACAAGCAGGAAGCAAAAAGAAGGAAATCTTCACTGCCAAGCTCCATTACAAGTCCAATGCTCCACCTAAACTCTTGCACGTCCAGGCACAACACTAGATTAGGGGCACTTGAAGAGGTATGGTAGTAAATACATAACTGGGCCTGACCCATTAGGTTTGAAGCCCTATTTAAGGAGTGTTAGTCTCTCATTTTTGGGCATGCTCTATTGGGGGCCGCCACCCTCACTATCCTAAAGGCGCATATCTGATCAAGAGGAAGAAGAAGAACAAGGTGTGATTCTCCATATCTAGTCGAAGAAGATCCGAGCTCCTAACATTAGACTCATATCCCTTGGAATCATTATAACATATTTCAATATCAATGAAAATCTCTCAATCTCTCTTATATGTTTGTGTATGTTTGGATTCATGCTTCTTCAAATGGTAAATGGTTGCTCAGTTGCCATTAACCAATGCGCCATTGATTCCCCCATCTTGTTAGAATCATACTTTGCATTAGATCCAATTAATGGAGAAGGCTTATTAAAGGTCACATCTCTATTAACTGGTTGGAAATTTAACAAATGTTGAGTTCTCATGTATTGTTTCGCTCAAACCACTTCTCCATGTGTCTTTTCCATGTTGTTGTAGGCTTTCCTGTACTTACTGCCAATTGTTTCTTGTACTTACTAACAAAAATATATTATAGTATGTTTGGTATGGTGTAATGGAATGAGAGAGGGAATGGAAATGGAAGAGGTAATGGAATAAACATGGTAATGGAATGAATCATTACCATTCCATGTCTTGTTTGGTTACCATGTGAAAATGGAATGAATTATTACTTTGTGTTATTTGGTATGTAAGAAAAAAAACAAAAATATAAAATTGATGGTGAGTGGTGGGTGGCGACAGTGACAGTGGTGGTTGGTGGCGGCGGCGGTGATGGTGGTGGTGGCAGTGGGCGATGGCGGTGACGATGTTAGGTGGGCGATGACGGTAGTGGTGGGTTGCAGCGGTGACGGTGGTGGTGATGACAGTGGTGGAGCCAGTGGGTGGCAGTGACGATGGTGGTGGTGGGTGGATGGTGGTGACAATGGTGGGTTACGACAATGGTAACAATAGTTGTGGGTGGCGGCAGTAGGCGGTGGTGGTTGAGTAATGACAACGATGGTGGGTTGTTATAATAATAATAATAATAATAATAATAATAATAATTTTTTTTTGAACGTAAACTTTCATTAACACCGGCAAGCTCTCAAAACAAGAGCCGCCAAACAACTAAGAACACATATACAAGGCATAAGAGGCCCACTCCCTCCAAACAATATCTGAAAATTTCGTTCTACATTTCAACCAAAAAAACGCCCTAGACTTTATCTCAGCTACCACTTCCATAACCATCATTTTCTTGTCTTGGAAGATAATAGCATTCCATGCATAAAACCCATGTCGCAATCATCACTATCCCTCTTATAATCTTCTTTCTCCATTTCCCGCCATGAACATTCTTGTATAGCATTAGTAAATCATTATAATCATAAGCATAAAACGGGTCTAACTTGCACCACTTACAAACGCCACTCCAAACCCCGTACGCGAAGCCGCAACCAACGAACAAGTGATTCAAATCCTCGTCTGTCGTATAGCATAACGGACACGAAACGTCATTTATATGTATTCTTCTTTTCTCCAAAGCAATCCGGGTTGGTAATCTATCCTTCTCCGCCCTCCACGCAATCAGATTTATCTTTATAGGGACCCAGCTCTCCCATTTCATACTCGGCTTCGGACCTGCACTTCTACCCTCTGATAATAGCCTTTTACACCCTGCCACTGAGAAGTTGCCATCCTCCGAACCTGTCCAAAACCATCTATCGTAGGTGTCTTGAGGAACAAAAGACTCTAGCAATCTGTTTAAGTCTTGTAATTCCGATAGCTCCTCAACCGAACGAGGATGCCTACGCCAAAACCCCTGAAAATAAATCTGCCATTCATTCGATCAACCCGTTCCACAACTCTGCAGTTTTTTTGTTTTTCCAGCTTGTACAGACACGACCACCTGTTTTTTAATAAAACCTCACCCAACCAATGATCCGACCAAAAGCGTATCGTGTCGCCCACTCCCACTTTGCCCCTGATCAGCTGTTGGACATTTTTTTCTTGTATTTTAGTCGATTCCAGCCATGTAACTATAGACTTCCAATTACCTGAGATTGCTCTTTTTACCGGAATAAAGCTCCAAGCACCCCTACCTCCATGAATAGCTTCAATAACCGTACGCTATATCGAACCGTGCTCAATCGAAAATCTCCAAGACCATTTTGTAATAAGAGCAAAATTAACGTCTGCCAATCTAGCAATGCCCAACCCGCCTTCTTTCTTAGGCTTGGTAACCACCTCCCACGCAACCCAATGTATTTTTTTAACGTCGTCGGACCCGGACCAAAGAAAATTACGCATCATACCTTCAATTTGCTCCACAACCTTCACAGGAGCCTTGTAAAGAGACAAATAATAAATCGGTAGGCTCGATAAAACAGATTTTATCAAAGTTAAACGCCCACCCATAGACAAAGTTTTTGCTTTCCATGAAGAAAGCCTACTTTGAATCGTTTCTACCACCGGACTCCACTGAACCACCCTAGATTGCGCCCACTCTAATCCCTAAATAATCAAAAGGTAGAGCTCCCACTCTACATCCGATAACCCCTGCCATGTTCTCCACCTCAACATTATTCAAACCAATACCAAATAAACATGGTTTCTGAAAATTAATTTTCAAACCCGAGCAAACATGGAAAACCCGTAACACCCTCGCCACATTATCCAGATTCTCCTTTGACCATTCTCCCACAATCATAGCATCATCCGCATAAAAATAAATGGGACATGATCTTAGGATTATTCCCAAACCGAATCCCTTTTAAATCCCCCAAATTCACCGCCTTCTCTAGGAGGCAATGAAGCACCTCCATCACTATCAAAAATAGAAAAGGCGAGAGCGGGTCCCCTTGTCTAACCCCCTTCTCACAATTGAACTCGAACGTGGGAGACCCGTTAACCTAAACCGCCGACCGAGCCGATTCAAGAATCCCTTTAACCCAAGTACACCACCGACCCGGAAAACCCATATGATCAAGAGTAGATAGAAGAAAACCCCAATTCACATTATCATAAGCTTTTTCGAAATCCAATTTTAACATAAACGCCTTTTTACCATTTTTCTTCAACCACCCAATCATCTCATTAATCATTAAAGGGCCATCCAAAATAAATCTACCTTTCATAAAGGCCGATTGAGTATCCGAAATAACAAAATCCAACACCTTTTTAATTCGGTTTGACATAACCTTTGAAATCACCTAACTAACTACCCCAACCAAATTAATCGGGCGATAATCTTTTAGACCAACCGGAGTCTTGGATTTCGGGATTAACGTAATAAAAGAGGAGCTACAACCTCTACTAATGACTCCACACTCGTGAAAATGACTAAGTAAGTTAACAAAATCATCTTCAAAAAAGCTCCAAAAGAATTTAACAAACCTGAAGTTAAAACCATCCGGGCCCGGAGCTTTATCCGAACCACAATCAAACATCGCCTCCTTAATCTCTTCACGAGAAAAACTAGCCAATAAAACATCACTTTCTTTCCTTTGTAATTTCTTCATATTGTCACAATACAACTTCGGTCTAGATTTAGTGCTCTCCGCAAAATGGTTTCGAAAATGCTTTAACACCTCCTTTTTTACCAATGAAGGCTTTGATATCCACAACCCATTCACCATCAAACCCGGGATCGCGTTCGACGCCTTCCTACCATTAATTATCCCATGGAAAAACGAAGAATTCTCGTCCCCATCAATGGCCCACTTCACTCTAGATTTCTGTTTTAGATCTCTATTCTGGCAAGAATTCAAGTGGTCAATCCCTTTTCTACATTCTTCAAAGACCCAAGTCTCTTCTTCCTCCAAATACCTATATTCCATAAACGTCTCTAATTTTTCCAGCTCATCTTTCATAATCTTCATCTCATCCCCTTCCTTCTTCAAAACATTCTTCCACCATATTTTAAGGACATTCCTGATAGTTCTAAATTTACTGTTTATGATCTCATCCGGATTTCCCCCATGGTTGCTTTCTTCAATCGCCTTTATCACCACATCTTCGCATCCGTCCCTATTTAGCCACGAATTGAACCAACGAAAAGGCTTTGGTCCAAAATTATCATCCATCACTGTAAGAAGTAAAGGGCAATGATCTGATAGCTCCCTGTTAAGAGATCTGAAACACGCACCTGGCCACCTGTTAAAAAACGACTGACACACCAACATCCGGTCAATTTTACTCATTTTATGTTCAGCCCCATTCCCAGCCAAGAAAGTATATTTAAATCCTCTCATAACATATTCATTCAGCCCCAAATCATTAATAAATCTGTTAAAATCAGCTGCAATAACTGGGTTAAACTTAGAGTTCCTCCTTTCTTCTGAGCATCTGACGGCATTAAAATCGCCCATTAAAACTACCATACCTTGACATCCCCTAATAATCCCAGCCAACTCTTCCCATAAAGACCTTTTAGCCCCTGCCCTTTGTGGCGCATAGACATTACAAATGTTTAAACACGTCCCATCCGAAACTAAGACACCCTTTGTTACTAAGTAATTCCGACCACTAACCGAAGAAGACTTTTGAAAAACTTTGCAGTTCCAAATATTTACAAGCCCCCCGGAACGACCACTAGCATCCACAAAATCACAATCAATCCCACCACACCCCCAAAACGCTGACACCTCCCCCACAGTCAGACCCAAAACCCTAGTCTCTTGTAAACCTATAAAATCAACATCGAACTGCTTTCGTAACCTACAAGACCATTTCGCTTTTCCCCCCACCCTCATACCTCTAATATTAATTGAGAGCATATTCATTTAATACCTACCTGTACTCCTTCGCCCATAATTGAATCCGCAACGAGCTTTCTGTGATCCATTAAATCAGCTCCAAGTTTTCTCCCCAACTGAATTGTCTCCTCTATCTCTTTGTCATAATCTTTTTTCGAATTGTCATACATCTCTTTTTCACATGTCGCCCTGTTATCGCTTGTCGTCCCCTGATCTTTTTTACTCTGAACAAAAAGAGTGTCCACAGACTCCTCTTTATTGTTTTCATTATCAAAATCCCTATCCTGCCCTTTAAATTGTAGATAATTACCCCCAAGCCCTTCCTCCTCACTATCGAAACTGGGCCTATCTACCATATCCTCCACCCCTTTGGGCTTCTTGCCTTCTTTACCTTTTTCCAAACTACTAGAGTATTCCATCCTGGGCCGGTCCAAACTATTGTCAAAAAACTGTTTCTTTTTTCTTTTGTTTGCAGTGGTAAAAATAGACCCATCCAAATTACTGGCCAAATGTTCTTTTTCAAAGTCAAATTTCTCACCCGGAATAAAATCTGCACCATTAAAACTTTCCTTAACATTCTCTTCCATTATTACCCCATCATTACTTTCCAAAAAAGTTTCCGCATTTTTCGGCTCGTTGACATCCGCCACCGGACCACCAACTTCACCGTTGACTTCTACCTCTGCTTCGTTTTCCGATAATTCCGGTGACGACTTTGAGTGATCCTCTTCCATGTCTGCCTGTTCGTCATCTCCTGAGTCATTCTGCTTGGACCGATGATCACTATCGTTCGAACTACCCGCTTCCTTCTCCTCCAAGAATTCAGGAATCCAATCCCCTGCCTCCTCTGTAACCCAAATTCTAAACTTTCTTCCCCTCCAAAGCATTTCCACCTCCTCTGCTATCTTTTTAACTTCTCCTACAAGCACCCCCATATAGTCATAAGACAAATCCGCATCATCCTCCGACCTCGTTGGACGATGAATAATCTTCCCAAAAGTTTCTCCTACTTTCTCAATCACCTCATCATTCAGAAGTTGTATTGGCAAACCTTTGATCTTCAACCAAGCTAGTCGCTCATACGCAAGCGATTGGCCTTCCCAAAACGATATAGCCGAAAACCTACCGATCACCTCTTTCGCCGCCAAAAACACCCTCTTTGCCGCCTCATTCGACCCGAAGGTAACCATCACCGATAAACCTCCCAAGTATTGGACTTTGGCTGGTTCATCCGAGATCTCCTTCACAATGTTTTTAATGTTTTTTAGAGCATTCAAATCAATCATTCGTAAAATCAAGGCACTCCCATGATTACTATGAAACGCCACAATCCTATCCTCCACCTTGATCACCCGGGTATGTTTCTCCACACTACGTATACCCGTTAACGTTTCTTGAAAAGATCTTCCACCCTGTGAAAACAAAGAAGAAGACGCCATAAAACTATCTCCTTTCTTCTCTGGCATTTTATCCCTTTGCTCATATTTTTTAGCATCCTTCGGATCCTGTCTTATTTCACCATCTTCCAATGTAAACCTTGCCACGTTAGCTTTTAAACCATAATCGCCCATACGAATCTTAGACAAACTCCTGACCATCTCTTCGGTTTCTTTCACGTCCAATAACGATACAAAGCCGAACCGATTACCATGTTTATCTCTCTTTCTCGCAATATAAAGATCAAAAATAGCCCCGAGTGGTCGAATAAATTCCGCCAAATCTTTGCCACTACAGTTGTCCGGTAGATTAGAGACAAAAAACTTCGTTATACGCCCTTGAAACTTCTCCGGTATGGGACTCCGGCGACTCCCCATGGGACTCCGGTCACTCTATTTGTTAATAATAATAATAATATATTTGTTTCCAAGGAATGAAAATTCTTAAAATGGAAGAAATCACATTCCTTGCGGAATGATCCTTTCCGTCACCACATGATAACCAAAGATGTTTAATTTCATTCCATGGGAATTATCTATTCCATTCCACCTTTGATTCCTTCGTACCAAACGCTACCTTGAAGTTTATTACACTCTACTACAAATAGTTAAAAACCTTAACCTACAAAGGAGATGTATCATGTATTAGCAATACATTGTTGTAAAAATCTTTGGGCACTCCCTACTCGGTCGATTGGGGAGTTGTGACTCAGGAAGTATTTGGACATGATAAATACTAAAGAAAATTAATTATTGTTATATATATATATATATATCTATATTCCAAATTTGATGTATTATTCGAGTTTGACTGAGTCTGGCTAAGCATGCCTGAGTCTGATTGATTCTACCGAGTCACGCCCGAGTTCAAACTTTGACCAAGTTGGCGATTCCTGCCGATTTATGCCCGAATTTGATTGATTCCGATTTCTGGTTACAAAGTTGGTGAAATTGTCGAGGGCCCCCTAATTCTCGATTCCAAGGCCGAGTCGACCAACTTTTACAACAATATGTATAAGGTGTAAGGTATTGAATACTATTGGTACATTCTTTTATAAAAATTTATAGGGTTACAGTTAGACCTACAATGTTATATGGGACAAACTGTTGGGCTATTAAAAAGACACAAGTGGCAAAATGGAGGTAACAGAGATGATAATGTTGAGGTGGAAGTGTGGACACACAAGATTATACCAAATTAGAGATGAGGCTGTAAGGAAAGGTTAATGGTGGCTATTATATCGAGTAAGATAAAAGGAGAAAGATTTTGATGGCTTAGGCATGTGAAGCAAAGGTCGATGACAACCCAATTATAACATAGAAACACTCAGAGACACACCTAAATTGACTTGTGATGAGTGGATTAAGCAATATATGCTAAAGTTGCACATTTCTGAGTACATGATATAAAATAGGAGTTCGTGGACAAGTAGAATTACAGATAAGGATTTTTGGGGAGGGTATATATAGATGTTTCAAGCTTTGCCTTTATAGGTCCAGTTTTCCTACTTTTGTAAGTAGACTCGACACCTGACTATAGTTACTAAGATGCTGCTATATTTGTTTCATTTGTTGGTTTGTTTCATTTTCTTTTGTCATTGGTAGCTAGCTTTCTTTCTTTCCTATTTGCTAGTTTGGCTTGTCGGTATGTTTGTTTTGAGAGCCAAATCTATCCGAAGCAGTCTCTCTATCCATAAAGATAGAGTTACAATATAAGTATGATTCTTTTCAGAGAAAATTGCTCGAATAGTCCTTGTGGTTTGCACAATTTTCACTTATAGTCCCCAAGTTTTTAAAATTACAGGCATAGTCCTTAACTTTTGGTGTTTCTTAACTCGGATAGTCCTTGGAGTGGCTGTGAAATTACTAAATTACCCTTTTGATGGATGGAGGTTAAATAATCTAGTTAAGTGAATGAAAAATTACTAAATTCCCCTTACCCCAATAAAATTACTAAATTACCCTATTTTAGTGGGGCCCACTAACTTCATCTTCCCCACCCTATCACCACCACCACCCACCAAAAGTTAAGAACCTCTTAACCAAGCCCTAACGCCCTAAGAGATATAGTTAAGAAAACCCTACAAACAGATTAAAAACACTTCCCCACGAAAATGATTACAGAATCATACTTTCTCTCTCAGTTTGCCAAATATCCTTCTAATTAGGCAACAAACAACAAAGTGTCACCATGTAAATAGTCGAAAGATTAACGAAGAAAATAGTAAGTTCTCACACTCCAAACACAGATTGGATGCTTAAGGCAGAAGATAGTTATTTGAATAAAGGGACTACAATAGGTAGTATGTGTTGTAAATTGTAATAGGTATAATCCCCAAAGTTGTTACTTTTGTTTGCTGGGGCAATTACGTTCTCAGACTGTGTACATAATCTCCTATGCTTGACATTGATCAACAACAAAACTGAAAACTTATTGTCACTATTAGGTGGTGGTGGTTGGTGGTGCTGGTAATAGGGTGGGGGAGATGAAGTTGGTGGGGCCCACTAAAATAGGTGGAGAAAAATAATTGGCTAAAGGGTTAAGTGGACCATCTTTATATTTTATTAATTAATTGATTTTTTTTTTAATTTTTATTAGGGTAAAGGTAATTTAGTAATTTTACATCCACTTAACTGGATTATTTAACCTCCATCCATCAAAAGGGTAATTTAGTAATTTTGCAGCCACTCCAAGGACTATCCGAGTTAAGAAACACCAAAAGTTAAGGACAATGCTTGTAATTTTAAAAACTTAAGGACTATAGGTAAAAATTGTGCAAACCACATGGACTATTCGAGCAATTTTCTTTCTTTTCATTATATAGAAGTTACAATATAAAGAGTGCATTACTCAACTCTTGAGGGACCAATTTGGACACCACCAAGTTTTCTACAAAACCCTGCATATCACCCCTTTTATCTTCTTCTCCGCCCTTTTCTCCCTCTTCCCACACCCCTATCCTCTTCTCTCTACACTCTCTCCAATCACCTAACCTTCATAAACATAACCACCACTAACTCCCAACCATGAACCCTTCTATCCTCCTAACACAACCACCACCTCTCCTCACTCCTAATAAACCTAACCACACCTCATTTAAATTCTTCACCACCTATAAATATACAAACACAAACAGAAACCGTTACAGATTCAAACACAGTTATCGTCTCCCTACCGTCCGTTGCTCATCACAACCAACACAAACAGACCAGCCGTCAACTAACGCCGTTAGCAACACAACATTCGGTGAACGTAAGGAGCTGACGGCGTTACAGTCGGTGGTGGACTCTATGTCACCGGCTGTTAGGTTAGCTAGCTCCGTTGTTGTTGTAGCTGGTGCTGTGGCTGCTGGATATGGATTAGGGTTAAGAATTGGGGGGAGTAAGAGTGCTAGTTTGGGTGGGGCTCTTGTGTTGGGTGCGGCTGGTGCCGGTGCGGTTTACGCGGTTAATTCGTCGGTTGTGCCGGAGATTGCTGCTGTTAGTTTGCATAATTATGTTGCCGGTTCGGATCCTGGCGCGGTTACGAAGGAAGATATTGAGAATATTGCTAGCAGGTTTATTTGTTATTAAGTTTGTTTAGTTATGGTTTTTAGTATAGAAGTATAGAAATGAAACGTTAATCATGTTAGTTAGTATGCCTTATTGAGTTATTGTGTTACTAGTTATATTATTTTACAGCTGTCCTGATTATATTATTAGGAAGTTGATTAGCTAAGCAGTTAATGCGGTAGAAAATCGGATATCTGTCAAGGACTGATACATGAGATATAGGTTATTGCGGTGAGATGTCGGTAATTTTTATATGATGCAAAATCTACTATTAAGAAACAAATAAACCTTTTGCAACTTGCAAAACACTAACAATTGTAGCAAGTAGGAACTTATTAAGACTTAAAACACTAATGTTTAACACTAACAATTACAATTAAGATTTAAAGTTAAAAGTTAAAACACTAATAGAAGCAATAAGAAGAAAGAAGAATGGAAGAACTATTGGTGATATATCGGTAAAAATATGGGTCAATGTCAGCGATAATGTCAGTACCAATATTTTGACCGATATTTTGTACCGGTATCTCGGTTGATGACCGATAACCGATTTATTGGCCTAGTTAACTGCATAGTTAATTATTCATATACGTAGGAGAATTTAGTACTTATAGAAATGTTGCTAACTACAAATTTGCAAGTTAAATTGGTTTGAGTTCTATTTGGAAAAACTAGCTTAGAGATAGCTGGAAATGAGATTGTGTAGTTTAAGATATGATGATATATGCATATGGCTGGGAGATTAAAGGTGTTGAAGTAATAGTTTAGATGTTTTATAGAAACGTTTGGAAAGAACTAGAATTTGGATAGGTGATTGTGTATAAAATGAGGTCAATGAAATGACATGCTTGTTTGAGTTCATTTGTAAATGATTTTTTTTATTGTGTTTTTTTGGACTTGTTCAAGGTGATGAAACCTGATAGGAAGCCCAAGGAATAGTGAGTCGTTGTCTATTGTGGATCAATATTTTATAACCATTGTTTCGTAACGGGTGGGTGATGGTAGTTTCATCAATTGAAGTGTGTTTTTTATGGTCCTAAACTAAGCATGAAAATATTGGGTCCAATATTGATTCCGATTAGCAACGAAGTTTTGTCTTGTCTTCTGTTTTCTTTGTTTAAATAAGTATCGGTTTTGACTTCAGAAGCTTAAATAAACTGTTCCTTATTGTTGATGCATAGATTTTATTGTATTTGTTTCTTTCAGATATGGTGTTAGCAAACAGAATGAAGCTTTCAATGCTGAGCTTTGTGATATATACTGTCGGTAAGTGGAAATTGTTTTATATAACTCCCTTTTTTTAATCTTTTTCTTGGCCACTCTTATTATGGTCATTAGCAACTGATCTCATTCTCAACTTTATACTTTTTTTCTATCAATTTAGTGACTCTTAAAAAGGGGCTTTGTTATTTTGGATTTTTTTTCTTTTTACTCTAGTGTTGTGCTATAATGGCCATACATATTCTCGATACCCAGAGCTACTTTCCCATGTCAACTGTTTGTGGTGTCAACCCATTGCGCAAGCTTGGGCTATGATAATGAGTCAGCCGTGTAAAACGAAGTATTTTAGTTTAAAAGTTAATTTTCTACAGTCTTTACTACTGTTTTTGAAAAGTTGGATAATTTTTTAAGTAGTACTTTGTAATTTTAAATCGTAAGATTATCAATATGTAAAACTCAACCTAAGATTATCAATATGTACATGCTGGTGGGTTGACTATTTAAGTAGTATTTTTTAAGTAGTATTTTGTAATTTTAAATCGTAAGATTATCAATATGTAAAACTCACCTAAGATTATCAATATGTACTTGCTTTGACCAACCTAAAAACTTAATCGTTTTGACGATCTCCACCTTATTTTGCTATCTACATGCTTTTACCTACACACACGTACAATTTTTTGGCACCTTTTCCCTGGTTAGCTTCCTCAAGGTACTTTGAAGTGTATCAATTATTCTATAATTGAATACTTGCTGCCGTTCGTTCATTTTATTCCTTTCTCAGATACGTGTTATCCGTACTTCCTTCTGATGGTGAAGATTTAAAGGGCGATGAAGCTGATATTATTATTAAGTTCAAAAATTCTTTGGGAATTGATGATCCCGATGCAGCGGCGATGCATATGGAGGTACAATTTAAAACATTGGTATCTGGTATTTGGTTCAAGATGGAGAACGTCTTTCAGTTTTACCAGTTATGTGTGTAATTATTTTTGCATTTGTTCAACAGATTGGTAGGCGTATTTTCAGGCAAAGGTTGGAAACTGGTGATCGTGAAGCAGATGCACAACAGCGTCGGGTATGTTTCATGTCTAACGGGTCACAATGACGTGGATAAAATGAGAAGACAACTAAAAAAGTGACTGGTTAAATGGTTCAGAAGTCACCCAATTTGTTTCTTAATGCATAAAACCTCCAAAATCATTATAACTAAAAAACTAGATCATGTGTAGTCATAGATTGCTGGTCATTTTGGTGCTGAATGAGTAGAGGTGGTAATTTGACCATTTACTTCTGAATGGGTCTATTCGGGCTATGTTTCATGGTTAACGGGTCACACGGATAAAACAAATGAATAGCTAAAAGATGCCATAAAAGTCATCCAAAGTGTACTTTTTACGTGTAAAACATCCAAAGTGGCTTTGACCAAAAAATTAGAATGTTATTGACCCTGTTGTCAATAGCTAAGATAGCGTTCGGTATAGCGCGCTCCATAGCGTGTCGACTATATATCTCGAGAATCTGATTTTAGCGACTCCATAGCGTGGAAATAGCGGGATTCCAGGTTTTTTATAATATAAATACTAAATAGCGGGATTTCAGGTTGTTTTTTCTGTATTAATATAGCTATTTATATAAATTACGTATTTAGATGAAAAGCAGAGTATTTTGATAAAATATACTTTTATACATATAAAACACTTCTAAAATTTTCTTCTAGTGTATCGCTAAACATAAAATTGCAATAAAATGGCGACCACTATTTCATTGCTATCGCTACATAGTGTATAGGTAACTTGTCTCTATCATCCACTATTCGCCATCGACAACTATGGTTATTGATATAATCTAACTACTGATATCCTAGCTGACACTAGTTATATATAAATATTAAAGAAATTACACAAAAAGATTTCCTGGTCAACTTCACTCAAATTCATTTGGGCCTTAAAATTTTTTGATCCGTTACCCAGACCGTTTGGCCCGGTTATATTGCCACCTCTATGAGTTTAGATATTAAATGAAGATACAGGGCTTGATCATTGTGGGGGGCTCCAGTGCAGGCATTTCAGAAGCTGATTTATGTTTCAACACTCGTGTTTGGAGAGGCTTCAGGTTTTCTTTTACCTTGGAAGCGTGTATTCAAGGTTACCGAATCACAGGTATTAATCAATTCAGACATGCGTACTTGTAAGAATTACAAAATTAATAGAAGTAATAACTAGGTTAGAGACCCGTGTGTTACACATTGATTGGCCTGATAATTCTCTGTGCAACAGGTTGAGGTTGCTATAAGGGACAATGCCCAAAGGTTATATGCTTCCAAGCTAAAATTGATTGGCCAAGGTACGTTTGTAACATTAATTAATTATTGATTGGCCAAAGCTAAAACTACGTTATTCTTGAACAAATGTAGTTTATTTATGTAATCATATTCGAGACATTATGATTTTGATATTAATATAGTTTTTAGTAAGGTTCCACATCAACTGTATAGTTGTACATTATGATACATGGACATGCTTCTGCTGTTTGAAGATGTAGTAATCACCAATCAGATTATTGTTGTTCGACCAATTATGGTTATTTGAGGATTTTTTTTAATAAAAACGAAGAAAAAAAAAAACCTAAACCTAACGATTAACTTAGGTTAAGAAGTAAATATAGCTAAAATATTTTACTCTTGGGTAATCTGTGATTGTCCAAACATTGAAAACTGATTATGGCAACTTTAGCATGTAACAATCAGTCCTTAAACTTCAAATTACCAAAGTTATTTTTTTATGCTACTCAAAAGTCAAAAGTCCACTTAAAGAAAGACTGTTGTGTGTACTAAAAATTACAGATTCATGTAATCCTTTGAAAGTCTCAAATTTTTATACATATTTACTCTCATCCGTGACATGTTTCTTAGATATTCATCCGGAAGAGCTTATTAGCCTTAGAGATGCACAATTACAATGTCGGCTTTCAGATGAGGTACACCTTTTTAGTTAGCATAAGCAACTTAATAGTATATTACCACTTGTAATCGTTTATTTATTGGTTTGTATATTTTGCAGCTAGCTGAAGATATGTTCAGGGAGCACATTAGAAAGCTTGTTGAAGCAAATATATCAACAAGTGTGGATGTACTCAAGTCCAGAACAAGAACAGCGTACATGATCTTCACACCTTTATATAAATGATCAAACACTCAAGACAATTAAATTAAACTGTGTTGCAGTCAAGTGTTGTGTTTATTTTACTGCTAAGATGAATTACGGTTTTCAGCAGGGATGCCCGACTTATTGTTGAAGAACTTGATAAGATATTGGCATTCAATAACTTGTTAGTCTCATTGAAGAATCATCCTGATGCAAGTCGGTTTGCTCGTGGGGTTGGTCCAGTTTCTCTGATAGGTAATTATGCTCTTAAGTCTTATCTAGAAGTGCGGAGATGGACGGGTTGGTCAGGTTGGGTAGCAGGTCAAAACTAACTTGGGTAGAAACAATTCTTTTTTCTATTACGTGTCAAAACAGATCATCTAGGTTGCTTTGACTTGTAATCATTTTATTTATAATATTTTATAAATGACTGATGTGCTCATTTCGATTACAGAAAAGTATTATTACAATAATAATTGTAATACAACAGTGTAATTAAATTGGTTAAGAGGTTCCTTTTTTGCAATAAAAATAGACTTTGGGTAACTTTCAACCTGTTTGAGATAAAGCGCTACTCAAATCAACCCATTCATAAGGTAATGGGTCGAAGTTTCCACCTTTACTCTTATCTAGCATGTTTTTTTTCCTTTTAGATATCTGCGTATTTCTTATCTTAGTAGTTAGTGACAGTAATATTTATTGGGCAGGCGGCGAGTATGACGGTGATAGGAAGATGGATGACTTAAAGCTCCTCTACAGGGCATATGTTGCTGATTCTCTATCTGGTGGTCGTATGGAGAAAGAGAAGGTACATAATTGAGTATTTTTTTGTGGGTCCCATTATATCATGTCGAGAGAACTGAAGATGTTGCGGGTCTATTTTTTTTAGAAGAAATGGATAAGAAATGGACACTATGGATAGTCTTCTTGAGTTGGCCAAATCCCAAAACAACTTTTGTCCAATATTTATAATTTTTCCAAATAATTAGTGGGGTGTATTACAATTTACACCAAATGTGACTTTCACCTTGTTCATTGTATATTTGTATGTAAAAAAATGTTTTTCCACATTCTTTAAAGCATGTTTTCAACTTCTTACTATTATATGCAACTAACCTTCTGTAGCCGGTAAAATGATGTGACACCATTATTTTGATGACGTGTTGGTGTACCATATTATTGTTTTACCTGTTATAAATGATTACTTGCATAAAATGACATTATTTTTTTTCTTACATACAATGGCACAAAAATGAAAGGAAGTTACATTTGGGTGTAACGAATCTCAACTAGTGTCAAAGATGACAGAATTATTCCAACAATAATTTAAATAATGATCTAGGATGTTTTATGCATTCAAACCATTTTATTTTGACATTGGTCCATTTCTTTTATCTAACGTATTTTACTTTACCGGTTTAACTAGTTAGAGATTACATGGCATAATGTTTCTTCTTCCTTTTTTTCATCTTACAAAGCTTTCTGCCCTGAGCCAATTGAGGAATATATTTGGTCTGGGTAAAAGGGAAGCGGAGTCGATTGCAATAGAAGTCACTTCAAAGGTATATAGGAAACGCCTTGCTGAATCTGTAACCGGTGGTGCTTTAGAAGCTGCAGATAGTAAAGCAGCTTTTCTTCAAAATCTTTGCGAAGAATTGCACTTCGATCCTGAGAAAGCCATTGAAATCCATGAAGGTAATTTAGGCTTCAAAATCTTATGCAAGGTTGATTTGGTTGTCTTATATTGGAGGGTTCAAAATGAAGAAAAAGTAGCTAAAAGAAACAGGTCAAATAGGTTGAACAGATCAAAACTCGCCTCAATAGCATCTATAATGCATCATCTCATTGTTGTATTAAATTTTTTGGTTGTGTAAATTTAGTTTTATAATATTATTATAGCACATTAGTTATTTATAAAGTTCAAGAAAATTTATTGTGCTTCATCTTTACCCGTACCAGAAAGTTATCAGCTTTGATCCGTTACTCGAGTACCAACCAACTCATTTTAAAACCATCTTGAAAGTTGAAAGGCTCCAAAATGTTCTTATGTTTAATTCTTTTACAGCAATATACCGGCAAAATCTTCAGCAATATGTGAACGATGGAGAACTTAGTGATGAAGAGGTCAAGTCTCTGGAAAGATTGCAAGTTATGCTTTGTCTCCCTAAACAAACGGTTGAAAAGATTCACGAGGATATATGTGGCACGTTATTTGAAAAGGTGACTCATATGGATTCTTTTAATATGTTACGTATATCTTATATTTCTCTGTGTGCTTTTGGTATTTCTTTGAAGGCCAACAAACAGGCTGTAAAACTTCTCTTGCTTCTGTCTTACATACCCAAACTAAATTCATTTAATTTATTTGTAATGTCAGTAGTTGATGGTTTTTTGATCTTATCATAATTTCAGGTTGTTAAGGAGGCTATAGCTGCCGGAGTTGATGGTTATGATGCTGATGTTAAACAGTCTGTAAGAAAGGCTGCGTATGGTTTACGTTTAACAAGGGGCGTGGCCATGTCTATTGCTGGCAAGGCAGTAAGTGCTTCTTCACGATTGTTGTATTATCCTGATGTGGCAAAATGGGCTGGCCTGACTGGTCAAAACGAATTTGTGTCAGGTTGATCTGAAAAGCCAAAATGCTATTTTTGTTTTCCAAAAATTGGTACAAGTCGGTTATGATTACTAAAAACTATACCTTTCAGTAGTAATGTAGTTTGTTTTTATTCTAATGATTTAAAAGATTTTATCATTCAGAGTACCGGTTAGTTTAATTGTTTCAAAAACCCAATACTAACCCGAACACTATTAACCCATGTAAACAAGTTGGCTGGGTAATTGGGCCAAATAGGTTGTAAACTATCGGGGTGAACTTATAATTTTTTAAGTCTCTTTTTATTCAATTTTATTTTTAAACGGGTTGCCGGGTTGGCCACTTGGCCCATTAATCCTCAGTTGAACACACTCATTTATTAAAAAGGTTAGAAGGGTTTTATTTTTGTGTTGACTTTTTCGCGTATGGGTTTGCCACTTGTATTTTTACTTGTTTTAAGCTAGTTGTTATTTTATCTGTTTTATAAAATGGATTGAAATCAACACCTTTAGTTAAATGTAATTATATTTGTAGTCAAGCTCAACATTATGATACAATCTTATACAGGTTCGGAAAATTTTCATTAGTTACATACAAAGATCACGAGCTTCGGGTAGTCGAACAGAGGCTGCAAGAGAACTCAAAAAGATGATAGCATTCAACAACTTAGTTGTAACGGAACTTGTGTCAGATATCAAAGGAGAATCATCTGAGACCCCCACAGAAGACGAGCCCATTGATGTCGAAGCAAAACCTGTAGAGGAAGTAGACGATGAAGAATGGGAGTCGCTGCAAACCCTTAGAAAAGTCAAGCCGGCCCGAATGACCACAGGGAAGCCCGGTCAAACTGAAATAACTCTCAAAGACGACCTTCCAGATAGGGACAGAACCGACCTGTACAAGACATATTTACTCTATTGTTTAACCGGTGAAGTTACACGGGTCCCATTTGGTGCTCAAATCACCACCAAAAAAGACGATTCTGAATATGCTTTTCTAAAACAGCTAGGGGGTATTTTAGGGTTGACCGATAAAGAAATTGTGGAAGTCCACAGAAGCTTAGCTGAACAGGCTTTTACACAACAAGCTGAAGTTATATTAGCAGATGGGCAACTAACAAAAGCGCGTGTTGCACAATTAAACGAGTTGCAAAGACAAGTTGGATTGCCATCTGAATATGCTCAAAAAATAATAAAGAACATAACGAGCACAAAAATGGCAGCTGCGCTTGAAACTGCTGTGGGCCAGGGTCGGCTCAGTATAAAGGAAATCCGTGAGCTTAAAGGGTCGGGAATCGAGTTAGATGTGATGGTTTCACAGAGTTTAAGGCAAAATCTTTTTAAGAAAACAGTCGATGATATATTTTCTTCAGGAACCGGTGAGTTTGACGAGGTAGAGGTTTATGAGAAGATTCCGGAAGATCTTGGCATCGATGCTAACAAGGCTCGGGATGTTGTTCATGAACTTGCGCGAACTCGGTTGTCAAATTCTTTGATTCAGGCTGTTTCGTTATTGAGACAGAGAAATACTTCAGGGGTGGTACGTGCGAACTCTTTTTCCTTAATAGTTTAGGTTTAAGTATGTTGGTCATGACAAACTCTGAACCAAAAGCTTCATATATCCCCTGAAAATTAATAATTAATATACCCATTAAACGACAAATTTTCTTATATACCCATCTCATTAAATACGATATACAATATGATCAATGCTCGTTAAACATGTCCCTTTCTTTTTACTAATAGGTGTATTTAATATTTTGTTTTTTTAATAATAATTCTAGTAAACGTTTAATCCATTACTAAAGAACTCATGAATCCGGCCAATACCTTGCTAATCAATAAGATCAGGTTGAACGCAGCTTGCGCTCAACACTACAAGGGAGCTAAAGGCATGATATTATGTTTTTTTGTTGGGTAATTATGATATTATTCCAAGTGTGGATGGAAATATGTAATCATCACATGTTCTTTCCGGACACACAAGGTCTTTATATAATAGTTTTTAAGATTTCAATATACTTGGATGATGCAGGTTTCTTCTCTGAACGACTTGTTAGCCTGTGACAAAGCCGTACCCGCCTCACCACTATCATGGGAAGTGCCTGAAGAGTTGGCAGACCTGTTTTCAATATACATCAAGAATGACCCTGCACCTGAAAAGCTGTCACGGTTACAGTACTTGTTGAGCATCGATGATGCAACCGCTGAAGCATTGAAAGAGCTGAAGGATCGTGCAGTACCAACTAGTGAAACTAGTGAAGAGGAGTTTGTATTTTGAGTTTAGTTTTTAGTAACATTTTGTGCGCGATGGCAACTGGCTTGCGCTATAGGTGAGAGAACTACGGGTCTTTCTTCCCAAATGTCTATTTTAGATATGTTTGAACGGGTGTGTATGACTAAACTGGATTTTGTTGAGTTTTATGAATAACATGAATGTATGGTTGATATCTGTCACTCCATTAGTGAAACGTTCAAACAAACAAGTAAACAAATAAAGTGACGGGTCCTGTAAATTGTGATTATATAAAACTTGGTCCAATCTATCCCATCTCTATAATAAAAAACAAAAACGAACCTCAATATTTAGAGGCTCAAATTCAAACCTCTATAATTTATTGTGATTGTATAGGAAAGGGAAAAAAAATAATAAAATAACTTTCTTTGAGTAAGAGAAAGATAGGGATGAAAACTGGGTTACGTGAGGTTACAAAAAATAAATATATTTTATCGTTAAAATTGTGTTACAGTAGAACGGGATGTGAATGCTTTAAGTTATAGTGTCGAGTAAGAGGGTGTTCGGGATTGATTTTTCAAAACAGATTATGCGTTTTAGAAAAACAGGAGTGGAGCGGATTTTAGATTATTGTGCTTTGGTAAACTAAAAGTCTATTTCAAAACTCAACCCCAAACACTAAAAACAGATTATTTACGTTTTCAAATCGCAATAGTCTAAAAATTCATTTCAAAACGCAATCCCAAACACCCCGTAAGTTGCGACTTACAAAAGAAATATTACAACTTTTTTTTTCTTCTTCTAGAAACGACACAAGTATTGTATTGTAAATGTCAATATGTCATTAATATTTGCTCTTGCATCTCATTATTTAGTAATTTAAGCTTTTCTTAGTTGGTGAATGGTTAACAATAATTTGCATTGTTATTATGTTTTTTTTATATATATATTTTTTCTCCTAACAAATTTATTCCAACTTAAGTTATTTTTGCCAAAACCAAATAACCAACTAACATGTGCGTTAAAAAAAATAAGTAACAAAATTATACGTTCAACGGTAAAAAAACCGGTTCAATCGGAATTAGCAACAGAATTTACAAAATCAAATATTGTACATGAAAAAAGGAGTGACGGTTATGACCATGAAAATAGGATCCAAGTTTTTTAACCCATAAATTCTGAATACCAAAAAAAAAATCATTTCAAACTTTACATATTAATGCTCATCTCAAAAGGTAATAATAATATTCACTTTTTGTCAGGTTGTAGATTGCATTTTTTGTTGTCTAATGTGTGATTCAGTTTATAAGTCTTTTAATACAAAAATGGCTGCATTTGGCTTTCTATATTGAGCTTTATATGGTCAAATAAGCTGCTAAAACAAAGAATGGATCATGCTTTGTAACAATACATGTAAAGGGTGTCTATGTTTTACAAAAAAACATCATAATTCATAAGTTAAACTATTTTCCTCTCATTTTGTTGTATGTTTTAACTTTTAAGTGTTTTTTTTATGTGGTTTTCTAACATTTTTGTATGATTTTCAGAAGATGTCGAAATACTCGTTTTCGAAGGATGTTCAAGTCATCGTAGGCGGGACGCCATTCAACTTGCACAGGGTAAACACTACTCTCTACTTTTGCAAGTATTCACATTGTGCATGTTTGGTTCATTTTGACTTTTGAAGTCAATTATGTAGCTGTTCATATGAAGAATTTGTTAAAAAGTTTTTATTTTTTAATGCAGTTTATACTTTATAACATCCAAATCCATTGTAACTTATGTAAAGTTCAGATTTTTACATAACTTATCTAAAATCTTGGGCGAATTGACCCTAATCTCAAACTGTGCATTCTGTTGTTCATTTAAAAATCTATTTTTATTTCAAGTTATAACATACAAAGCCATTGTAAAACCATCCTTTTATAGAATTTGTTGTAAAGTTCAAATTTTTACATAATTTTTCCAAAATCTTGGGGAATTGACCTTAATCTCAAAACATGGGCGAATCTTCCTACGAGCCAGACGAGGCACCGACCCATCCAGCTTTTTCGCTTCGTTGTGTAAATTTTACCGAAAATTTTCAAAAAACATATATGTATTGAGTCTGGCCATACCAGATTTAGTCCGGCCGTACCAGGTTTTTCGTCCAAGATCCGCCATTGTGACTCATAAAGTATTCATTTTGACCTTAATAAAGTCAAACTGTACATTTTTCATGAACTGCAGGATCTTCTTGCTGCAAGATCATCAAAACTATGCAAACTATTTAAAGAAAACCCTGAGGAAGATCTTTCACATCTCCTTTCCAACATCCCAACCACCCCTCAAACCTTTGAGATCATTGCAAGATTCTGCTATGGTTACAAAACCAACCTCTCACCCGAAAACATCATCGCGGTTTCCTGTTTAGCTTGTTATTTGGGCATGACAGAAGCCCACAGCCCCCACAACCTCTTGAAACATGCTCTATCTGTCTTTGAACACGAAATCATCACGGGTTGGAACGAATCAATAAGATCACTAAAGGCCATACAGAATCCAACCCTTTTCCAACAAGCAATGCAGCTTGGACTAGTTGATGGTTGTATGGATTCAATCATTGATAAAGCTTTTAAAAATCCACTTCTTTTAGGCGAACCAATCAAGAATGCGGTTCTTGACGACGAAAATGAAGATGAAGATGAACATAAGTTGAATGAGAGTGTTTACAAACCAAATGCTAAAAGACAAGTCTTTGTCCTTGATTGGAAGTCAGAGGATTTGAGTTTGACTACACTTAATCTTCAGTTCTACGAGCCGATAATTCGTGGGATGATTAAATGTAAAATGGGGTCAAACTACATTGCGTCGAATCTTTATCAATACGCGAAAAGATGGGTGTTTTTTGATCCAAAAGAGACAGATGAAGATGAAGACACATCTTCTTCTGAAGGTGATTGTTCAAACACTAAAAGAGTTGCTATTGAAGCAATTGAAAGACTGTTACCACATGATCACAATGTCCTCCCTTGTGCATTACTGTCTGAAATGCTTCGATACGCAATGGTTTTAGAAGCTAGTGAGAACTGTAGAGAGGGGTTTGAAGCAAGAATTGGGAGACAGTTAGATATGGCGACTGTAAACGAGTTGTTAATACCGTCCCAAGGCTATTCTAAGGACGAAAAGTATGATACCGAATGTGTTAGGAGGATATTGAAGCATTTCTACCATAACTTTAGTGGAAAAGATCAATCTGGACTCAACATTGTGGCTGAACTTGTTGAGGATTTTTTAAGTGAGGTAGCGAACGATATTGATCTTAAAAAAGACTCATTTATATCGCTTGCAGAGATGTCGATAGCTGCATCAGAAGGAACACAAAGAACCTCAGATGGGATATACCGCGCAGTCGATATATATCTAAACAAACACAAATACTTGACAGAATCCGAGAGGGAAGAGATATGCGCGGTTTTGGACTGCAACAAGCTGTCACAAGAGGCGTGTGAGCACGCAGCGCAGAATGAGAGGCTGCCTGTGCGTGTGGCGGTTCAGGTGTTGTTTGTGGGACAGTTGCACTTGAGGGAAACCATCACGAATGAGGTGGCGGTGCCTGAGGACCAAGCGAAGACAAGCGAGGACGACGAGGCGGAGAAAGTGATGGGAGAGTTGGTGAAAATGAGTAGTAAAGTGATGGAACTTGAAAAGGAATGTGTTGTCATGAGGAAGGAGATACAAAGAGGTTATATGAGGAAAAGTAATAAGATTGTGAAGGAAAAAACAAATGTTTGGAAGGAAATGAAGAGAAAGCTTGGGTGCATATCAAGCCTTAACAGAAATAACTGTCATGTTAAGAAGAAGAAGAAGGTTCATCCTAGGTAGAATTGTTTTTAGTTTGTTTTTGTGAGTTTGTTTGGGTAATAAGTGTTTGATGTTTCTGTTTAGATGTTTTGGTTTTCTAGCTGGTTGGTATTGTTTTGAATGCATTTCCTTCAACAAGTAGCTTATTTGTTTAAGGTTGTTACATTATGTTATATTTTCACAAATTTCTCTAGCTTTTCATGTTTATACTTGCATTTTGTTTTTAATAAGAATGTTTAGAAAGTATGGAAGTTTTGTTAGACTGTTTGTTTTTAATAAAATGATGTTTTATTTCAAACATGCACGTGTCATCTCAGCACGCTACATCACTCCAAACCTAAAAATTTATTCTCAAACGCTAAACCAATCAAATCCAAACCTGCACTCGACTTTTATATAAAAATAAATATTATAAAATAATGTTTGTGTGTGTGGTTCTCACTATATTGGTCTGGTTGAGGTCCGCTTGAGCGGACCGGACTCTACCATCTCATCACCTCCAATGCGATGTATACTCCGGTTGTGAAGTCCAGATTCTGGACTTGGTCGAACCCATAGCGATGGAGACGCTCCAAGTAATTTACACTGAATTTCTTAACCAATTCATTTGCTCAGTGATCCATGTACCAAAAACTCTTACACTAGGTAAGAGTGACAATTATGGCATATCCATTACAGAATATATTGATTTTGGTAAATAATAATAGGGAAAATGGCCAAAATAGCCCGTTGACCGTGCGTTTTGCATAAATAGCCCTCTCCCGGATCTTTGGAGAGACCGGTCACGGTTTCCAACACGGCTGAAACGTCTTCCGAGTTCCTTTCGTTTCCAACCAGTAGGAAACGAACACGTGTCGTTTACGATCCCGATGTCTGCGACCCGTCTCCCGTGGGTCCCTTGAGACGTGTCAGCGCCGCAAAGCCGTCTCCGGTGGGGGCCCTGAGACGCTTCACCAACGGCTCAAGTGAAGCCGTCTTCGGCTCGGCTTATAATAAAATAACATACCTGATCCCACGGGAGACGGCTTTCTGAGCCGTTTCATGTCTGAAAAGCCGTCTCCGGTGACGTCTTTTAAAAGTTGGCAACCGTCTTCTGAGACGGTTGCGGGTAGGAAAAAGACGGCTTCCGGTACCGTCTTTGTACTGTTTCTGCACCGACTCGGTGCCGGTCGTCGTACATTGCCGGAGACGTTTTCGGTGATGTGACGTTGATGACGAAACGTTTGTTATAAAATTAGAAAATTTTGTAATAATTTTTTGTTGTATTCCTTATTTTTCTTTCAAAGTGTTTAAAAAAGTTGTGTTTTTAAAAATGGTTAGTTTTATAATCTATAGTGGAGGCAGGTGGGAAGTTGTCAACGGTCGAATGGAATACGTTGTTGATAGTAGCTGTAAAAGACGTGGTTTTGAAATTGATGCAAATATCCCGTATCTTAGTTTTTTAAATGTAGTTTCCGATGTGTGTGAGATTCCAAACATTACAAGGTTATCTTATAAAATGTCAGCTTTCGATGATGCAATCGACATTTTTAATGATCGTGATGTATCTTTTCTTTTTAAAGTTGCTTTGCAAAACCCCCATGAAGTATTGAAGTTGTATGTTGTAGATGAACCAGGTGTGGGTTCGTCTAGTAATGCTCATTTAAATGAGATACCTTCAAATGATTCAAAAGTCCCTGATTTAAATGTGTCTTTAGAAAATTTTGATCATTACACACCATATGGGTGTTTTGGAAATTTCAATGATGAGAAAGCTGAAAATGAAGAATTTGATGGAAAACCAAGTCCTGAATTGTTTTCAGAGTTAACCAAAACCTCTTCAGTTTTTTCTGAAGGTTCTGTATTCCGTAACAAAGATGAATTGAAATTGCAGTTAGGAAATTTTTGTTTGTCAGAACGTTTTTCCTATAAAGTCGACAGGTCATCTAAAACGAGGTACGAAATTTCATGTGTAGTTGATGATTGTGATTGGCAATTTAGGTCACGTTCTGTTCAAACTTCAGGCACGTTTTATGTTACATTTTTTAACAACAACCACACATGTTCTAAAACTCAAACACATCCCCATCTTCGTCAAGCTAACCCACAAGTAATTGGTAACATACTGAAGCACCAATTACGAGATGCCAGACGTGTTTATCGTGGAAACGAAATAGTACAAGATTTTCGAGAAAGATTTAAGGTTGATATATCATATACTCAAGCATGGCGTGGGAAGTGTCGTGCACTTGAGCTTTTGCAAGGAAATAGCAAACAATCGTTTTCTGAGCTTCCATTCTATTGCTATAATTTGCGAAATGCAAATCCAGGGACTGTTACTGAGATTAGAACTGATGAAGACAATCGTTTTGAAATGCTGTTTATTGCCATTGGTGCAACGGTCAGTAAAATATTTTTACCTATTTTTATACCAACTTAAATAAATTATTGTTGTTTTGGTTTACTGAAGTCTAAAATTTATCTGTTTTTCATTTTATTAAATAGATTCGGAGTTTTCTTCTGTCTTTAAGACCGGTCATTATTATAGACGCGGCACACTTAAAAGGTGAGTTTAAGGGAACGTTGTTCCTTGCTGTTGGCATGGATGGTAACAACCAAATTTTACCCGTTGGATATGGTATTGGCAAATCCGAGGACGGTGAGAGTTGGACGTGGTTCTTATCGAAACTTAAAGAGTGTATCGGTGAGCACCCGGATTTGGCGATCATATCTGACAGAGCCAACTCAATAGATTTGGCAGTTCGGACGGTGTTTCCTAATGCCTTTCACGGGTTGTGTTGTCGACATTTGATGATGAACTTAAAGTTACCAAAAAGCAGAAAGAAGGATTTAGAGACACTGTGGTGGAACACTTGTAAAGCTTACCGGGTGTCTGATTTTGAAGAAAGTTTTAACGCACTGTGTGCAGCCGTACCACGGGTTAGGAATACTTTATTGAGTATCGGTTTTCATAAGTGGTCAAGAGCACACTGTTCGGGAAAACGATATCATTATATGACATCTAACAGTGCAGAGTCAATGAACGCCTTATCTAAGGACGCACGAAAAGTTCCAATCACCTATTTGGTTGAATTTTTTAGACAAAAACTTCAACAATGGTATTACGAACGCCGAAAGGAGGCTATTCAAAATAAACACGAACTGACTCCTTTCGCGGTACAAAAAATTATTAAAAAGATTGAAGGGTCTAGAACGTGGAAGGCTTATGGCGTTGGGGCTAACACTTTTCAAGTTGTAGACGGTAACAAAAATGGTTTTGTTGATCTGTCTAATGAAACATGCAGTTGTTGTATTCCCCAGATATCTGGTTTCCCATGTGGTCACATGATTGCAGTATCAAAATTATTGAAGGAAAAGGACTGCAGTCATTATACATCACCTTGGTATAGCAACCAGTTATATAAAACAACATATGAAGAGGCCATTTATCCTTTACCCCACAGGTCTGAATGGGAGACGCCAGAGTATTTGATTCCTGTACAACCACCACATATCACAAAACGACAGTCGGGACGTCCTCGTGAAGATAAACGAATTTTATCGAGAGGCGAGGAACCTACGCCTGTATATTGCAGTCGTTGTAAAACTTACGGTCATCAACGTGACCGATGTTCAGCTCCTGTTGCCTCACGATCAAAATCTGCCAGGCGTGGTTCAAAGAAAGAAAATCATCATCAAACACCGTCCCCCACTATCGTTGAACCAGGTGACTTTGAAGAATATGTAGTTCATAATACGTGTTCCACTGTTAACCTTGCTGATTTTTAGTGGTGCTATTTACTTTAATTTATTTACTTAACAATATTTATAACATAAAATTACAAATAACTTCGATATATGAAGTTTTACATCAATACATAAACTAGGTAGGTAAATATTTAAGTATTTGACAGTGTAAAACGACCAACATAAATTTCATCTGCCATGAAACGTCTGAATCTCATGCAAGCATCATGTAGGCTGCTTTCTCTCCAAGTCAATGACATGTTTTGAACAAGATTTCTCAGCAACATACAAACGATTACACCTGAATGTTGACCAATGCGACTATTGGTGACAGGCCAGACAACATCCCCCCAAAATTGTAATGATTCAACTTCGTTTCTACCAGACTTTTGCCAGTACGTTATAGCCCCCAGAAACCATACGAAAGCAGATTCAAATTCTATAAGAATTTGATGAATTTTTCTATGAATGCAAAAAGTATCACCGCAGTCTATGGGACTACAGTTATTTGGGAAATACACTGTTACTTGTAGTAATTTCATGTCAACTTGTAGAGCAAACCAGTTTTCATCGTCCATCGAGGCTGGTTTATATACCTGAAAATTACAGCCCAAAACGAAATGTAGATTTTATACAGCACGATAAAGAGATATAAATATATAAAATAACAGTATTTTACCATATCAACTTCCCAAAGAGGTGGATATATTCTTCTCGATCCGTTTGCGTAGCTATAAGCATGGTGATCTTGTTCAATAATTAGGCTATAGAAATTAGGGGGAAGAACACTCCAACGACCATAACTACATGTTGTTGGTCTTCTTTGTCGTTCAATGTCCCTTAACGACATCAATTTGTTGCACCATGCACGAACATGCTGTAAATAAATGTTAATAAAATCACAAAAATATTACCATTTCATATAACGTATAACGTAACCGTCATAGTATTTACCGTTTTCTGAAGATATCCGCTTCCACAGTACCCTAAAATACCACCCCACCACTCTTTGTTTAATGGTGTATTCCCCATATAGGTTGTATAGCAACATGTGCTATCACCATCGTAGTAAAACTCAAGAACATTTCGAGCCCAAAAACATGATTGGTTATGTGGATTTACCCAAATTGTGTTCTCTACGGGAGCAGGAATGTTAGTCATTATGCTATTAAAATACATGTGAAATGGGGTTGTATATAAGGACCTAGGTAGATAGGTGTACCAATATCGGGTGGATTTTGTTTAGTGGTAATAGCTTAAGGGTTGGATTTATAAATTTCGTTTTTTATAAATATACCTACCACCCACCGTTCATCATCAATCGTGTAGAGGTTTATGTACCATCACCATGTCTCAGTCATCATCTTCATCTTCAAGGTTTTCATCTAGAGGATTTAGCAGGTCAAGGGAAATATGTTCATGCGGTGCTCCTACACGTATACTTATCTCCAGAACTGATGCAAACCCGGAGAGAGACTTCGTGTGTTGCGTAAGTATTAAATTTTAATATTTATCTTGTGCTTTCAATGGTCATCAAATAACTGTTTTTTTAACCACAGACTGCTGCTTGTGGATTTATTAGGTGGGTAGAAGCATCAGAATGTTTCAGGTGCAAAAAAATCGTTCCCGGGTTGAGGCAATCGTTAGACGAGCAACAAGCTTTGGCTAGAAAATACCGTTTGCAGGCGAGACGGTTGAAGTTACTTTTGGTAGTTAGTTGGGTTTTTTTTGCATATCTACTAATGTAACACAATAGGAGTAGTAATAATAATGACTTGTAAATTAATTAAGATTAATAATATTAAGGTAACATTTTCAGTTCGTCTTCATCGACCGTCTGTCTAGTATCTAACGTTTGTTCTTCCGGCAAAACGTTCTTGTAAAATTCTAAAGCCATCCTGTGCCGCATTCTTAACGCTGCCATTTGGGTGTTTTCATTTTGATTTAGAGGTTTTTAATCAACCTCTCAATAAATATGCACACCCAAACCCCACAATCACCAAGTGGTCCAGACTGTTGGGGTACATCTAGAGGCTCTACAACTCGGAAAGGAGGGGCATAGTCGTATGAGTTAACGTAACCGTAATAACCGTTCGCTTTTAGCCAAAGGTCAAATGCGTAATTAGTATTGCATATGACCTCCCTTCTGGCCTCCCGTAAGCCTTTCATAGACAGTAAACTGCAAAATCAAGAATATTATCAAAATTAACACTATTACGTTAACGAAAACCGTCATTAAAAAAATATGTTCAACATTTACCTGTCATAAATGGTAAACGTTCGCTCGCACAGGTTAAACACTCCGAGGATCCAATGTTGGTCGATTATATTCATCACAACATATACCTCTTAATTCGCGAATATGTTAAAAGCAATCAATCATAATATGTTCAACAAACAAATTTATAATTTAAATTTGAAAAACAACCTCATCAACATCAGCGATGTTTGGAAACGGGTCGAACGAGCCATCAAACAAATCTGTATATCCCTTCTTCTTATTATCAGGGTTAAGTACACCCAACACAAAATATGGAGGAAGGATGCTCCAACGGGAGGTTGAGCTTCTAAGAGTTTCGTAAAGATGTAAAGTCCAACCATATATGTGCTATAATAAATAAAAATTAATATTCAATATTAAACTGCGGTAAATATATTAATTAAATATAGTTAATAAAAGTAAAAAATATTTAATTATTACCTCGGTACCGAACCAACCGAGTGAGTCATCATCGAATAGATCTTCCCAAAAGCCATTCGGCAAAATACTTCCCCCCAACAGTGCACAAGTTCTATTTTTATATTTTTGTTTTGGATACCATATTTTTATTTGTTTTATGTTTTCGTTTTCATCTTTTGATTTCAACTTCTTCTTTTTTGCACCTTTTATTGTTGTGAATGGGGAAAGCATACACGAGGCTGGCTTTGTTATCCTTTGAGACCGTCTCAACTGTTAGAGTGAAAAAAGTTACCCAATTATTTTGAATTCAAATGCTAACTATGAAGGCAAAAAACAAAACATATGAAAACATAACTACCTCAACATTAACTAAGCCGTCCGTGTTTGGTTTATAACAATCACCCGAGCTAAAAAACGTATCAAAATTCTCATTGTGATGCGAGCTGCTCGGGCCTTCCACACCAGTAGATTGGGATTTACGTACCTAAGATTTGAAAATGTTAATTATTTAAAACTTTTCAACAAATTAATACGGATTAATAATATTTATACGACAACTTTACCTCAGGTAATAAACCCTTTAACTTGTTATTGTAAAAGTTTTCCAACCTATCATCCATCAACGCTTTAAATTGCTCTATTAATGCATCATTGACAGTGTAGGTTTTCGGAACAGTTTCCGACTTTCTTTTTATGGCCGTCAGATCAACTTCCGGCACACCGTCACCGTCACCCGTATGCCGATTATCGAAAACATAGTCGGCCGAGTTTCCAAAACCACCATCCACATCATCCGCTGCAGTATTACCAAAATCTACATAGGCAGACGGATGAAACTCGACCGGTTTTCTAAACAACGCTTGAGACGAGATTTTTTGTGCTCGTAAAAAATGGGCGCTATCGGTGAACCAGGAACAAAGCAACTCAGAATCTGTCGGAAGTAGAAATCTATACGGCTTAAACCCTTCAACCTGAAGCGCAACAATTTTTTTTTAAAATTTTATCACTTATATTTAGTTATATAAAAAAGATTGTTGAAAATGATTTCAAAATATTACCATAGAAGTTATGGTGATGATACGATCAATGGTGTGCCTCTGCATTTTTCTTCCGGGACCCCAGGAAAACACTCTGGGGATTGCATCAGCAATAAAAAAATCCCTATCGTTTCTAAATTCTGGAAACATCTCTAAGATCCAAATCTGAAAGGTTATAAACAAAATTTAGATTTAATTGATCAAAGATTAGTTAAAATTAATAAATAAAAGTAAATAATTCATAAAAACTATCACCTTGAAAACCCAATTACACTATTTTAAACTGAAGCATTTTGCACCATCCTTTTGAATCAGGTGCATGTTATTGATGTTCTTAACCAAATCACTCCAAAAATAACTTCCCCATGGAAACCGATTCATCACTTCAAAATCATCAATCAGTTGGAGCGCAAGATCATCCAGGGCCCCGGAAGTTTGGTTACCCTTAAACACCGATTCGATCATAACCAGGATACAAATACGGACAACATCATCCAACTCATAACCGCTCCAGTCACCGTTGAAAATTCCCATAAGAGTTTCAAACGATAACTTACTCACTTGACCAAATATTCGTCTTCTAAACGATGTTGGGGATTGTCCGAGTTCCCAACCATCGTGACGGCCAAATCTTAAACCGTTATCAAACAAAATTGTTGTGGGGTGAATAGAAGACTATTTGGACCGATCTGATAAAAAAGGCCCTCTTCACTAGGAAGTCCCGTCTGAACCTGATGTAGTCCCACAGAGAGTAACAAATTACTTTCGCAGATATGGCTCTTAACATCCAGAAATCGACCGAAGACGGTCTCCCTAAAACGGCCTTCCATTTCGGCGGACATTCTTGTTTGCATCTGTTTTACTAAGGTCCAAGCACTTCGGACTTTAATTTCAGTATCCTTCTAAAAAAAGGGTTATAAAAAAATATTTAGCATAAAAAAAAGTAAATGAAAAATGACGAAAATACTTGAAAAATGGTACTAAACGCTTACCGGAGGAGGTAAGGTCCGAGGAGGATTCGGCGGTCGTTGGTGCCGAAAAAACTCTTCGTACTGTTCCTCTTGTAGGGTTTGATTTGCGTTCATCGGGTCGACAAAGTCATTCGGATCAAGCATGGTCAAACGGGTTTGGTCAACCTCGATTAACGGACAAAAACAAAACAAAAAAAAAACAATCAACGGTCGACGGTGTGCACGTTCGTGGTGGACCACTTACCCAATAATATGTCGTGTGGTCCCGTTTGTGTCGTTTTCAATGAAAAAAAATTTTAAAACCTATAAAAAAGAAACGTTTATATTACCTTTATAAACCGTCGTCTGATATTTTGACCGGAGTCCTAGCAAACCGTTCGCCGTCGCCGGAAAAGATGATTAACAAGAGCAAACCGGAAAAAGAGCCCTCCCGTTACCGTAACGTCTTTCGGTGGAGAGAATTTCACCAAAATTTTACTTTTACCCCCAAAAGGTAAACCCTAGGGTGGGACCGGGCTGCATGGGCCGGGTCCGGTTCCCAACGCGTCTAGAAAGACGGTCTGAGAAAGCCGTGTCAGGTGCCCCCAACCCGTCTCATGAGAGGGTTCGCAGACTGTACCCTGAACCGTCTGATTGAGCCGGGTCCGGTTCCCAACGCGGCTCAGAAGACGGTTCCCTGAGACCACTTTGAATGAGCCGGTTCCCGGTTCCCAACGCGTCTGACTAGACGGTTCCCAAAACCTGTCAGACGGTTCCCCAGAAGACGGTTCCCAAAGCCTGTCAGACGGTTCCCGTTGCCAGTCAGACGGTTCCCGAGACGGCTTTTTGTGGGCCCCATGATTAATTAAACAATTAAAAACGAAAAAGTAAAAATAAATTAATTTATATTTAAAATCGTCTTTATATAAGTAGTTGTAATGTAAAATATTTTGTCGTTAAAAAACGTTGTTGGCGAAGTTTCGGTAAAGAAAACATGTCTGACGGCCGTGATAAAAATTTAGCTCCAGAAGAATAGTTTTCTCAACCACAGAAACATTCCACGAGTTGGATACTAAAAAAATGGAGGCATCCAAAGGAACCTGAAATTACCAGAGAAAGAGAATTTGTCACTAATCGACAAAGCTTACACGGACACATTATCGGCAAATGGGCTATACCGGACGATGAAAATGATAATTGGGCAACTGATGTTGTTGACTTCTACAATAAAGGCGACGCACCGTTTTGTTATTCTGCTGTTTTTTCAAGAAGAATTGAGCTTGACAAAAATTTTTGGGGAATTTTGTTGGGCTATCGTTCTAACGGCTACCTCACACCAACAGTAAAAACTTAAATTTTAATTTATTATTCTTTAATTTTTTTTACTTAAATTGTGATTCAATTATTTTTCAGCATGTTGAAGGATGGGTTGGAAGACTGATGAACTGGAGGAGTAGAAAGCTACAAAAAAACGCTTCGCTAAATATGCGGTGGACAATTCTTCCACCAGAATTTTATAATTCGTTATTAGAATCTGTTCCAAAAAACATGGCAAACTATTGCAATGGAAAATTCAAACCGTTTCCTTCATTTTTCGACGTTGATTTTGTTTTTTTCCCCATTCCACTTGTAAATAGGGAATGGTTACTCGTGCGACTAGAGTTGGTGACACAAGAACTTGTTATGTATGCTTGTGAAGACCTTTGTATCGGAGACAAATACACAACCATTGTTCACCCAAAGCTAACGAAGATACAAGTTTATTTAGGAGCTTTACTAGTGAACATAAGATTCTGGAAGAAGACAGGTAATCCAGAAAAATGTATGTCTTTCAATCTTAACGAAGACTATATTGTACCACATAACTCCCTGTCTGGTAATGAAGCGGTATATCTTTGTATGCCGATGGAGCATTTGGTTACTGATAAACCAATTACTACGAACGGTGATCTAAAACAAACATGTTCGTCTTACAGACGATTCATGGCTGAAAAAATGTATTTCTGGAGGTGCTTACCACGTCCAAATGATTCTTAATAAAATGTGCTTATTTGGGAAGTTTATTTATTTTTTTAAATGTGCCTATTTATTTTTACCTACCATATTTATTATAATTAATATTTACCATATTAACTATTCAATTAAATTATTCACACTATAAATACCCACCAAATTCTTCACCACATCACACATTCTTCTTACAAAACATCAATCAAACCAACTAAAATGTCTTCATGGACGGACGAGGAGATCCTTGGGGTTACATTGGCATGGCGAAATGTATCCGAAAACACCCGAGTTTCGGACACTAGTCAAGAAATTCGTGCAACTCCGTTTTGGACTAGAGTATTTTCCGAGTTTCAAACACTAGTGGGCGGTCAGACAAACCGTACGGTGAGAGATCTTACGGAAAAGTTTCACAACGTCAAAGCGGATTGCACCGTATTCGAAGGGTACTTCAATTCCAACCAAGAGGAGTCGCCAAACGAGTCCGAGGAAGGGCTAATTGAATTGGCGAAAATCGACTACTTGTTGGACTACGACGAAGACTTCGAATATGTTTCCGCGTGGCAGTTGTTACGTGATTATATTTATATTTAGGTTTATTAAAAATAAATTTATGTAATGTTTTTATGTTTTAATGTAATTTTTATTATTAATAAAGTGTTTTAATTTATTTAGTGTTTTATAAAATGTTTTAATTTTTACTATGAAATCTTTTGACATTCCCTATTGAATGATTGACCCACCCGCATATATCCCTCCTATATAAAGCCAATAGACGGTTGGCTTTTACAGACCGTCAGCAAACCGTCACTGAAAAGAAACCCAAACCCAAAATCACTATGGCACCGAAACCGTGGACGGAAGAAGAAGAAATTGCACTGTGCACCGCTTGGAAGGCCGTTAAAGAAAACCCACCACGTCGAGGGTCCATTTGGCCACTTGTGCTCAACGAGTTCAAAATTTTGGTTGGGGGTTCAAGCAGGTCAACCGAGTCTCTCAACCGGAAGTGGACGGACTTGCAAAACAAGTACCGTCACTTCGAGGGGTTCTATCAAACCGCTGTCCGTGAACTCCCACAAGAGACTGCGGAACATGAAAAAGTTGAAAATGCCAAGATTGAGCACGAGTTTTCGGGCCGACCACCCTTTGCTCATTTGTCGGCATGGCAGATGATTCGTGATGTCCCCGGGGCTTTGGATTAGTTTTTTTTATTTTTAACCTTCAATGTTCCTTTTTTTTACGTTTTAATAAAATGTTTATGTTAACTTTATATTGTTTAAAGGGATTGTTTTGTTTAAATTTATAAAACCGTAACCCCAAAAAGTAGAGAACACATGAAAATAATAATAGGGATCCCATAAAAATAAAACAACTAAACTATATAACAATTACAATATACAAACATTAATAAATAATAATTCACGAAGTCGTTCAACACGTCGAACACCGAGACATTTCCGTTGCTTGGACCGCCGAGACATATTTTCCCAGTGTGCTTTATACCCACTGTCCAGTCTCATGTCGAACACCGAGACATTTCCGTTGCTTGGACCGCCGAGACATATTTTCCCAGTGTGCTTTATATCCACTGTCCAGTCTCATCTTCGTCATCCTTAATACATAAATATATGTACAGAAAGATGCTTACCAACGGTCCAGACAAGTCAAAGAACAAACTCTCCTAAATATCACATCCGACCGTCTTGTACATGTAAAAGACGGATGATCCAAAAGATCATGATAGATATTTAGGAAGAGGATGAACTTGCCAATAAAACTGACTACCAGATCGTAGATGCAAATTACACGGGTCAACCCACGTGTAGATGCATCAACAATCCAAGTAGTATTATGTAGATGTAACAACAATCCAAAAATTCTAAGACTATATTTAGACGAGGAGGTAGGTTTGGGTTGGAAAATTAAAGGGTTTAAAAACGTCATTTGTTGGAACAGTGTTCGGGTTTTAGATTTATAAAACATGAGAGACACTGGTTATAAATTTCATCAACCGTAAGTGAACATTTATACAAACCGTAGAGCCTCTATAACTCTTACCAAGAGGGTTCCCTTGAGCCGTTTCACGGTTCCCTAGGGGCAACCGGCTTGTGCCGTTTCACGGTTCCTGAGGGGGCTTGGTTTTTTTCAATTATTTGATTATTTAATATTTAAATTTACAACAAATTAACATTCGAAATTATAAAATTTTATAAGAAACAAACATCGTTACAGCAATGTCACTAATCTATCTTTTCTATAGGCTGAAAGCTCGTTTCGCACAACGTTGCAATACATTTTTTTATCATTAATGACAAAGAAAACCCGGGATGTAGATTTTGATATTGATGATATTGATGATGATAATTTAGGAAAGCGGGGAGAGGAGCAAAAACTATCAATTGAAGAGGAAACATTTTATCATTACATCGGGTTTCCTCTAATTCCTGCGAAGCCTTTTTCGCTTTACTTCTCACTAACTCCGACCGAAACCTATCCATCACTTCAACCTTTCGCTCCAAATGTCTTCCCAAGTGATTGGACATCAACTTAAGGACAAACAAAACGGGTGAAAGGGGTGTGGATGTTGATGATGATATTTTAGGTGACGGGGGATCGGAGCAGAAACTCTCCAAGGAGTGGGATTAGATAAATCCCAAAGGCTTAGGGTTAAAAAGTGGCATAATTTTAACCGAAAAAATATTCCGGTTTTCTGAAGCTCAAAAACACGTCGAATAATCAAAAAGACATGCCTTGAACCGTGTTGAATATTTTAGAAGATATGTTTTCTTTGAAATTTTGAGAAGATTTTGTTTGATTTGGTAAAACATTTTGGCTTTCATTAATAAATCTGAAGGAGATGATAGTGGAAAGAAAGATAAGTGAGATTTTTTTTTTCAAACAAACCTACATATTTATACCCAAACTAAATATGAAAAAAAAAATAAAAAAAAAAATTATTAAAGGCTGGAGACGGTTCAGCCAAAAATAATTCAGCTAAGCCGAGCCGAAGACGGCTTCACTTGAGCCGTTGGTGAAGCGTCTCAGGGCCCCCACCGGAGACGGCTTTGCGGCGCTGACACGTCTCAAGGGACCCACGGGAGACGGGTCGCAGACATCGGGATCGTAAACGACACGTGTTCGTTTCCTACTGGTTGGAAACGAAAGGAACTCGGAAGACGGTTCAGCCGTGTTGGAAACCGTGACCGGTCTCTCCAAAGATCCGGGAGAGGGCCATTTATGCAAAACGCACGGTCAACGGGCTATTTTGGCCATTTTCCCATAATAATAATAATGATGATGCTGATAATTTGCACACAAGTATATCTAGACCAACTCAAATTATACAACACGTAAAAAAAATCCACACTAATAAAACTTGTTAACTTTAAAATGATTCTAAATAGGCAAGAACCATCCATGACCATTGTTTGTCGCCGTCACTACATACTCGTCGTCGCAAACAATGGTGCCACCACCTTCATTGAGGAGTGAAGCCGGTTCACAAATATATAATTTTTCCACCTTCATCCGCACCATCACTTGACTAGGTTCCATACCATACGACATACGTACAATGTAGCTCATCATATACCTAAAGCCGATCTAGTAGACTGTAGACATATATGGTCTCTTTGACCCAAGTTATTATATTTACCTTTTGTCATTTTTAATTTCAAGTTTATGTATTTTTTTTAATTGCCAGTGACCTCGTGGTGCATTAACAAGCTCTATGACTTTTCAATTCGGAGGTCATGAGTTGGAGTCTCACATAGAAAAATTCTAGGTTGGGTCTTTTATCACAATGAGCATTTGGACTCTAAGTTTCTTCTGTAATAGTGATGGGCCGGGTCACTAGCACGCTGTATGCGTTAAGATCGCGGATGGCCTTTTGCCATTCTAGTTTACCCGGGTAATCTGACTTTCGTTATTAGTAATGTACTTTTTAACTTTAATTTGACTTTTAATAATTAGTTTATGTATTTTTTTTTCATTTTCTTTAGTTTAGAATATAGAGGTTTTTTTTTGAATGGCCAACGGTACCACCCATAACGAAGGCCCGCACCCTTCAGTTCCGGTCCCCGGGCCCCCCTAAGGTCCAACCCTTCATTTCAGAATAACCCTACGCTGAGTGGGATTCGAACATGTGACCTCCCAGGGCAGGAACCCCACAAAGTAGGTAAACCTTCCCACCTTCATTGCAACCACTAGTCTACAATATGATTGGGCTAGAATACAGAGGTTTTAAAGTCACAACCTGTGCGAATAATTTTCTTAATCTTGCTTTACTTCCTCGATCGGCAGCAGAGGTAATATTCTTAACTCGTATGTTCTGTTTGTTTATCGTGTCTGACTTTATTATATCAACAAATTATCGTGTATTCATATGGCTTTAGATGGGTTAATCATGAACTGATTTAGGTTTCCTTAGACACAATTGATATATATATGCTCTGTGCTCAGTTTTATTTGAATTGTTTCTGTTTAAATTAGTCTCAACTGTTGGAATGATTTACTGTTTGGTTCAATTCTGTTTGTTGAAGCAAATAATGAAATGCACTCCAACTGTTTGATATATTGCGCCACTGAGGCTAGCAGGGCTGACTATACCTTTTTCGGCTTAAAGCGGATTCTAAAACCGGGGTCTTTTTCGTAAAAAAGGGTGTTTTTGCTTAAGATCCTAACGCGTGAAAATACATGTGTTTTGTATATGATTTCTAAAATGCACAAAACCACATGATAGTGGTGGAGTGGTAGGCGGCCCGGGTTCCTCCTCGTGAGACCCGGGTTTGAAGTTCGATCCCCATTGTTTCCATTTTGGTGGGATATGGTAATGATGGGGAGAGCTTGGCCTTCCCGGTGGAGGGAGTTCGAACCTGAGCTGACCTAGTTTTCATCCGGCCGTTACTCCAGCGGGCGACAGTTAAACTGAGCTCGTACCAGCCCACACAACCTCCAGTGTGGACCCGGTTAAGACAACATAGACTGGGGGTGTGGAGGGTCAGGGCCTGCTATGCGGGTATGGCAACTTCCGATTAAAAGAAATTCATCTTCCAAAAAAAGAGTGAGTTTTAGTCAAAAGAAAACTTTCCAATGTTTCTTTGCTCTTCTTGTTAAAACTGAAAATTAAACCCGAAATCACCTATTCAAATCCAGTTTGTGAAATGAAAAAAAATAAAAATAAAATAAAAAATAACAAAGTTGGGGGCCGATAAATTTGGGTGCCCTAAGCTACGACTTATTTTTTTTATGGTCGAGTGGTTGTAGATGATGTATGCTGCAGATGAGCTACATTGTGTATAAAAATCTGAAAGAATTAAAGCGTCTTCCATTATAAACGATGTTAAATTGGCGCGCCCATGATAATCTATTAGGAGAATTGTATAGACGGAATCTTGAATCATCAAAATGTATCTTGATTCTTGAGTGGTTTGCTCAAGTGATTATGTTTTTATTAATGCACCCTTTTTCTTCAATGTGTTGTTGACTGTACATACATTGTTGAAAATATGATCCAGCCTATTGACATACTATGGGGACTGAAGGGCCCAAGGACTCACTGGACTGGAAAACAATAGGCGACTCGGCAAAAAGTGAGCCTGATGCTGGACCTGTTGTGAAAAAGCGGCTTCCAAAGAAGATGAGGCACATTCCCGACTACTATTTTCTTCCTCGTAGATCCATGCTTGCTAACATTGCAATTTATGGTTCATGCATTGTTGGTGGAATTGGAGCCGGGATGCTGACTGAAATCTGGATTAACAAGAAAGTACAAGGTACTTACTTTCGATTCTGTGAACTTATTTATTTGATTATTAGGCCGGTTGAAATGAGCTTCAACTTCTATCCCTAATACTCTAAACAGTCTTAAGGACCAATTCTACACTTTTTTCATGAAAATTCATATAATCAAATATGTTTTACTAACACATTAATCAGGATTTTCGCATCAAATCTCAATTTTGTTTCTAAAAAAGAAGTCGGTCGTTGTAGATGTTTGTTGAAACTTGAAACCATAGATTGATGTTCATATAAACAACATATTAAGAATAATCTGTGATGATTCGTGTATTAAAACAACAAATAAATTTCCCTACTTCTACGGTATGTGCATAGATCATCTATTCTGAGGGAAGGAGCATGCCATGCAGATTAGTTTTCTCTCATCTTTTGTTAAACAAACCAAGACAGATCAAAGTTTCCGATAGATTATGCTTTCGTGCCCTCATTTGAGCACTTCATTTCATATTTTCCTGATGAGAAAACGCTAGAAAAATAGATGGCTTATTCCTGTATTATAGTTTTGAATATTAATATATACTTTATTCATTGCAGAGGATGGAAATGGTGTTCTCTGGGAATTTGACAAATAAACTCAGGACACAGATGGTTACTTATGCTTTTTGCTGTTTACTATTATGCGGGATCTGCTAGAGGGAATGTACGACAGATAAAAGAAAACGTGTGATTGTCGCTAAAAAATGTTCACGCATTCTGTTAGGATTTATTCATTCCTTGAATTTGATTAATGAAAAAAGCAGGTGAAATTTTGTTTAAACATATTAGGATTGATACATTTTACAGTTGAGTATGATATGTTGTTCGGATTATTATAACCTTACATGGTTAGATCAAGGCATTGGGTAGACGTTGTCGCTAAGCGTAGGAGCACAGAAGAGTTTCATATACTGCTTCAAGCATGCATATGATGTAACCATATTTTGTAGCAACATGATGGTACTCTTTCACCACACAAATCCATTTGGTACCTCATGTGCTTATCTTATGTATGATATAAACTCCAGTAGCGTACCAATTCCGACTAGCCTTTCTATCTAGGTACTTTTTGTAATCGACTGTATGGTTCCTTGAATAAACGTTGCTTCTTCGATCAAGTTTTAAATGACTTTCCATTCGGATCGTTCATGTATTTATAAAAATCACAACCATCATACAAGTGCTCATGTATGATGTATAACAAAATTGTTAAAGGTTACTAAAAGCCTTGACATGTTACAAATAAATATGCATCAATTACCAATAATCCTTACATGAACAAACCCCATTGCTAAAATGATGAAACCGATTACGATCCCTCATAACAATCTCCCTCTTATACACCTTCGATATAAGCTTCATAGCAGTATGACAGTCGTTACACGTTCTTAAGTTCTTAACAATTCGGATTACTTTCCCAAAACGGCTACTCATGAGTCCAAAAGCAACTGCGATTCTCTCACTATGATAACTAACCGCGCCTTCTTTTTCCTCATCATCTATATCATGGAACACAGAACCTGTATCTGCCTCATAACCTTCATCTTTTAGTTTCTTTCCAATTTCAACCAAATACGCGTTTATTTGTGAGAACTGAGGGTGTGAGCTATCTCCGGCCACAAACTCATGTACTACATTGTCCACCTCGATTGAACTGCGGCCGGGTACCTTGTGGACCCCACTCTCTGCCATTAGCTTCCGACATCTGTCTACATCTTTCCATCGATTCAACGAGGCGTACAAATTTGACAAAAACACATAATTTCCACCATCACATGGGTCCAGTTCTAGTAACCGTTGAGTAACTTGCTCACCAAGTTCAGTATCTTTATGTATATGACATGATCGAAGCAAACTTCCCCACACTACTGCATTCGGCTTTAATGGCATGTTAGTTATGAGTTCTAGTGCTTCTTTAAGTTGACCCGATCGACCCAAAAGGTCAACCATACATCCGTAGTGTTCAATCCCTGGTTCAACGTCATAAACGCTTTGCATTTGCGAAAAATACATTTTACCTTCAGAGATCAACCCCGAGTGGCTGCAAGCGCATAAAAGACCGACAAAAGTGACCCCATCTGGATTTATACCTTCTTGAATCATTTTACAAAAGTAATCCATCGCCTCATTACCATAACCATGCATTGCTAATCCTATGATGATGGAATTCCAACAGTAAATGTTTCTCACATGAAGTTTGTCAAAAACGTCTACAGCGTGTGATATACTTCCACATTTGCAATACATGTCAATAAGCGCGTTTCCTAGAATAACATCGATTTTAAGTTTATTCCTTTTTATGTAGTCATGAATCCATTCACCTATTTCTAAGGCTCCAAGATGAGCACACGCAGATAACAAACTAACCATGGTGACCTCCGTCGGTTTCACCCTGTTTGCTTGCATGTGATCGAATAACTGCAACGCTCTTTGGAACTCTTTGCACTGAACAAATCCAGTAATCATAGTGTTCCACGTGACAGAGTTTTTAACTTCACCGATCCGATTAAACAGCTCTTCAGCATTACTAAGAAGGCCAGCTTTACAGTAACCATCTACCATTGCATTCCAAGAGACCACATCTTTGATTGGATTAGAATCAAAGATGAACCGTGCTGAGTGAACGTCACCTATCTTGGAATAGCAAGTGATCATCGAATTAAAAGTAGCCGAATTCTTTTCCTTCATACTGTTAAACAGACTTTGTGCGTCTTCTACAAACCCATGTTTACTAAATGCTGAAATCATCGCGTTATTGGCCACAATGTCTCTATAAGGCATTTCATCGAACACCCTCTTTGCAGACCTTAAATCGTCAACCTTTGCATAAAAGTCAAGCAACCCTGTTTGCAAAACCACATCATAACTAAAATCCCACTTAAGTATCTGGCAATGAAGCGCTATCCCAAGACGTACGACACAAAAACTGGCACAAAACTGAACCATCAAAGAAAGCACACTTTGTTTCGGACTCACATCACTAAACAACATCTCAGTATAAAGAGTTACCAAATCCCCCAAGTTATCAGGATTACTAAAATAACCCGATTTACTATACCCATCAATCAGCACATTCCAAGACACCTCATTTTTCACCGGATTCCTATCAAACAAAAACCGCGCAGCGTCCACATCCCCAACCTTAAAATAACAAGACACCATCGAATTCCAAGTAAACGAATCCTTCTCCACCATACCCTCAAACAACCCTCTTGCCTCCTCAACAAACCCATGTTTCCCAAGCACCGAAATCATAACATTACACGCAACCACATCTCGTTCAGACATTTCATCGAACACCTTACGCGCACTACCCAAATCCCCAACCTTTGCATAAAAATCAAGCAACCCAGTTTCCAAAACCACACAAGAATCAAAACCCATCTTAACAACAACACAATGAAACAATTTCCCAATCTGGGTATCTCCAATTTTCGCGCCATATTTCAAAATTGTAGCAAATAACCCAACATTGGGTATGTTTGCATTAATATTATTATAACCACCAAAACAACACATCATAGCATTGTAACAAGTGAAGAAATTTTGTGGGTTGTTGGAATTTAAGGATGTTTTTATAATGGAATTAAAAAAAGAAGGTTTTGAAAGGGATGGTGGGAGGTTGTATAGGAAGTGTAGTGCATAATTATGGTTATGGGAATGGTGACAGGAGTGTAAGAAGGTGGTGATGAGGGGAGTGGAAATGAGATTATTATTTGTGAGGATTTGGCCATGGATTTGTTGGAGTTGTTTTAGGGTTAATAGTTTGGTGTTTAGAGTTGATAATATTAAGGTGGTGATGGGTTGCAGATGTTTAGAGGAGTGTAACATTTATAGTTTGGTATGGAAATCAGCTTGTTTGTTTGATTTTGTTTATGGAGGCTTGTTCGGTTAACTTAAAAACATTTACAGGTTATTATTTGGAATGATGACTTTCTTTTATGGTTGGTCACCACACTCGATTTAGGAGAGTCTTGTTGTTCATTCTGGTAAGACGATGTCGTTTTAATCGAGCCTACGCTGGTTTTACAGTTTGGCTTGGGCGTTTCTCCGGGAAATCTTATTGCCGGCTGTCACTTGACAGTCATTGTGCCGCAACTAGAGCAGAACTCTCTAACGTAACACACGGTGGGACGAAAACCGGATGGGCTAAGGATTTGAACTGACAACATCACAAAGGCTGGCCCAAATCCTTCATTAACACAATCTACAAAAGGTGACACAAATGGGGATTAAACTTGGGTCGAAAATCCAAGTCTTCCTGCCACTAGAACACAAGTTGGAATTAAAAAAAAAGTGTTTATAGTTACCATGAAAAATATTGAGGTTGGATATTTTATTATATTTTTTAACAATATTTTATACTTTGATAACGTGTATAGAATTGATAGCTATGATGCTATTTAATATGAGGAGATTGGTCTAGCCGGTTAGACTAGAGCGTCCATAACATATAAGGTTAGACTAGAGCGTCCATAACATATAACTTAAAGAAAAATTCACCTTAGCATTGTCATATTAGATTTTAAACCTCTTTTAAAAACATTCATTGTCATAATTTATATAGGTTTTATTTTGTCATATTTGTTTATAGTTTTGGTTGTTCAAACCTCCATCACTATATATTTTAACATAGATATTGTCATTATCGGTTCTCTCCACTTTGGGGCTTTTTTAAAACAAAGTGGTTTTTGGCCCAACTGGATCGGTTTTGGTAAAATAATATCAAACTTGGTTTGGCCCAAGCTGGTTTTTGAAGGGAAAATAATTGATCGGCTTGAAGCTGGGTTCAGTGACCGGTTTTCTTTGGTTCGGCTCGGCTTTAACCCGTTTTAAAAAAGAAACATACAAACCGATTACAAACTTACACATAGGTTCGGTTTCCAACTGGTTTCTCCCAAACCGGTTCCTATATCATATCACTTTCTATTTCGAATCTAATTCATTTTCCTCAAATCTCTCATCAATCTCCAGTTATTTATTTTGGTTAAACAAATTTACAAAAGTCATTTATTGACAAGCAAAAACCCTCAACACGTTATAGCTACATGATATGGATTCGTGCACCCCTTTCACCTTAGCATTTTCATTAACAATAGCGTCCCCACAACCATTTCCTGAGCGCCAATAGGTGGCGCTAATGAACGATCGCAAACCCAATATCGAGCATCAACGTATGTTTTTGTAGGCCCCACTTGAATATATACTAATAAAAAAGGAAAATAGGGGAGGGGGCGACATTGTAGGGCTTAACCCATTTCTTAGATGTTAAAGGGACTTTGTTGGAACAGATTGCACACGTGGCGCTGACGTGACACAATGACTCCATTCCATGTCATATAACCTAATCCCGCATCAACCAAGTCTCTACTTGCCAACTAACCAACCTAAGCTTCCCATCGTCTGTCAAGCAGCTCCGGTTTAAGTCTGTTCTTCCAAATCTCATCATACATCTCCGAACCACCTCCTCCTCCACCACCACCACCTCTACTCTGCACCTCCACCACCACCACCCGCTCCGTCAACCGAAACACCTCAACTCCAATCACATTATTACCATTCTTCCACACCAACTCCACCCCCCAATCCCTCCTTCTCTTCACCCTCACCCCCTCCCCCTTCACACTCTCCTGTATCCTCTCCATCACCTCCTCCGGCGTCCCCGCAACCACCACCTTCTCACCTTCACCACATGTGTTACACGTATTCTCGAAGAATGGCGACAAGTTTAACCCCGAGGAGAACGATATTATATCGAAAGCATTCAATGGAGTCATGTTACTATCCTCTATAGGATTCACCAAAAACTCCTCATCCTCACAATCATAAAACTTAATTCCTTTACTTCCTTTTTTAAACCACGGATTATTTGTTATCTCGTCTATTGTAATCCTTGTGCCAGGATTTGTATCCAACAGACGAGATAACAATAACCGTAGATCCGCAGACATCCACTTCGCGAAATGGTAATCGCCTCTATATATTTTTTTATACAACATCATGAGGTTTTGATCATTAAACGGTAAATATCCTGCGGTTAATACAAATAATATTACACCGCAGGACCACAGATCCGCGGTACATCCATTGTACCCACGCTTTGTGAGAATCTCTGGCGCTACATACGCTGGAGTCCCACAAAGCGTGTGCAACATCCCATCATCGCGGATCTGTGCTGTCACCGCACTTAAACCAAAATCGGAAACTTTTAAGTTTCCGTTTTCATCAATCAACAGGTTTTCCGGCTTTAAATCTCGGTGATACACACCGCGAGAATGACAATAACCGATCGCTGAGATCAGTTGTTGGAAATACTTCCGGCTTTGTGATTCGCTTAACCGCGTTTTCGCTACTTTCGCAAACAACTCACCGCCTTTCACAAGCTCCATAACAAAATAAATCTTTGTTTTGGTTGCCAAGACTTCATACAATTTCACAATGTTTGGATGCCTTAGCCTTCTCATGATATCGATTTCGCGCTTGATGTTCGACATAAGGCTCGTGTTGTTAGTGATCTTTTGTTTATTGAAAACTTTAACTGCGAGGCTATGGCCAGAGACAATGTCTCTGGCGTGGTAGACTTTGGCGAAAGCGCCACAGCCTAGGAGCTTTCCGAGCTCGTATTTGCCGAAGAGAGAGTTGGCCGGCGGAGATGGAATGCTGGCCAACTCTCTCTTCGATTTTGCGATCTCTGGCATCGTTTACAAAACGATACCAGAGATCGGATCGAATTGGTTGTTGTGTGGAAATGGATTGGTTGAAAGGTGTAGAGAAATTATTAATGGAATTTGATTGAAACAGATTTTTGAATGTTTGGTGTTTTTTTGTTGAGATTATGAAGATAAATTTAAGGGATGGAAATTAAGCTTTTGGTGCCTTAAAGTTTTGAGGAGTTGTGTGGTTCATAATATTTATTTTATTAACATATCTTTATTATGTTTTTGCTATATAACATGACAAACGGTTGCATAGTAATCTGGAAAGAAAGTTTGCAACTGTGTTATACCATAATAGAATAAATGCATTAAACGTTAAGAAAATGAAAGGTTTAAATTGGTAAATACCGTTGAACCTAAAGAGACAATGGTAATGTGTTATATTCTACCAAAGATCTAGCTACATGACCTATTTATTCACAATATATTTGCTTTACTTCTTACAAAACTCCTCATACTCATTCCCGACACCTCAAAACATGGTAATGTTCTCGAGAACAGTGGCGAAGCTTGAATTTTAAGATGGTGGGGGCCAAAAGTCACGAGACCCAAGTTTACGTAATATCAAATCAAATCGGTGGGTACAAAATTTTCGGACAAAAACGGAAAAATTTACACTACTGAGCCGAAAAACGGTGGGGCGGGGGCACCCCGGGGCCCTTCTTAAGCTTACCCCTGCTCGAGTAAAATATCTCTCGGCAGTAAAATATCTGCAACTGCATCTACAAAACAAAACATGTTACATTTTTTAAAGGTAATCATAGATTTCGTTATAAGCTTGCCAACCTGTATTTCATCTGTTGTATCACTTCCAATAATAAAACTGGAATGAGAGATTGTTACTTATATATAATGAATAACAAAGAAAACACTGTTCTAAAGCTGCATATAGCTTAAATATAGGAAATAACTTAAAAAATTGTGTCTTTGTTTGATCCCTTCAATACCCAACAATGATACTATTTTAGTTGGAATAGCAAGTCTATGCAGGGACAGCCGTGGGACAACAAGGAAGTGGCGGAGCTAGAAAACTTTGTTATGATGTCCTTTTTGTTTTGATACCCGGTTTTACAATAGCCCGGGGCCAAAATTTTCGGACCAGTTTAGGTTGAGTCAATCAAATTAATTAATTGGATATAGGCTATAATAGTTATTGGGTTAAAAATGCTATAACAACATGGGCCTCTAATGTTTTAAGGTTTACTATTTAAAAATTAACGAAATGGGCTTAATTTTTAAACTATAACTTTGTTTACTAAGTAAAATGTTTAGAATAAAAAAAAGCAATTGTGTCGCTTGTAAAAGAACAATAGTGTCGCTCATATTTTTCAATTATGCGATACAAATAATGTGGAAATTGGAATGGTGTCGGGCGACACCGTTACTAAGTATGTGGCTCCGCCACTGGTAGGGAGGGAAAAAGAATACCTGATACGGAATAAAATCACACTTCTGGTTGAACAGGCGACTGGCACAACGTACACTTTCAAAGAGAATATATTAAGCTTTAGAACTAAAAGTTGCAAAACCGTTTTAAATTACAATAGTAAAAAATGTTGGATCAATTAAGGGTAGACATACAAAGTTATACACGTATAAAAACTAATGTCATGGTTCAACGGTGCGAATCTTAGATGTGAGGGATTCGATTTCGGGTTTCTTCATTTAGAAGAAGAGAGACCATTGCCACCTCTGATGATCATCTTCCCACACCGGTGAACCTCCAGAGACCTCTGGTCATCATCAACACCAATTATCATAATGGTGATATAACCAAAATATATTGAACTTGAAGTTGATATAACATGCCTTTGGTGTTTGAACACAGTTGTGGTTAATGCAACCACAACCCATCTTGTACTCCATTTTTAGGTGCACTTAAAGCTTTGGAAGAAATTGGATTTGTAGTTTGAATGAGGCAGGGAGTAGGTTACCGTATCATATTGTACATTATTGATGCCTAATTATGTATAGTTTGAAAAGTGAGAATCAGGGTTTATGGGTTTTTGATGATCAAGGTTTTTGGTTGATCATGTTGAATATCAATTTGGTTTTTTAATGATTAAGGCTCTTTGTTGCTCCTGTAAAATGTAATTCTCAAGTTATCCCTTTTGTATATGTGTAATGACCAATATGGTTTTTTGACTGTCCGAGTTAGGCATGCATCCAAAATTACAAAACAACCAACTAGGCATAACAAGCCACCCGCGGAACACACTCGCCACACGGCAAACACGCCGGCACGAGGGAAGCATACAAGTACAAAGGACGTTGACGTGTGACCAATCACCAACTACGGATTGTTGTACCAGGTGCTCTTCTACCAAGCGTACACCGTAGAAACATATAAAAAAATTTAGCCACTTAGCTATGTCATCAAAAAAAGCTCTCCTTCGTATGAAAGAAGCTCATACGCGTGCACTATATGTCAAGATTCAAACGAAAGAAGCTCATCAACATGCATATCAAGCTTCGAACGAAAGAAGCTCACAAGCATAGAGCATATGTCCAGGTTTCGCATCATAGAAGCTCGCTAGCATGTGCCATACACTCAACTTCTTATGAATGAAGCTAACGAACTTTATCACAACACTTTGATAACCTAAAGATTTCGAGTAGCCAAAGTGCTTTGCTTGAAGGATGAAACCCACAAGCTATTACTCATTAAAAGGCTAATAAGGAGAACAATGCTCCAAAGGTCATACAGTCACGTTGTAAAGCCAATGTGTCACGCTTGTCGATCCGCACCTCACCAGGAAGGCAATTGAACTCAGCAATATAAAAAGGTACGTAATGGCCTGCTAAAACCAAAGTTCAATAGTCATTTGGCGAATGAACCTTCTTCTCAAGACTTGTGCCCAAAAAAAATATTTACAATATTTACCATATTGTGGCAATATCGTTAAGTAAGCATATATGTCAGATATAGACAGTCTTAATCACCTAACTCGAAACGACTTTGGAAATACAACAAAGAAGCCTAGTAACTAAGCTCAACATGACGAACCTTCATTGGTCAATACTTGATATTACGAAGCTTATATAAGCTAACAAGGGAAGAAGCGAATATGGAGAAAGATGTAGCTCCATAGCTTCCATCAAAACAAGAGCTTAACAAGTTGCAAAGCTTATGAGCTCAAACCCTACTACATTGCAAGACATCACGCTAAGGTTTATCTGTCAATATTTATCCTACTTCAATTAAAATATTGGCAAATGAAGACTCACCAAAACAACATAAGTTGAAAGACAGTGCAAATATAGTGAGTATATGTGTATATAATATATTAAACTAGACTAGGGGCTAATGACGTATGTAGTGTATTGAGCCAAGCCTAATAGCCCAAATGGCCAAAAAAAAAAATAATAATTAACATGTTTGGCCAAGCCCAAGCCGACAACAATGAAGCCCATTAGGGTTTTGACTCTCTTACTCTATAAATAGAGTGGCAAACCCTTACTTCCAATCCACCCCATTTGCCTCTAATTCAACAGACATCTAACTTCTCTCTCACTCAACTCTCACTCTCTAGAGTTACACTCTCTAATGAAACTCTCAACTGTGCCTGAAGCCTTGAAGACTCTAAGCCTAAAAGCATACGAGCTGGTGCAGTACCATGTTTGGCCAAATGGACAAAATAAATAATTAACATGTTTGGCCAAGCCTAAGCCGACAACAACGAAGCCCATTAGGGTTTGGACTCCCCTACTCTATAAATAGAGGGGCAAACCCTCACTTCCAATCCACCCCATTTGCCTCTAATTCAGCAGACATCTAACTTCTCTCTCACTCAACTCTCACTCTCTGGATTAACAATCGAATTCCAATCCTTCCATCGCTTCAACAAAATAGCAACATCATGCAACAAAAACGCAATCATCGTCACTTTGGAAGTTACCAAATTAGCCTTCCCAACAACCATCACATTCTCCAACCTACCAACACTCTTAACCGGACCGGTGATGAAGGGAGATGTTTGTTCTTCGTCTTGTTTTGTTTTGTTTCGTGACAGCTACTCGAGTGGTGGTGGAGGTCGTGGTGACGACGGAGAGACGAGGAGGAGGCGGAGAGTGGCGGTGGAGGTCGTGGTGACAACGGAGAGACGAGGAGGAGGCGGAGAGTGGCGGTGGAGGTGGCGACAGGAGGGGAGAGAGAGGTGAGGTGAGAGTTATGTTTTAGGGTTTGTAGATTGACTGTGGGGAGGAAAAGAAAAGACATTATATATAATAACCTTGTTTTTTTTTTAATTTTTATAAAAATTCCCACAAGAAGCCACGTGGCACATTCAAAGGGGGGAGAAGGCCACCAATGAATGTCACGTCATCAAACACCTATTCTTATATATATACACACGCGCGCGCGCATTAACTACATAGATTTCATGGTGTTTATAACTTTTTTTCTTTTCAAATTGACAATTAAAGTGATATACATTTCTTGAACAGATATGGAAAAGGAGCAATCTGTTGTTGTGTCGCTAAAGGTGTGTAAGAGACTATATATATACAAATATATTTTGCTACTTTTCCATAAGTATTTGATAATAATTGTATTGCAGTGGAAGAAAAAAATAAAAAGAAGCATGCCCTCTTTTTTCGATTTACAAGAGACATTAAAGCCCGTGCTAGCTAACCAATTGTAAAGGCGTTTGAGGCTCTTACTCAAACCGTTAAGGAGGCATCCGAATGTCTTGTAGGTATTGAACTTCCCAGTGAAGTATGGGGAAGTATATTTGAATGTAGGATCAAGTTTTCGGAGTTTACTTACTATGATATCTGCCTTGATGCCCAAATATGCAAGGATGCATATTTGGCAGCCGATGAGAATCATATTTGGGTTACATTGCATCAACAGAAGTATGGATCAGAATTAAGCAAAAAAGAAGACCCTAAGGAGCTCTGCAAAAAGCGGACCGTCAAAACACTAATCAAGAAGTGCAACGAAAAAATTGGTGCTAAAAGGGCAAAGATACAAGAACTTGAGAGTGTCATTAGTGCTGAAGAGGCTGTGAAGTATCACTCATGGCTGACGTATCAAGTTACGAATAGGAAAGTCGCATTTTTAAAAGAATCGATAATATGTGCCGAGGGTGCAAAGTCTACTATTTGTAGACTAAAAAAAGATATATGTGAGTTGTATAATTCTAAACAATTAACAATGTATCTTCAATGTTAACGTCTAACCTTAAACAATGTATAATTCTAATGTTAACATCTAATCTAAAACAATGTATAACTATAATATTAAAACCTAATCTAAAACAATGTACAACTCCAATGCTAACACCTAACCTAAAAGAATGTATAACTCCAATGTAACTCTAATATTAATATCTATCTTAAAGGCTATAAAACTGTACAACTCTAACATACTGATATTGGTAACTAACTTAAAACAATGTATAATTTTAGTATTAACATCTATCATAAAGGTTTAAAAAATGCATAACTCTAATATCAATATTCAATACCTAGCCTAAAATTATGTATAACTCTAATATTAACACATATCATAAAGGCTAAAAAAATGCATAACTCTAATATCAATATTCAATACCTAACTTAAAACAATCTATAAATCCAAACAAAGTTCATCAGACTTGTTAAAGTAAGTTACGATGAGCAAACAACAAGGTCCTTTCAAGGTCCTTTTATTGCTGCCAACATTACACATCACAAAATAACAATTTGTTTTTAATAAAAATGAATGAAATGTAAATCACTAATACCATTCAAAACCTGAAACAAAGGACGGCCGACGACGGGGGGAGGGAAGAAGGAGGAGGAGAAGGTAGCGGCGGAGGAAGAGGGAGGTAAGGAGAAGGAAATGATGTCTGATGAAAAAGAAGAAAAGAGAAAGAAAGATGAAAAAAGAGAGGAGAAGAGCTGGGAAGATGTGCGAAGACGTTGGTCTATGTCTGCACCAAGAAGAGGTCAGGAAGACTTTTTTTAGTGAAAGGTCTTCCAAAAAACAAACAAGCTGTGCGTCCCAAATGTCTGCCCGGTTCTGCACGGCGCATACATAAGTGGTCAGAAGCACTTCTAACAAAAAAACAAACACCAACTTACAATTGGTAAAATAAATGAGAACGACGAGAATTGATACAAAAGACACAATGTATCACAAAATATAACATAATGGATCATATAATACTACACAATCCAGAGAAAAAAGACATAATAAATCGCAAAAAATAACATAATAATGAAAAAAAAAAGATGATCTAACAAAAATTCTAAAATCTACAAGCTAAAAGTTCAAATATGAAACCTAAAATCTAATATCGTAGAGTTCGATAAGACAATCCCAATGCTGCTAGAACGAGTTCAACTGAAGTACGTTTAATACCCTTCCTACAAGTGACTATGCCCCGTTGATTTGAAACTTTCTAGTATACTATAAGGGGTGTATATGACACGCAGTGGTTCGAGAGCTACTTGGGATCAGCTCGGTAAAAAGCCCGAGCGAGCCGAGCCTTAACGAGCCCGAGCCTGAAATATGACTCGTTAAGTTATCGAGCCCGAGCTTGATCCTTATATACAAAGCTCGTTTAGGCTCGCGAGCCTAACGAGCCCAATCAAAAGTTATATTATTTTTTATGTATGTAATTTTTTCTTTTGAACATGTTCAATTTTAATTAATAATGTTAGTGAGGCGAGCTCAAGCTTGAGCCGAGCTTTTGCTCGTTTAAGCTATTGAGACGAGTTCGAGCCGAGTTTTTATGACGTTAAAAATTATTTTTTAATTACCTCGAGCTGAGCTCGAGCTCTTAAGATTTACTTTCGAGCCGAGCTCGAGCTTAGAATAGTATGCTCGAACCAAGCCGAGTTTGAGCCTCAAAAGAGAATGACGAGCTGAGTTCGAGCCTAATCAAGCTCGGGCTTGGCTCGGCCTGTTTACACCCCTATATACTATTCATTTATTTGTTTTAATTTATAATTAATAATTTAGTTATATCTGAAATAATAAAACTGAAAATTTGTTTGGCTTATAATCTGAATATAAAATATATCCAAGGTCGATATGTTTTGTTAAAATGCTAAACGACGCCGTAGCACGTAAGCTCAGTGTTGAGCCAACGAGAAACTCCTCGTGGGAATCCAAAGCCTGAGACTGATAGTCCCTCAATGTTTGTAACGTGACATGCATTCATTCATAAATTTTAATTTTAGAAGTTCTAGTCAGGCGGAGGGGTATGGGGACGGGGAGGTGAGGTGGCACCCTCCACAGACGGGGAACACCGCCCCCCTTCCCCCTTCAAATTTTGATGCTCACGGGGATAATTTACCGTCTGCCCCGATCTCTTCTCTTTATCTCTCTCTTCTTTTTCTCTCTCTTTTCTCGATTTCTGATGAGGTGATTAGGTGGCTTTGGGGGTGGTCGGTACCACACCCCTCCGCCTCATATATTTTTTAACTTCTTGCTTCGTGATTTTATATACACATAAGTTAATTCTCTGTTGTCTAGTCTTTTTTTTAACAACTAAATTTTTGACACCAATGAGATTTAAATCCTCACTATTTGAAAAGCCGTTAGTTGTTGTTTCGTCTTTTAACGTGGGAGTTACAATCAGTGATTTAGTTATTTAAAAATATCCATATCAGTCATAGTATTTAACTGCTTAAATTACACAAACCCATCTTCGAAGTGATGGCTAGATCCTTTGGTCTTAATAAGAGTAACACCTTAACTCCAATGTCATTGCTAGTTGAACCCATCCCCTCCCATATTAGTCATAGTTTATGTTAATTTGTTTAAAAAAAACATCTTTTTGTATAATTTAAAATTCTAAATTTATAAGAGTATTAAATGCGACATCAAGTTTCTACCAAATATTAATATAAAGGGAAAATCACCAAAGTGACCATTGACCCAAGTCAATTACCAAAATAGTCTCCTCCCATCTTTTGGGAGAGTCGGCTCACGACTTCTGATGGGCTGCAGGGGACTCCGGAGACGCAACCGAGCAGAGCCAATTAGATCACGCCTTGTGTCCTCATTTCTGTTGAGCCGTCTCTTGGGCAGTGGGAGACTGTAAGACCCTAACCCATAAACACGCGATTAATATTAGAACTTACGGGCTTTGGTCTTAATGAGTAAACACTCACGATTTCGAACTTTGATATTTATGAAATCCAACCCATTATGATTTCTGTATTATAGGTCCCAACAAATTTCTTATAATTAGATTTACTAAAAACATGTACTAAAGCTTGCGTTTTAATCGGGAACTTCAAATGCGGAAGCTAGTTGAGCGTTCGGGTGTGTTCGGTTCTTCTCGCGACTTGATCTTTGCTCCGGAAGTTCCGCCACATGAATACCTAGCACCATTACACAAAGAATGGTTAGTGATTTGTCAATAATAGATGAAATATCATCTGCTCAGTTTTTTCGTCTGGTCTAACTATCCTCTGGTCTGAGCAAAAATCCTCTGCCCATTTTTCCTCTGGTCAGAGCAAACATCCTCTGCTCATTTTTTTCCTCTGGTCTGAGCAAACATCCTCCGTTTCCTTGCTTGTTTTCCCCTAACCTTTGGGTGTTTTTAAACCAAGTTCAAGACCCTTCCTAGGGGCATTTGGGGACTTGTTTGATACCCTTTATTGGGCTTGAAAGATGCCCGTTTATGGTGGTTTATAACCCCTTTCGGCTTAACTATTACTTACTTGTTTTTCACCCAAATCGACCCGTTAAAGCCTTAGACTATACAAGACACTTTTTAAGCACACCAAAGGCATTGAAATCATATTGTCAACTCATTGGACACATGTTCAACTAAAAGCATTGTCCGTTTTGTGTCATTATGACTTGGTTATTAGATTTAACCTTTAGTAAATCTTTAAATTCCCAAAATGCCCCTTTATAGCCAACTCCATAAATTTAGCCATCCATGGTGACACTTTTGATTTAACCCATTGCTTTTGACTCGTTGACTTGTTTAAAAACCTCTAAGTCTTTCCGGACTTAGATTTGCACCTTTTCTCAAGTTTCCTCTTATTTAGTAAATTCTAAGCGCATTAGCGTGCAATAGACATAGTTATAGAAATGGCTTACGTGATTTGCACCCACACTTCATGCGGGTAGTTTTAGTACCCATGTTGCTTCATCCGAAGGAGTTTAATTAGCTACGGACTTACCGGGTGGCCTTGACCCATATTCATACCTTGTGCTTATCCTCCATGATTCTTAGCATCAAGCGTGCATGCGCAAGTGCATTTACCTGCGTGCTTTCTAGATAGACACATTAATTTCTCGGAACTCAAATGATAATACTTTGCCATTTGATCCGTTTAACCTCAATAATCTTAATTCTTGGAATACAAGCATCAGGTGTTAGACTCAAATGATGAGGACTTCACCATTTGATCCGTTTGGACCCATAGTTCACGATATTATGTTACCCAAATTTCTTTACCTATGGTTCAAGTGACACACACTTGACCCATTTAACATCTTACTTAACGACTCCATTCAAATGGTTTCATTTGGATTAAAACATCATTTCTCACATGTCTTTATTAACTGTCCCGTTTGATGGATTTCTTCATTCGGTCATAACTCATTGTCTCGATTAAGATCATAAACCACGTTTTGACTTGAGTGCACTTAAAGCGACCCATTTAATAGATTCCACCCCTTGGGATTTACCTTTATCACATACACTAGAATTAAGTCGAGTGTATACAAGAATTAAGCTACGTTATAGTCTAACGGTGTAAGTAAAACTTACCTTATATTCATTCTCATTTACTTGCACTTTAAGCTCATATCCGCTTGACCCGTTTTGTTCGTTGACCCATTCCTCCCAAGCTTGCACCTAGTTTGACAAGATCAACCTTCACTATATTCATAAGATTAGTTAAGTTAGTCATCATATCCAATAACAAACACATCTCATGAGTTCATTCACACCATCATATCACTTTCTCAATTATCATTGGGCTATATTTTTCATGTATGGTGTGATCCGTCTTTTAAACATGTGTTTCAAATTTATATGCGGGTAATTACATGATTACCCAAATCAAGTTTTCACCTCAATTTATAAACAAGGCTATTAAGGCGTTTCATCAAACATTTCATGTGCACCCACCAAATTCAATTGATTTTCATGGGTTTAAGTTTAGCTAAAACACTCCTATTTATCTAATCCTCATCATATCATGCTGTTTAGGCTCTTTAGCCTAAATTCCTCATTATAACGATTCCTAAGAGTCAACTAATTCATTAAACATAGAGAGTTTCAACCTAGAGGTTAAACCCCAATTTTTACACATTAACATAATCATATGACTAGAATCAAACACATGTGTGGAATGTGATTTGTAACCAAATTAGGTATAATTGAGGCTCCCTAAAGCTAGAGAAACCTCCAACAACTTAGAATCTCACGTTTTTTTACAAAACCCTAGATTTTTACCATGATAAAAAAAACGAGTATAACATCAATTTCTACCAAATAAAAGGTACCTTGATGATCTTTAGGCCTTAGATGACCCGTTTCTTGCTAATGCACTGAAAACCCCTTGATTTGGCTTGGATTTGAGCAAGGTTCATGAGTTAGGGTTTGGGTTGGTGTAGGAGATGATTCTCCTGATCATTACACGACACACACACACACAATGTGTGTTTTTATTGTTTTATTTTTATTAATAAAACCCACTTTATCATATTGGCAACTATGGCCCCTCAAGTTTTTCCCAAAGTCTTTTGTTGTTAAAACTCATTTAGCAAAACTAGTGTTATTCCCATAATAGGACATAACCCAAGTTCTCATTATTCGAGTCTCACTTTATTATTTTGCTAATCACGCCTAATGGCGTAATTAGGCGAAAGGATGATTTTGGGGTGTTACATAGACGGCACCACCATCGGCTCGGCTCCTAATACGCAATGCTCATCTTAACATTCATCTTCACCCGTAATCCTCATCTTCAACTTGCATTTCTAAAACATCATTTTCCAAATTATTTTCAGCCTGCTTCTCTGGCACAAAACCTACACCATCACAATCATCATAAATTGAGAGTGTTCGTTTGACATTGTCACGTTCAAGAGTTGGACTAATATTTGAGTGGTGAAAAATGTCAAAATGGGTTGTATCTAGTATTTTTTTTTTCTTTTTTTAAAGGTCACGCTTTTAGGCTTCATACACGGTTAATGAAACCTAGAACCCGTATTCGTATAGCCTACCTGAAAGAACGGTGGCGGTGTTACCAATTCAGCTAACATACCCACTAGCCCTATCCTCTTACTAAGACTACATCGGAGGCAAACAAGTCAAGTGGGCAACCTATCAAAATAATCCATAAGAAAAAAAGGGGGCAACGACTATGGAAAGTTTCCCCAGAAAGAGGGCCACGCTTGGAAAAAATGATGGTGAGTATGGCATGGAGGGGCTTGCCGTCCCCCTTCCACGCCCCGCTCGCGCCACTATAAGGCAACGACTGTGGAGTAACGCCCCTAACCACATCAGCTGGTTAGCGCCCTCAATAGTGCCCCGCTATTGTTCAAGGGGGCGCTATCAAAGCTCATCGCCAGGGGGATAAAAGGAGCTAACTTGAAATATAGCAAGCCCTAATAAATTTTTTCACCGTGTGAAATGCAACGGTTATAAAAAATGAAACTTGAAATTTAAAATCTATACATATTCACTCATGAACTCTTTAACTTTATTGTAATTTTTACCGAGCCGAGCTCAAGTAACTCACGAACGCCTTAGCTCGTTTGGACCCCTAGGGACAAACCGAAAAAATGAAGAAACCTAGAGAAATTAAATAAAAAATTATAAAAAGAGAGAATTACACAGATTGTCCTTTAGTTTTACCTGAAATTGCATCCTTTGTCCTTTTTTTGAATTTTTAACTCCCTATGTCCTTTGTTTTGTACACTTGTTACACCGTTTGTCCTTTAGGCCAAACCAAGTTAAAAAACTCAGTTAAGTTGGTCACGTGCCCCTCATGTGAGGGGCAATCATGTCTTTTCACCCTCAAAAGGACAATCTGTGTAATAATAATAATAATAATAATAATAATAATAATAATAATAATAATAATAATAATAATAATAATTACACTTTATCTCTCACCTCTCTCTCTCTCTAAAACACACACACACACCAGGTAAAAAACCCCTCTGTCTCCGGCGACCCCTCTTTCCTCCAACCTCCTCCTTATGACCACTGCAGAACCACCACACCTGCACCACCTTCATCGGCCACCTGTGACCACCGAGACCACCACCAGCATCACCACTGGCTACTCACCACTCGACAACCACCACCATTCTTCTGCCCTAAACCACCGAACCACCATCACCTTAGCCAATTACCAACAACCATCACTCAACATAATTCACCACTGGTTAATCCCCACTCGACGGCCACCATTCTCCTGCTGCCGTCCATCACCAAGACCACCGCCTGGAACCCCCTTCGAATAACCATCATCACATTATCAACACCACGGACCACCATGAACCACCATCCAGAGACCCTCTGTTACGAACCACCAACAACCTCCCACCATCATCTCCATCTTTATAACCACGATTCACAAATCAGACATTAATGGAAGTGGGTTGATTTGGGGTTTTACCTTGGGTTCAATCGAAGCAGAAGGTGTCACCGCCGCCGTCGCTGGAACCATCGTCACTCCTCCTCTCCTTCTTCCTCCGCTGAGCTTTTTCTCTCTTCCTCTCAGATCTGCGTCCCTCTCTCTCTACTGCTCTCTTTCGATCTCTGTTTCTCTCTCTAATAATATGAATCGGGTGGTGGGTTGGGCCGCCGGAGAACCACCGTCAGCGGTGGTGGGAGCCTCCGGCTCCTCCTTCTCTCTCGGTTCTCTTTCTCTCTCTAGCTCATCCTCTCTTTATCTCTCTTCAATGTGTGTGTATTATGAATACAGAACACACAATGTGTGTGTTAATGGGTTTTTATAAAAAGACAATATTGCCCCTCACGTGAGGGGCACATGTCTGAGTTAACGTTTGTTTTTAACGGAAGTTACCCTAAAGGACATAGGGTGTAACAAGTGTACAAAACAAAGGACATAGGGAGTTAAAAATTCAAAAAAAGGACAAAGGATGCAATTTCAGGTAAAATTAAAGGACAATCTGTGTAATTCTCTCTTATAGAAAAAGGTAGTAATAAAACAAAACACAAAAATTCAAACTGTACAGTATGACCTGCCTCCGTACAGATGCTCTGCATCCACCACCATCTTCCCCCCACTCTACACACCTCCCAACCAACCTCCATCTTCATTCACTCCATTTCTCTGCACCAACAAATCATCCTCCTTTCCTTCCCTTCACTCACATTAACCCACCTCTGTTTTCTTTAACCTTCAACTGCCCCCATTTTCATCCATCTAATCTAAACCCACCCTCTTCATTAACACCTCATTCACTGTTCTTGGATCAGGCTTCTTTAGATACTTACATTTCTCTGTTTCTTGTAACCCATTTGTCACCTAACACTTTATATAATAGTCCTGTACTTTTTAAAAGCTTAATTTTGTGACCCTTTTGCTAAATCTTGAAGTTAAGCTTTTTGAGCTCAGATATTGTGTTAGTAAAGTGGGATTATGCTCAAATTAAACCCCTTAATGTTGGTTTAGACTTTAGAGATCTGTTAGATCACTTTACCATACAAAAGATTATAACTTTATGAATATTCTCTTTGTTTGATTTTTATTTTTTATTTTTTATTTTTTTTATGTTAGTAGATTCTACATTCTAGATTTCTAGGGTTCCTTCTTTTTTTTTTTTTTTTTTTTTTTTTAAGAATGGAAGGCGTAGTTAAATCTGCAAACCCATCATCTAACATATCTGAAATTGTGTCAAGATTTGCTAAAGTTTGTAAATTTAGGTCTATTGGTGTGTTTTCATCTGAAAACCCTAATCATTTAAAAGATTTGGTTGATGGGGTTGATGCAAAGGTTGTTGTTCCTGATGTAATGGAGGTGTGTGGTAAGAATAATAATAATATTAATATGTGTGTGTATGATGACATTGATGAGATTTCGAAGCTTTTCGATGTAATGTCTGAGTTAAAGTTGGCATATGTTCAGCTTCAAGAAGCGCATATTCCGTATGATTCGGATAAGATTAGGACAGCTGATGAGCTTGTGTTGTTGAATCTTGATAAGTTGTGTAAGGTTAGGCGCGCGTTTAAGGAGAAGCAGTTTCAGAAGTCGAAATCGCTTTCGGCTTGTTTGACTGTTTTACGCGCTGAGATTAAGGGTCAGGAGAGATTGTTGGAAAGATTAAAGGCGCAAGCCAAGAAGAAAGATGTTGAAATTAGTTATTTGAGGAAAGAGTTTCGCGATTTAGATGGGAAGAACAAGGTGTTAGTGGACGAAATTAAGCGTAGAGAAAGAGAAGAGATAAAGCGATTGAATTTATCGTCCGTAGACAATGTTGTTAAGGAAGTGTCAAAGAGTATTCATGATTTTGCTAAACCGTTGATTGCGTTAATGAAGGCTTCAGGATGGGATCTAGACGAGGCTGCAAATTCTATCCAAGATTCGGTTGTGTACTCTGTTAGATCTCATAAGAAATACGCGTTTGAAGCTTACATTTCAAGGAGAATGTTCTATGGATTTGGTTTAAAATCACACAATGTCGATGATGTTTTGAGGTTTAAAGATCCTGTTGATGTTCTAACCGACGATCCAAACAGTAGTTTCGCTGAATTCTGCAGAACCAAGTACTTACTAATAGTTCATCCAAGAATAGAAGCATCATTCTTTGGAAATTTGGATCAGAGGAACTTTGTATCCGGCGGAAAGCATCCAATAACGCCATTTTACCAATTATTCGTCAAAATGGCAAGGTGGGTTTGGCTTCTTCAGGGTATCGCGGCTGCAGATCAAGAAAGTGAAATGTTTGTAGTGAATCGTGGAACCGAATTCTCTGATGGTTATATGGAGAGCGTTGAGGGACCGTTAGATGAGCAACGTGGAAGGTATAAAGTTGAGATGATGATCATGCCAGGATTTAGAATCGGCGATAAATTATTCAAATCGCGGGTTTATGTTTCGAAACTCAACAATGCTTCCTGAGAAGATTGGTTGTGGGAATTTGGTAATTTGTGAACCCTTTTGTTTAGGTCTTGTTATGCACAAGGTGCATCTTTAAGTTAAGTTAGTGTTGTTGATGTAGTTTTATGCTTAAAGTTAGTGTGGTATTATGTGGTTTATTATGTAGTTATAAACCTGTGAAATTGAAGCATATGACTTAAAAAAGTGTTATGCTTTTTATTATATATTTATTATTATTGCTTTAAAGCTAAGATTTCTTCCATGTAATAATGTTTGAATACCGTTTAGAGTGGTTGTGACTAATGCAAACAATATGCAACAAAAAACAAACAAACAAGCAACTCAAAGAAAATACCTAAATGGTGGGGCTTGGCCCCTGATGCGGTCTCATAAAGCATTGACAATGTGGTGTTCCACAAATTCTATCCTCAACGCCACATCAGATTTGCAAACTTCCATACGAACTCTTATTTTTCCCACAATGTACAAGCTTCTACAAACCTTCACGAACCCCGTTAAGCATGTTATGTGTGTGTTCGCATGTGAGTGAGGGGGCCGTCTAAAATCTCTAGGCCGAGTATGAAATTTCTCACCGAAAATTCAGACTTCCCTTGAAAACGTGACACACGATGTTGGACTTCTCAACCTTGTCCGCTTTTTGCCACATCATTTGTAACTACAAACTAGGGGTGCAAATGAGCCGAGCCGAGCTTGACCAGGCTCAAGCTCGAGCTCAATTAACTTATAAGAGCTCGAGTGCGAGCTCGGCTTAATTCGAGCTTTGTTTTCAAAGCTCGAGCTCGGCTCGTTGGTAATTTCTCAAGCTTGAGCTCGGCTCGTTTATTATCTATTAATTAATATATTAAATAAAAATAATAAAAATAATAGTTCGTTTAAGCTCGTGAGATCGATAAGTGAAACTCGAGCTCGGGCTCGTTTACTAAACAACTTTAAATGGTAAATATTATTAAATATTAAAAAAAATATTACACTAAGCTCGTTTAGGCTCAACGAGCCTAACGAGCATCACATGCCAGGCTTGAGCCCGGGCTCGATAAATAAACGAGCATTGTTTTAGCCTCAAGCTCGGCTCGACCTCGATCAGGCTTGGCTCGTTTGGAGCTTTTTACCGAGCCGAGCTCAAGTAGGTCGCGAGCGGCTCCGCTCGTTTGCACCCCTACTACAAACCCACATTGCGGGTGCTCTTACGTGTATTCGGGCAAAATAAACAATTGTTGAATAGGGAAATGTGTAAAACCGGTTGAAAGTTTACAGAATCTTTGAAACTTTTTTTTGTCAAATGTTCTTGTGATAACTTAACCTTTGTAATCATGTCCTGTGTAATACATCTTATCTATGGATGAGTCCACATTATTGAATAGGGGACACAAAAAAGGTTTCAAGTTAATTCGGCTGATTTCACAAGTCTAAAAATGACCATTCTGATTCGAGTACCTTTTGACGCCTTTCATTTGTGGATTTTTTTTTTTTTTTGAACGGCCAATTGGAATCACTCACGGATTACTGAAGTACCATCGTGTCACCAGTGCTACCACGCGATCATATTCTATCACCAAGTCACAAATTCAGGAGGAAACTCATAATTATGAGAAAACCCCCTTGTGAGATTCAAACCCAGGACCTTATTGTCCCTAAGTCTTATCTAACCATCAAGATGCCGCTGGCTATAATGCCTTTTATGTTTGCATATCAAAGTGTGAGGCGGTTATGGCAATTCCCGAGTTTACTTAAATATATAAAAGAAAAGAAGCGAAATGGGGGAAAAGAAAAGAAAACGATGAGAGGTATTTTTTTTTTTCTTTTCCTTTCTTTTCTCCCCATATCTCTTCAATTTGGGAGGATTAGAATAAGGCTTATTTTTTCTTCATTTCCTTTTCTTTCCCTTCTTAAAAAAACTCTTGAACATCCATCCCCCCATTTCCTTTCTTTTGTTATTAATTTTCAATTAATATGTTTTATTTTAGAATATTTAGAAAAATTAAAAAGAATAGGAGATGATGCCAAGTGTCACTTTTGTCTTAAAAAAAACTTTGGAATATGGGTTTTCCTCTTTTTCCTTTTTTTTTCTTTTCTTTTCCTCCATTAAATGTGACTCGAGAGTCGAGAACACAAGTAAATAGCATTAGGAATGGTTGACGTTAATAAGTTTTATAATTACAAGTAGGGATGATCGGTTGGACATGAAATGAGTATTGGTAAACCCCTAAAATGACAATATACGATAGTTGTGAGGAAATTTTTAATATGTTCATAGATTCCGATGACGGGTTATTTATTCCCAAGATAGATTTCGATATTGGGTATTTATGTATGTCTAATTTCTCACACGATGATATCGCGTTATTCATTCCCAAGATAGATTTTGATGACGATACTTTTTTTTTTCAAACGACAGTAATATACCGTTTTTCCAAGATCTCATCGAGCGAACCGAATAGGAAGACATGACAACATCATCTAGGAAAAGAATCACTCAATGTGATCGCAAAATAGTTAACGAAGTTCTTATGAATGATTATTTTGTGAAGGAACCAAAATACAATGACGATATTTTTAGTTACCTGTTTTGTATGTCAAATCCGTTATTCTTAAAAAATGTTGTTGATGTTGAAGCACAATATCCATGGTTTCAAGAGGGGTATGGCGGGCGGGCGAAAAAAGTATTACGCCGATACAAAAAATCACATCCGATGTAAAAAAACTCGCGTCCGGTAATACTCCTGAAGAGGGCGACGAGTATATATGTATGTCTAAAAGGACTTCATGGGAATGCCTACAATTTTTCTGCACCGCAATTAATAAGTTGTACGGTGATGAGTTCTTGCGTAGACTGACAAGCCACAATATTGAGGTTTTGTATCAACGACACGGAAAAAAAATCACATTCCTAGGATGATGGGTAACATCAACTGTATATATATATATATATATATCAATGTACACAAATCAACAGTCCCAGAGCGTTACGGAGCACATATGTGAGAGGTGATCACCAACACCCAACGACATGCTCAAAGAGGTTGTCAAAAGAATTATGGTTTTGGCATATTTACTGTGGTCTGCCCGGTTCACTAAACGATATCAATGTTCGCCAACAATCTTCATTTATCTCACTCAACGGAATGGAACCGCACCTAAGTGTCCATTTCAAGTGAATGGACACACTTACAAACATGGATAATATCTAACCGAAGGGATCTGCCCAACTTGGTCAACGTTTGTGAAGACGTTTCCATATCTGACCGATCCTAATGAAATGAAAAGAAGTTCAAGAAATTGCAAGAGTCGGCAAGGAAAGATGTGGAATGCGCTTTTGGTGCTCTAAAGGGCAAATGGGACATACCTAGGCGACCTACGTGGGCTATGACCGTAGACAAGATCAAGAGTGTTGTTTTCTGTTTTATTTTTTTTCCTATTTTATATCGATGTGTTGTTTTCTATTTTATTTATGTTTCTTTTCTTTATTTAATTACATTTTCTTATTTTTTTAGTTTAATTGTTTAAATTATCTTAAATTATATAAAAAATAAAGTTCTAGGGTACATGAGAGTAGGTGCTGTAAGGGATTTTGTGGTTTGAGGGTATTTGAGGGTAGAATTGAGGTGACTGTGCAGAATTGGTGTATGCTATAGTTGGAAAAGGTAGTGCTCCTTCTTGGCTAATAAAATGGTTTATGGAAAAAGTGATGAAAAACAAAACTTAGGGGTAAACTGTTATAATTATCCATGAGGTTTTCACACATTTACAAAAATAGTTTTTCTTTTCTTTTCTTTCATCTGCACCCTTGAGTTTTTACACTTTTTTTTTGACAAAATTACACTTTGTGTTCTTAATGTATCACTGAAATTATGAAACGTGTCCTTTATTTTTTTTTATTTTTTTTTTTGCATTTTATGTCCAAAATCTAGTTTTTTTATTGCATATTGTGTTATTTCTGACTAACTGGGTTAGAAATCTCAGTTAACCTCAATACAACCAAGGGTATTATTGTCCAAAACCAGCTGCTCCTCCCACCAATCCTCTATATCACCCCTACCTTATTCATCATCATCATCATCATCATCATCATCATCATCATCATCATCATCATCATCATCATCATCATCATCATCATCATCATCATCATCATCATCATCATCATCATCATCATCATCATCATCATCATCATCATCATCATCATCATCATCATCATCATCATCATCATCATCATCATCATCATCATCATCATCATCATCATCATCATCATCATCATCATCATCATCATCATCATCATCATCATCATCATCATCATCATCATCATCATCATCATCATCATCATCATCATCATCATCATCATCATCATCATCATCATCATCATCATCATCATCATCATCATCATCATCATCATCATCATCATCATCATCATCATCATCATCATCATCATCATCATCATCATCATCATCATCATCATCATCATCATCATCATCATCATCATCATCATCATCATCATCATCATCATCATCATCATCATCATCATCATCATCATCATCATCATCATCATCATCATCATCATCATCATCATCATCATCATCATCATCATCATCATCATCATCATCATCATCATCATCATCATCATCATCATCATCATCATCATCATCATCATCATCATCATCATCATCATCATCATCATCATCATCATCATCATCATCATCATCATCATCATCATCATCATCATCATCATCATCATCATCATCATCATCATCATCATCATCATCATCATCATCATCATCATCATCATCATCATCATCATCATCATCATCATCATCATCATCATCATCATCATCATCATCATCATCATCATCATCATCATCATCATCATCATCATCATCATCATCATCATCATCATCATCATCATCATCATCATCATCATCATCATCATCATCATCATCATCATCATCATCATCATCATCATCATCATCATCATCATCATCATCATCATCATCATCATCATCATCATCATCATCATCATCATCATCATCATCATCATCATCATCATCATCATCATCATCATCATCATCATCATCATCATCATCATCATCATCATCATCATCATCATCATCATCATCATCATCATCATCATCATCATCATCATCATCATCATCATCATCATCATCATCATCATCATCATCATCATCATCATCATCATCATCATCATCATCATCATCATCATCATCATCATCATCATCATCATCATCATCATCATCATCATCATCATCATCATCATCATCATCATCATCACAAATTTCACATTTTGATTTCTGGGTTTTCATCTTTATTCCATTCCTATTTCTGGGTCTCAATCTTTATCCAATCTTGCACAACCTTTTTATCAAAAAATGGATAATAATAAGAATAATAATAATATGTTTTCCAATACATTAGGCCTTGAAATATCACTAAACCACTACCACCAGCAGCACTAGCAGAACCCTAATTTCCACCACCAACCACCGTTCGCCGCCGCCGATGACATCAACAACCATAACACTCCGACCACAACCAACACCGACGACAGCGCCGGTGACCGGAAGTTGGGAAAAGGGTCACCACGGCAGAGGATGAAATGGACCGATAATATGGCCAGGTTGTTAATAATGGTGGTCATTTATGTTGGAGATGAAGTGGGGCACCGTACCACGTTTCCGACACGGCGACGGAGAAAAAAATGTGGCTGCGGCGGCAGTGGTCATGGTACGGTGGTGCAGAAGAAGGGGAAGTGGAAATCAGTTTCTAAGGCTATGATGGAGAAAGGGTTTAATGTGTCTCCACAACAATGTGAGGATAAGTTTAATGATTTGAATAAAAGATATAAAAGGGTTAATGATATATTAAGGAGTCACAGGTCTGATATTAGGGAAATATGATATTTAACGTGAATAGACAATAATACCCCTGGTTGTATTGAGGTTAACTGAGATTTCTAACCCAGTTAGTCAGAAAGGACACAATATGTAATAAAAAACTAGATTTTGGACATAAAATGCAAAAAAAGATAATAATAAAGGACACATTTCATAATTTCAGTGATACATTAAGGACACAAACTGTAATTTTGTCCATTTTTTTTCATAATCATCTAATTAGATAACATCATCTAAATTCAAAGTTATTTCAGTTTGAACATTTTAGCCATTTTTTTCTATTTTTGTTTCGTTTTTTACCTATAAATAAAGTAAAATAAAATTAATTATGAAACAAATTATAAAATGTTCATGCTTTTTGAAAAAAAAATCTAGTAATAATTAAACTAATATCAATAAAAAAAATAAAAAATAGATAAAAGAAGTGGGCACATTGCATTCCCTCCGTCCGTCCATCATTGCCTTCTCTCCAATCGCATACATACTTTCCCCGTTCTCCACCATCACCCTTCACCCTCACTAGTCATCCACCTCTACTAATGCCATCTACCACCAAACATCCATCCTCTACCTTCATCATCGTCGCCCTTCACCCTCACTAGTCGTCATTAACTTGTTATTAGTTCAGACAATCTTGAGCATTGCATAGCTCAATTAGTTGCTAAAGGCTTTCCCAGTTACTTGGCCGTGATTATGAATTCAGGGCTGACTATTCTTGAACTATTTATAGGATGATTCAACCTGTTTAATTAAAAGTACACTATGTAATTTAATATTTTATTAAAAAAACAGTAATTTACAATTAGGAGGCTAGGCTCCATCATTTTCTCTTTGGTATATAGAACATACATTTGTGTTATAGACGTATAATATAAAGTAGCGAATGTCTCGTTTCCATGTTTGATAGTTGTGTTAATCGCGTTTAACACGACTAGACTTGCTATAAAACATGCTACGATTCATATCCGCTTGTTTTTTTTTATCATAACAATTCTATTTCTTGGTCTTATCTTTATGATAATGTGAGTGTTGTTCACTTGTCAAGTAAGGTGAAACTACACTAACATACCAAATATGTTAAGAGAAGTGTTGTTATTGAATAAAGCTCTTAGATGTATTTTTAGTTTATAACATAAGTCAATATAAGGCCATTAGGTATACATTGACACTTCTTAACTCCACCTAGATACCACATCACTTATTTTTACTCATTTCACTCCACTTAATCCCAAAGAAATGGTTTAACCTCACATAACAATACATTTTAATGGTTTTTGGTTTAAAAAGGAAAAGAAATTAAATCAGTCTCTTAACATCCGATTAACATGTTACCAAATAACCCCTTTAATGCCCCTTAACACAAGAAGGGGGTGGTGTGTAACGACGGTTAACGTGCCATATCACCTTTAACGTCCCAAATATTAGTGTATACCTCATGGCCTAATAGGCAGACGAGATCTAAGGCCGTGAGTTGGAAAACTCAACTTTGGCCCAATCCTAAAAAGAATTTCAAAATTTTAAAATTACAAATGATGCAATTTAAATTTTTTATAACCCGTGAAATTCACGGGAGATAACCTAGTTATAGGTTATATATAACTATTTTAGCACGCCTTTTATAGATCACTTTCATTAACCTATATTAATGCAACAAGTCATGGCCACACACATATTGAACAGTAACATAATTATCACCACCTTCTCCCCTCTCCACTTCTCTGCTCTTACACATCCACACCACCCTACCTACTCATTACTTCCACCGCCTCCCTCTCTCTCTACAATTTGTTCACCTCTTTCAAGATTTTCTCTCTATCACAAACACACACACATACTTCGGCTGCCAACACTATCCATTTGCCTGCTCACTAACACACACACACCACATATTCTGTTAAAAGTGAGAGAGCAGGGGCTGGTTAGAGAGCAGGGGCTGGTTGAGGTCTTCAATTGACCAGCACATCAGGTTCAAGGGAAGCAGATAACAGAAACAGAAAGAGGTATAGAGATGATGGCGGCGGCGGTTTAGGGTTCAGATTAGGGGTCCGATAGTCAGGTAAGATTTGATAAACTTCTTAGATTTCCATTCCTCTTTTGTATCTTTGTTTTTCTGCTTATATAGGTGAACAAGATCAGAATGGTCACTTATCCTCATCTACCTTCTCCAAATTGCTTGATCCAGAGGCTTCTTGGGATAAGGTCTGCTTCTATTGTTTTTAAAACACTTATATTTACTACTCTTAATGCTTGAACTGTTATTAGCTTGAGGCAATATCAATTATTATTCAAAAAAATAATATTTGGAATGGGAAAAAAATTAAGTACATCATTTGTTCTCTGATTTGATATAATTTAATTTGCCTAAATATATTATTTTGCTATTTTCCAGGTCATTCTCATTTCAATTTTGTAATTAGGCGACCAAGGGGTGATGAGTGAAAACATGTTCTTTTAAATCGGGTTACATTCGTTAAATTGTGTTTGCTTATTGGTTCATTTCGGTTCGCAGAAGTTGCAGGATGAAGATGACGTGTCAAGGCTCAGGTCAATGGTTGGAACCATCTGGTCAGTCAAACCGAAGGCTTTTCAGGAGGTATATTATCGCATGAGCTATTTAGTATATATGGGTCGTAGAGGCTGATATGGGTCGATTAGCGTTATGTTTTATCTTAAATTGGTCAAACTATAAAAAGTTAAAAACTGGTTAGAAGTTGTCTGTAGTGTTATATTTAAAGATATTAACTTCATAAATCATGTTGTTCAAGAAGGTTAGATCATATTTTGAAAGATAGAAGTTCTGTGAAGGCTACAATTATTAATAGATTTTAAAACCATTAGGAAAAAAAGATGTTTACGGGTCAATCCAACTCGAAGCCTATTTGACCCAAACTAGGATTTCTACAGTTGGTGCTTTTAT